>CM038673.1:107166671-107715861 GCA_021605145.1 Aegilops bicornis | reverse complement strand
ATCCATCTATCACAAACTTGCCCAACATCTAATTCATCTATATTCACTAGCTTAGTAAAAACTATCTAGTATGTATATAAATACCTAATAAAACTACTAAAACTATCTAATATGTATCCATCCATCTATCTATTCATCTAGCATCAATCTATCTATTCATCTAGCATCCATCCATCTATCACTTGCATCTATCTATTCATCCATACCATGAACACAAGCAACCCAGCAACAACGATTTGTGGGAGGGTGCTCACAGAAATTTGGGAGGAGCGCAGTGGCGTCCGGTGGAGGAGGTGCTCACTTGGCGCGGGAGGAAGCAGCATGGCGGCCGGCTTGGCGCCCATCACGTGCTTCGTCCCGGGCAGCCACGCGGAGCTCAGGAGGCCGAGCCGAGGCTGAGAACCTATGACGGCCAGCGTGAGCAGAGGTGTTGTGAGGCGGCTGAATGAGGCCGTTAGCAGGCAGGCGAGGGGTGAATTGGGCCAGCCAGCCGCGAGGCAGAGAGGAGTCGGGTGGAGGCGGGGAGGCGAGGAAGGGGAGGCGCGGGTGGAGGCAGGCGGGAGGGCGTGGGGTGCAGGGGTGGAGGCGGGGGAGGGAAGGGAGGCGGGTGGGCCAGGCGGCGGAGGAGAAGCGGCCCAGGTCAGCAGACAGTGCAGCCAGGGTTGAGCAGCCCGAGTGGAGGAGAAGGAAGCAGTGGATGAAGGGCTACTTGTGAGTTGATGTGACGGATAAAGCGCCCTATGCTTAGGCAATGACTTAACCGTTATACATATCATCTTGCCACGTGGCATATCTTGACTAAAGCCGTGAGCAAATATGAGTTTATTCTTTTTATACATGTTAATTACAAACTAGCATTATACATGATAATTACAGCATATATTATTAGCTGTCTTCAAATATATTTTTTTAGTGTATATTATTTTCATAGCATTGAAAAGTTTCATATACATATAAAATATTTATGCGTAAATATTAAATATTTTCAAATACACGTTCTTGAATTTTTTTTTTGAACCGAATTTTTCTATGGTCAACAACATTTGATTATAATATAAATATTTTCTATGTGGTCTCGCGAAAGGTGATACATAGGAGAGCAACTAGCGAGGGAATGCCAGATGCAAGTGCACGGTCAGGGTAACTATCTGACGCCCCGATGTCATCTACTACCGATGTCATAGCCGGTAGTGGCCAGAGGCCACAGGGTGTCAGTGCGGCCCATAGGGACACCGGAACAACATCCACTTTCCGTGTAGACCCGGCGTCCGTTTCCCCCCCTCCGGTCTTGGCCCGGTAGCAAGTCCGTGAAGAGGCACACCGGAGGCAGCGTCCTGGGCGTTTGCAACCGCCTCAACACTTCCGAGACTTGTGAGAGGCCCGCCTCGCCCAAGATTTGTGGTATACTAGCCCGAACCGCCGGCCACAGTCAAGCGGTCTGCGAGCAATCCAGCGTGGGGGAAGTGTTGGAATGCTTTCTCCATCACAAAAAATTATGAAAAATTACCATGGGTCCTATAGCACATGTGCCCATGTTGTGTAAAAACTCATGATTTATGTCAGCTCCAAGTATTTAATAATATTCACGCTGCATCGTTACCTTGAGCGTCTACTACCGTGTCATTCTTGCCGTCCGTGAGGGGCCACAACCGGAGGCGCGTGCCGCATACTCGGACATGCCCTGACTCACCCACATGTATGAGGGCCCGGATACGATGCTCACGGTGGCGTACTGCTACCCCCGGGGCCCCGATCACTTCTAACCACATGGCGTTTGACCACGGGATCTAGCCCTTTGACTTTGCACTTGACGAGGATTTGACCAGTGGACCTCTCCACCCGGTTGTGTTAGATCAGCCCATAAGAACACTTTGGAGCAACATCCGGGCCAGGCCCACGACCACATCCCACTCCGTGTAGACCCGGCAAATCCGCTTCCCCAAAGTCCGAGGTGCGGCCCGGCGGCGCCAAATCCGTGTGAGGGGGGGCACACCGAGAGGCAGCGTGCTGTTGGGCGTTTGCCAGAACCGCTTCTCAACACTTCCAGACTTGTGGAGAGACTACCTCACATAAGATTTGATTTCGTGAGCGGTATGCCCCACAGCCCTCGGAAATGGCCGCCGCCACTGGTACCGTGATACATGCTGAAGAGCAATCAGCGTGAGGGAAGTGTTCGCATACTTCTCCATCACAAAAATTATGAAAAATTACCATCGGTCCTACTAGCACATGTGCCCATGTTGTGTAAAAAAACTCATGATTTTATCAGCGCTCAAGTATTTACTAATATTCACGCTTACATCATATCACAGTTACCGCGGGCGTCTACTACAGAGTGTCATTGTCAGTCCGTGAGGGGGGGCTACACCCGGAGGCAGCATGCCGCCTCTTCGGACATGCCACAACACCACCCCCCGCATGTATGAGGGGCCCGATTACACGATGCTCCGGGTGGCATTGCTGCTGCCTGTGGCCCCGATCTCCCGCTTAACCCCATGTAGTGTTTGACCCACGGGATCTAGCCCCTTTGACTTTTGCACTTGACGTGAGCTTTGACCAAATGGACCTCTCCAACGGTTGTGTTAGGTCAGCCCATACAAGGAACACTTTGGAGCAACATCCGGGCCAGGCCCACACCTACATCCACTCGGAAATGTATGACCTGACAAGCCGTCCATTCCCCCCTCCGTGTGCCGGGCGGCGAAGCGTGCTGTCCGTGAGGGGTGGCACACCCGGAGATCGTGCTGTCGGCGTTTGCAACCGCCTCAACACTTCCGGACTTCCCAGTGAGAGGCCGCCCTTTATAGATTTGACGGTATGCTAGCCCGGGAGGTCACCGGCCACAGTGCGAGAAGCATGCGGAGAGCAATCCAGCGTAGAGGGAAGTGTTCAGATACTTCTCCATCACTACAAAAAATTATGAAAAAATTACCATCAGTCTCTATAGCACATGTGCTTACGTTGCCAGTAAAAACTCATGATTTTATCAAGGCGCTCCAAGTATTTAATAATATTCATTTGCCAATCGTTATCGCAGAATCGTCTCTACTACTGCGTGTCATTTACCCGTCCGTGAGGGGGCTACAACCGGAGACGCGGTCGCAGCCTCTTGGGACATGCCACACTACCACTCCGCATGTATGAGTGCTCCGATCTGACATCCTTTCAGGGGTGGGATCAAGCTACCCCCCTGGGGCCCTCCATCCCGCCCTAACCACATGAAGCGTTTGACCACGGGATCTAGCCCTTTGACTTTGCTGCACGGACCGGGCCACTGCGATGGACCTCTCCACCCGGGTTGTGTTAGGTCAGCCCATAAGAACACTTTGGAGCAACATCCGGGCCATGCCCACAACTACATCCACTCGCGTGTAGACTCCGGACGCTGTCTGCGTTTCCCCCGGTCATGTGTGCCGGGCGGCTTGCGTCAAGTGAGGGTGGGGGCACGGGAGGCACTGCGTGGTGGCGTTTGCAACCGCCTCAACACTACCGGACTTGTGAGAGTAGTCACCTAATGCAAGATTTCTCACTTCAGAGTATGCTACAGCCCCGTGAGAACCCTGGCCCACAACGGTCGTGGGCGTCGAAGAGCAACTACAGCGTGGGGAAGTGTCTGAGATACTTCTCCATCACAAAAAATTATGAAAAATTACCATCGGTCCTATAGCACATGTGCCCAACGTTGTGTAAAAAACTCCCATGATTTTATCACCCTCCAAGTATTTAATAATATTCACACGCAAAGATCAAGCATCGTTTACGCGAATGTCTACTACTGCGTTCATTGCCGTCCGTGGAGGGGGGGCCACAACCCGGAGGCAGCTGTGGCCGCCTCTTCGGACATGCCGCAACACCACCCGCATGTATGAGGGCCCGGTCACGACACTCGGTGGCATTGCTATACCCCCTTCGGCCCCCCCGTCCCCGGCTAACCTATAGCTGTTTGACCACGTGGATCTAGCCCTTTGACTTTGCACGGACGGGCTTTCCCGACCAGGTGGACCTCTCCCACCCCATGTGTTGGAGGGTCGGCCCATAGGAACACTTTTGAGCAACATGCGGGCAAGGCCCACAGCTACATCCACTCCGTGTAGGACCCGACAGCTGTCCCTTTCCCCCCTCTAGGTGCCGGCGGCGCGGCGTCATTCTGGTGAGGGGGGTACACCCCGGACGTTGCAGCGTCTTGGCGTTCTGCAACCGCCTTCAACACTTCCGGACTTGTGAGAGGCCGCCCTCGCAAGATTTAGACGGTATACGCTAGCCCCCGAGGCCGCGGCCACACAATGCGTGAAGCGTCTTGAAAAACAATCGGCGTGAGAGGGAAGTGTTCGGGACACTTCTCCATCACAAAAAATTTATGAAAAATTACCCATCAGTCCTATAGCACATGTGCCCACGTTGTGTAAAAACTCATGATTTTATACGCCCTCCAAGTATTTAATAATATTCACGCTGCATCGTTATCGTTAGTAAGCGTCTACTACCGCTTTCATATTGCCGGTCCTGCGGAGGGGGGGCCACAACCCTAGGACGCGCTGTCAGCCTCTTCGGACATGCCACAACACCACCCCTGCGATGTAGCGAGGGCTGCAAGATGCGACAGCTCACCAAGTGGCACACTTACTACCCCTTCGTCCCCGTCCGCCCTAACCACTGTAGCTGTTTGACCGAGGATCTAGCCCTTTGACTTTACTGCATGACCAAGGCTCGACCGGTGGACCTACTCCACCCGGTTGTGGGCATAGGGTCGGCCCATATGAACACTTCTTGGAGCAACATCCAGAGCCAGGCCAACGCTACATCCACTGCAATGTAGACCCGGGAGCGTCTGCTTTCCCCCCTCCGGTGCGGCGGCGGCCCGCCCTGGTCTTCGTGAGGGGGGGGGTGCACTCTCGGAGACGCTGCGTGCATGGGCGCTTGCAACTGCCTCAACACTTTTCGGACTTGTGAGAGGTCCGCCCATACGCAGAGATTTGACGGTGATGCTAGTTCCTGGAGGCCTTGACCAAGTACGGTCAGTGAACATGCGTAAGAAGCAACTGCCAGCGTGGAAGGGGAAGTGTTGAATACTTCTCCATGCACAAAAAATTATGAAAAATTACCATCGGGTCCTATAGCACATGTGCCCACGTTGCTAGGAAAAAAAGCTTCATGATTTTATCATGCGCTTCCAAGTATTTTAATCAATATTCACACTTTACGCATCGATTATCGCGAGCGTCTACTACCGCTTATCATTGCCGTCCGTGGAGGGGGGCCACAACCCGGGAGGCAGCTTGCACGCCTCTTTTTCTGGACATGCCACAACACCACCCGCATGATAAGGGGAGGGCCTCGGATGCGGCCTTTCCGGTGCGGCATTGGCATACCCCAGACTGCCCCGTCTCGCCCTAACTCTGTGGCGTTTGACGATGAATTATCTAGCCCTTTGACTTTACGCAGACGGGCTTTGGACCGGTGGACCTCTCCCACCCGGTTGCCAGGTTAGGGTCGGCCCATATGAACACTTTGGAGCAACATCCGAGCGAGGCCGTTACGCATACATCCACTCCGTGTATGACCCGTGACGTCGAAGGTTTCCCCCCCTCCAGGTGCGGCTGGTACAAGGCGCCGGCGTCCAGGAGTGAGGGTGCACTACCCCGGAGGAGCAGCGTCTTTGGCGTTGCAACCGCCTCCAACACTTCCCAGACTTGTGAGAGGCCGCCTCGCATGAGATTTTGGCGGTATACTAGCTCCTGGAGGCCGCGGCCACCGGTCGTGGAAACGTCGCGAAGAAGCAATCCCAGCGTGGGGGAAGTGTTCGTGATACTTTTTCCATCACAAAAATTATGAAAAATTACAATCAGTCCTATAGCACATGTGCCCCGTTGTAGTCAAAAACTCATGATTTTATCAAGGCGCTCCAAGTATTTAATAATATTCATCGCTGCATACGTTACCACTTGAAGCGTCTACTACCGTTTCATTGCCGGAAGTCCGTGAGGGGGGGGGGGCCACAACCCCGAGCAGCGTGCAGGCCTCTTTCCGGACATGCCACAACACCACCTCAAGCATGTATGAGGGGCCCGGTACGGCAGCTTCCGGTGGCATTGCTACCCCGGGGCCCCGCTCCGCCCCACGGTAACCCACATGGCGTTTGACCAGGAGTCTAGCCCGCTGACTTTGCCGCACGGACGGGCTCGACCGGTGGACCTCTCCACCCGGTTGTGTTAGGGTCGGCCCATGAACACTTTGGAGCAACATCCGGTGCCAGGCCCCAGCGCTACATCCACTCCGTTATGTAGACCTCGACCAGCGTCGTTTCCCCCCCTCCGGTGCTGGTAGCGTGGCGCCTGGGTCTGCGTGAGGGGGGCGACACCCGGAGACGCTGCGTGGCTGGGCGTTTGCAACCGCCTCAACACTTCCGGACTTGTGAGAGGCCGCCTCGCAGGGATTTGACTTCTGCAATGCGCTAGTCTCCGGGAGGCCGCCCGGCCCACGAGTCAGTGAGCGTGCAAGAAGAGCAATCCCAGCTGTGGAGAGGAAGTGTTGAATACTTCTCCATCACAAAAAATTATGAAAAAATTACCATCAGGTCCCTATAGCACATGTGCCTACGTTGTGTAAAAACTCATGATTTTATCGGCGCTCAAGTATTTAATAATATTCACTGGCTAGCATCGTTACTACAAGTGAGCGTCTACTTTCACCGTTTCATTACTGGCCGGTCTGCGTGAGGGGGGGGCCAACCAGGAAGACGGCGTGCGGGTCGCCTCTGCCCGGACATGCCACAACACCACCCTCAAGCATGTAATGAGGGCTCCGCAGTCTGACGACCTTTCCGGTGGCATTGCTACCCCCGGGGCCCTGTCCGCCCTACCAACCACATGTAGCGTTTTGACCCGACTGGGATCTAGCCGCTTTGACTTTTGTACCTGGACCGGGCTTTGACCCGGTGGACCTCTCCACCCGGTTGTGTTAGATCAGCCCATATGAACACTTTGGAGCAAACATCCGAGCCAGGCCCATAGCAGCGCTTACATCCACTCGGTGTAGACCCGACGCGTCGGTTTCCCCCCTCCAGGTGCCGGCGGCGGCAGCGTCCGTGAGGGGAGTGCACACCGGAGGCAGCGTCTTTGGGCGTTTGCAACCCGCCTCAACACTTCCAGACTTGTGAGGAGGCCGCCTCGCAGGATTCTGGAACGGTATGCTGGGCCGGGAGGCCGCCCGGCCACACTGATCGTGGGCATGCGAAGAGCAATTCCGGCGTAGGGGAAGTGTTCGGAGGATACTTTTTCCATCACAAAAAATTATGAAAAATTAAGCAATCGGTCCTATAGCACATGTGCTTGCAATGTTTATTGTAAAAAACTCATGATTTTGCTCCATCAAGGCTCCAAGTATTTAATAATATTCACGTCATTGCATAGATCGTTAACGCTATAGCGTCTACTACCCCGTTTCATTGTTGCCGTCCGGTGGGAGGGCCCACAACCCGGAGGCAGCGTGCCGCCTCTTCGGACATGCCACAACACCACCCCGCATGTATGAGGGGCCCGGCACGGCGCTTTCGGTGGCATTTACTACCCCCTCTCGCCCCGTCCTCACCTAACCTGTAGCGTTTGACCAGGGATCCTAGCTCTTCGACTTTGCACGCCACGGGCTCAATTGACGATGGACCTCTCCCACCCCGGTTGTGTTAGGAATCGGCCCATTATATGAACACTTTGGAGCAACATCCGAGGCCAGGCCTTACCAGCTACATCCACTCCAGTGTAGACCTTGACGCTGCCAGATCCGTTTCCCTAGTCAGGTGCAGTAGCTGACGCAGCGTAAATCCGTGAGGGGGGTGCACACCGAGAGGGCGCGTCTTTGGGCGTTTACCCAACCGCCTCAACGCCCGGACTTGTGAGAGGCCGCCCCTCGCAGAGATTTGGACGGTATGCTGGCCCTGAGGCCGCCGCCACGTACCCTGATCGTAGAGACGTCGCGAAGAAGCAATCAGCGTAGAGGAAGTGTTGAGATACTTCTCCATCAAGCAAAAATTATGCAAAAATTACCATCGATCCTATAGCACATGTGCCCACGTTGTGTAACAAAAACTCATGATTTTATCGCGCATTCCAAGTATTTAATAATATTCCACATTTGCTATCGTTATCGCGAGCGTCTACTACCGTGCTTCATTGCCGTCCGTGGAGGGGGGGGGCTGATAACCGGAAGGCAGCGTGCCGCCTGCTTTCTGGACATGCCACAACACCACCCCGCATGTATGAGGGCCCGGTCCGCAGCCTTCGGTGGCATTACTACCCCTCTGGGGCCCCCTGTCCGCTAACTCACATAGCGTTTGACCGAGAGGATCTGTTTGACTTTGCGCACGGACCGGGCTCGACCGGTGGACCCTCTCCACCCGGTTGTGTTAGGTCGGCCCATATGAACACTTTGGAGCAACTTGTCAAGAGCCTTCGGTAGCCCAACGCTACATCCACTCCGTATAGACCCGACAAGCGTCTGTTTCCCCCTCCAGGTCTGCGGCAAGGGCACACTGGCGCGCGGCGTCAAAACCAGGGGGAAGTCACCCACGGAGGGAGCAGCGTCTTTGGGCGTTTGCAACCGCCTCAACACTTCCGGACTTGTGAGAGGCCGCCCTACGCGCATGATTTGACTAGTATGCTAGCTCCTGGAGAGCCGCCCCGGCCCTGATCAAAATAGAGGCGTCACGAAGAAGCAATCCCGCGTAAGGAAGTGTTCGAGATACTTCTCCATCACAAAAAATTATGAAAAAATTACCATCGATCCTATAGCACATATGCCGCGCTTGTGTAAAAACTCATGATTTTATCGGCGCTCCAAGTATTTAATAATATTCACGCATGCATCGTTACGTCAGAAGCGATCTACTACCGTTTTCATTTACGCACGCTGCGTCCGTGAGAGGCCACAACCCGGAAGGCAGCGTGCGCCTCTTCCGGACATGCCAATACAACACCACCCCGCATGTATATGCCAGGGGCCAGTCTGCATTCACGGCAACTCCAGAGTGGCATTGCTACCCCGGGGCCCCGTCCCCACTAACCACATAGCGTCAATTGACCCACGGGACTCCCTAGCCCTTTGACTTTGCACGGACGGGCTTTCACCGGTGGACCTCTCCACCTGCCAGGTTGTGTTAGGTCAGCCCATAGGAACACTTTGGAGCAACATCGCGGCGCCTGTGCCCACAGCCTACATCCACTCCGTGCAGACCTCGGACAGCGAATCCGTTCCCAAAGCCTCTGAGGTGCGGTAGCCGCTGGCACCGTCCGTGAGGGGGGGGCTAACAGCCCGAGGCAGCGTGGTAAGGCGCTTACCAACCGCCTCAACACTAACAGCATTTGTGAGAGGCCGCCCTCAGCCAAGATTTTCACGGTATGCTAGTCTCCCGAGCCCCAGATCCGTCTATACGGTCGTAGGGCGTCTGAAGAGCAATCCAGCTGTGAGAGGAAGTGTCTGAGATGCTTCTCCATCACAAGTAAAAATTATGAAAAATTACCATCGAGTCTCTATAGCACATGTGCTTGCGTTGTGTAAAAAAACTCATGATTTTATCACCCTCCAGAAGTATTTAATAATATTCACGCCTTGCATCGTTTACCGCAGAATGCTCTACTACCGTTTCATTGCACGTCCGTGAGGGGAGGCCACAACCCGGAGACGGCGTGCCGCCTCTTCGGACATGCCACAACACCACCCGCATGTATGAGGGGCCCGATGCGACACTCGGTGGCATTGCTACTACCCCGGGCCCCCATCCCATACGCCTAACCACATGTGGCGTTTGACCACGGGATCTAGCCCTTTGACTTTGCAGACGGGCTCGACCGGTGGACCTCTCCACCGGTTTGTGTTAGGCGGCCCATAGGAACACTTTGGAGCAACATCAGGGCCAGACCCACAGCAACATCCACTACGTGTAGACCCGGCCGTCCGTTTCCCCCCTCTGGAGTGCCGTGTGTAGCGCCGTCCGTGAGGGGGCACACCGAGGCAGCGTGCTGGCGTTTGCAACCGCCTCAACACTTCCGGACTTGTGAGAGGCCGCCCTCGCAAGATTTGACGGTATGCTGGCCCCGGAGGTCGCCCGGTACAGTCGTAGGCGTCACGAAGAGCAATCCAGCGTAGAGGGAAGTGTTGAGATACTTCTCCATCACAAAATTTATGAAAAATTACCATCAGTCCTATAGCACATGTACCCGTTGTGTAAAAACTCATGATTTTATCGCCCTCCAAGTATTTAATAATATTCACGCTGCATCGTTACGCATGAAGCGTCTACTACGTTTCATTGCCGTCCGTGAGAAGGCCCACAACCCGAGGCAGCGTGCCGCCTCTTCGGACATGCCACAACACCACCCGCATGTATGAGGGCCGGTGCGGCAGCTCCGGTGGCATTGCTACCCCCACCCCGTCCGCCCTAACCTGTAGCGTTTGACCAGGATCTAGCCCTTTGACTTTGCAGACGGGCTCTCACCGGTGGACCTCTCCACCCGGTTGTGTTAGGTCAGCCCATATATACTTTGGAGCAACATCCGGGCCAGGCCCAGCGCTACATCCACTCTGTGTAGACCCGGCGTCCGTTTCCCCCCTCCAGGTGCGGCGTGGCGCGCCGTCCGTCGAGGGTACACCGGAGGCAGCGTCTTTGGCGTTTGCAACTGCCTCAACACTTCCGGACTTGTGAGAGGCCGCCTCGCACGATTTGACGGTATGCTACTGGCCAGAGCCGCCCGGCCCGCGATCGTGAACATCTGAAGAGCAATCCGCGTAGGGAAGTGTTGAGATACTTCTCCATCACAAAAATTATGAAAAATTACCATCAGTCCTATAGCACATGTGCTTACGTTGTGGAAAAAACTCATGATTTTATCGCGCTCCAAGTATTTAATAATATTCACCTTTGCGCCGTTACCGCGGAAGCGTCTACTACCGTTTCATTGCCGTCCGTGAGGGCCACAACCGGAGGCGCTTGCGCCTCTTCGGACATGCCACAACACCACCCGCATGTATGAGGGCCCGGTGCGGCAGCTCCGTTGGCATTGCTACCCCCGGGCCCCGATCGCCCTAACCACTGTAGCGTTTGACCAGGGTATCTGCCCTTTGACTTTGCACGGACGGGCTCTGACCAGTGGACCTCTCCACCCGGTTGTGTTAGGTCAGCCCATATGAACACTTTGGAGCAACATCCGAGCCAGGCCCAACGCTACATCCACTCTGTGTAGACCCGACGCGTCCGTTTCCCCCCTCCAGGTGCCGGCGGCGGCGCCGTCCGTGAGGGGGCACACCGGAGGCAGCGTCTTTGGGCGTTTGCAACCGCCTCAACACTTCCAGGACTTGTGAGGAGAGGCCGCCTCGCGGGATTTGACGGTATGCTAGCCGGGAGGCCGCCCGGTACGGTCGTAAACGTCACGAAGAGCAATCCAGCGTGGGGAAGTGTTCGGTACTTTCCATCACAAAAAATTATGAAAAATTACAATCAGTCCTATAGCACATGTGCCCACGTTGTGTCAAAAACTCATGATTTTATCGCGCTCCAAGTATTTAATAATATTCACGCTGCATCGTTACCGCAGAACGTCTACTACCGTTTCTTGCCGTCCGTGAGGGGGGCCACAACCCGGAGACGCGTGCCGCCTCTTCGGACATGCCACAACACCACCCCGCATGTATGAGGGCCCGATACGGACGCTCCGGTGGCATTGCTACCCCGGGCCCCGTCCGCGCCTAACCTGTAGCGTTTGACCACGGGATCTAGCCCTTTGACTTTGCAGACGGGCTCGACCGGTGGACCTCTCCACCCGGTTGTGTTAGGGTCGGCCCATATGAACACTTTGGAGCAAACATCCGAGCCGGGCCCAACGCTACATCCACTCGGTGTGTAGACCCGGCCGTCCGTTTCCCCCTCCGGTCTTGCGTGGCGGCGGCGCCGTCCGTGAGGGTGCACACCGGAGACGCAGCGTGCTGGGCGTTTGCAACCGCCTCAACACTTCCGGACTTGTGAGAGGCCGCCTCGCGGGATTTGACGGTATGCTAGCCGGGAGGCCGCCGCCCACGGTCAGTGAAGCGTGCGAAGAGCAATCCAGCGTAGAGGGAAGTGTTGGTACTTCTCCATCACAAAAATTATGAAAAATTACCATCAGTCCTATAGCACATGTGCCCGTTGTGTAAAAAACTCATGATTTTATCGCTCCAAGTATTTAATAATATTCACGCTGCGCCGTTACCGCAGAAGCGTCTACTACCGCTTTCATTGCCGTCGTGAGGGGGCCACAACCCGAGAGCGTGCGCCTCTTCGGACATGCCACAACACCACCCCGCATGTATGAGGGCCCGGTCTGACAACTCGGTGGCATTGCTACCCCGGGGCCCCGTCGCCGCCTAACCCTCATGGCGTTTGACCGGAGGATCTAGCCCTGACTTTTGCACGGACGGGCTCGACTGGTGGACCTCTCCACCACCCGGTTGTGTTAGGGTCGGCCCATATGAACACTTTGGAGCAACATCCGAGCCAGGCCCAGCGCTACATCCACTCCGTGTAGACCCGACAGCGTCCGTTCCCCCCCTCCGGTGCAGCGGTAGCGCCGTCCGTGAGGGGTACACACCGGAGGCTGCGTCTTGGCGTTTACAACCGCCTCAACACTTCCGGACTTGTGAGAGGTCCGCCTACGCATGATTTGGCGGTATGCTAGCCCCGGAGGCCGCCCGCGGTCGTGAAGCGTCACGAAGAGCAATCCAGCGTAGAGGGAAGTGTTGGATACTTCTCCATCACAAAAATTATGAAAAATTACCATCAGTCCTATAGCACATGTGCCCACGTTGTGTAAAAAACTCATGATTTTATCGCGCTCCAAGTATTTAATAATATTCACGCTGCATCGTTACCGCGAGCGTCTACTACCGTTTCATTGCCGTCCGTGAGGGGCCACAACCGAGGCGGCGTGCCGCCTCTTCCGGACATGCCACAACACCACCCCGCATGTATGAGGGCCCGATGCGGCAGCTCCGGTGGCATTGCTACCCCGGGGCCGTCCCGCCTAACCTCATAGCTGCTTTGACCACGGGATCTAGCCCTTTGACTTTGCAGACGGGCTTTCACCGGTGGACCTCTCCACCCGGTTGTGTTAGGTCAGCCCATAGGAACACTTTGGAGCAACATCCGCGCCAGCCCACAGCTACATCCACTCCGTGTAGACCCGGCCAGCGTCCGTTTCCCCCCTCTAGGTGCGGCGGCGGCGCCGTCCGTGAGGGGGGGGCACACCAGAGAGCGTGGTAGGCGTTTGCAACCGCCTCAACACTAACGAGACTTGTGAGAGGCCGCCTACGCAAGATTTCACGGTATGCTAGCCCCGGAGGCCGCCCGTCCACGATGCGTGAAGCGTCTGAAGAGCAATCCAGCGTGGGGAAGTGTTGAGATACTTCTCCATCACAAAAATTATGAAAAATTACCATCAGTCCTATAGCACATGTGCCCGTTGTGTAAAAACTCATGATTTTATCACCCTCCAAGTATTTAATAATATTCACGCTGACATCGTTACATGCAGAATGTCTACTACCGCTTTCATTGCCGTCCGTGAGAGGCCACAACCGGAGACGCGTGCCGCCTCTTGGACATACCACAACACCACCCCGCATGTATGAGGGCGGTCGACACTCCGGTGGCATTGCTACCCCGGGCCCCGTCCGCCCTAACCTCGTAGCGTTTGACCACGGGATCTAGCCCTTTGACTTTGCAGACGGGCTCCGACGATGGACCTCTCCACCCGGTTGTGTTAGGGTCGGCCCATAGGAACACTTTGGAGCAACATGCGGGCAAGGCCTGACTACATCCACTCCGTGTAGACCCGCTGGTCTGTTTCCCCCCCTCTAGGTGCGGCGGCGGCGCCGTCTGCGTGAGGGGGGCACACCGGAGAGCGTGCTGGGGCGTTTGCAACCGCCTCAACACTTCCAGACTTGTGAGAGGCCGCCTCGCAAGATTTGACGGTATGTTAGCCCCGGAATCTTGGTCAGAAGGCCCCGCCACGTGAGACGTATGAAGAGCAATCCAGCGTAGGGAAGTGTTGAGATACTTCTCCATCACAAAAATTTATGAAAAATTACCATCAGTCCTATAGCACATGTGCCCGTTGTGTAAAAAACTCATGATTTTATCGCCCTCCAAGTATTTAATAATATTCGCGCCTACGCATCGTTATCACAGAAGCGTCTACTACCGCTTCATTGTTGGAAATCAGGTGAGGCCACAACCCGGAGGCAGCGTGCACGCCTCTTCGGACATGCCACAACACCACCCCGCATGTGAGAGGGCGTCACGACGCTCGGGTGGCATTGCTACCCCCCGGGCCCCCGTCCCGCTAACCCTGTAGCGTTTGACCAGGGGATCTAGCCCTTTGACTTTGCACGGACGGGCTCTGACCAGTGGACCTCTCCACCCGGTTGTGTTAGGTCAGCCCATATGAACACTTTGGAGCAACATCCGAGCCAGGCCCAACGCTACATCCACTCTGTGTAGACCCGTAGCGTCCGTTTCCCCTCCGGTGCGGCGGTAGCGCCGTCCGTGAGGGTGCATTAACCGGAGGCGCGTCTTTGGGCGTTTGCAACTGCCTCAACACTTCCGGACTTGTGAGAGGCCGCCTCGCCAAGATTTGACGGTATACTGGCCCCGAGGCCGCCCGCAGTCGTGAACATGCGAAGAGCAATCCAGCGTGAGGAAGTGTTGAGATACTTCTCCATCACAAAAATTATGAAAAATTACCATCAGTCCTATAGCACATGTGCCCACGTTGTGGAAAAAACTCATGATTTTATCGCGCTCCAAGTATTTAATAATATTCACACTTTGCATCGTTATCGAGAGCGTCTACTACCGTTTCATTGCCGTCCGTGAGAGGCCACAACCGGAGGCAGCTTGCCGCCTCTTCGGACATGCCACAACACCACCCCGCATGTATGAGGGCCGATGCGACGCCTCGGTGGCATTGCTACCCGGGCCCCGTCCGCTAACCTGTAGCGTTTGACCAGGGTATCTAGCCCTTTGACTTTGCGGACGGGCTTTGACCGGTGGACCTCTCCACCCGGTTGTGTTAGGGTCAGCCCATATGAACACTTTGGAGCAACATCCGAGCCAGGCCCAGCAACGCTACATCCACTCCGTGTAGACCGGCGTCCGTTTCCCCCCTCCGGTGCGGTGGCTGGCGCCGTCCGTGAGGGGGTGCACACCCGGAGGCAGCGTCTTTGGGCGTTACAACCGCCTCAACACTTCCAGACTTGTGAGAGGCCGCCTCGCAGAGATTTGGCGGTATACTAGCTCCGGGAGGCCGCCCGGCCCACGATCGTGAGCGTCTGAAGAGCAATCCAAGCGTGGGGAAGTGTTCGAATGCTTTCCATCACAAAAATTATGAAAAATTACAATCAGTCCTATAGCACATGTGCCCACGTTGTGTCAAAAACTCATGATTTTATCGGCGCTCCAAGTATTTAATAATATTCCACGCTGCGCCGTTACGCGAGCGTCTACTACCGTTTCTTACCCCGTCCGTGAGGGGGGCCACAACTTCCGAGACGAGGCGTGTACGCCTCTTCGGACATGCCACAACACCACCCCGCATGTATGAGGGCCCGATGCGGCCTCGGTGGCATTGCTACCCCCGGGCCCCGTCGCCCTAACCTGTAGCGTTTGACGAGGATCTAGCCCTTTGACTTTGCAGACGGGCTCGACCAGTGGACCTCTCCACCCGGTTGTGTTAGGTCGGCCCATATGAACACTTTGGAGCAACATCCGGGCCAGGCCTTCGCTACATCCACTCCGTGTAGACCCGGCGCGTCCGTTTCCCCTCCGGTCTTGCGTGGCGCGCCGTCCGTGAGGGGCCACACCGGAGGCAGCGTCTTTGGGCGTTTGCAACCGCCTCAACACTTCCGGACTTGTGAGAGGCCGCCTCGCGGGATTTGATCGGTACGCTAGCCCGGAGGCCGCGGCCACGGTCGTGAAGCGTCTGAAGAGCAATCCGCGTAGAGGGAAGTGTTCAGATACTTCTCCATCACAAAAAATTATGAAAAAATTACCATCAGTCCTATAGCACATGTGCCCACGTTGTGTAAAAAACTCATGATTTTATCGCGCTCCAAGTATTTAATAATATTCACGCTGCATCGTTACCGAAGCGTCTACTACCGTTTCATTGTTGCGTCCGTGAGGGCCACATCCCCAGACGTGCGCCTCTTCCGGACATGCCACAACACCACCAAGCATGTATGAGGGCCGGTCGGCGCTCGGTGGCATTACTACCCCGGGGCCCCGTCCGCCCTAACCTCAGTAGCGTTTGACGGGATCTAGCCCTTTGACTTTACCAGACGGGCTTTGACGGTGGACCTCTCCACCCGGTTGTGTTAGGTCAGCCCATATGAACACTTTGGAGCAACATCCGAGCCAGGCCCAACGCTACATCCACTCCGTGTAGACCCGACGCGTCCGTTTCCCCCCTCCAGGTGCCGGCGGCGGCGCCGTCCGTGAGGGGGCACACCGGAGGCAGCGTCTGGGCGTTTGCAACCGCCTCAACACTTCCGGACTTGTGAGAGGCCGCCTCGCAGGATTTGACGGTATGCTAGCCCGAGGCCGCCCGGCCTGATCGTGAAGCGTCTGAAGAAACAATCCGCGTAGAGGGAAGTGTTCAGATACTTTTCCATCACAAAAAATTATGAAAAATTACAATCAGTCCTATAGCACATGTGCCCACGTTGTGTAAAAAACTCATGATTTTATCGCGCTCCAAGTATTTAATAATATTCACGCTGCATCGTTCTGGCAGAGCGTCTACTACCGTTTCATTGCCGTCCGTGAGGGCCACAACCAGCTGCGTGCACGCCTCTTCGGACATGCCACAACACCACCCGCATGTATGAGGGCCGATGCGACGCTCCGGTGGCATTGCTACCCCGGCCCCGTCCACCTAACCTGTAGCGTTTGACCAGGGGATCTAGCCCTTGACTTTGCAGACGGGCTCACGACGGTGGACCTCTCCACCCGGTTGTGTTAGGTCGGCCCATATGAACACTTTGGAGCAACATCCGGGCAGACCAGCGCTACATCCACTCCGTGTAGACCCGGCCGTCCGTTTCCCCCCCTCCGGTGCGGTGGCCAGCGCCCGTCCGTGAGGGGGGGGTGCACACCGGAGGCGCGTCTTTGGGCGTTGCAACCGCCTCAACACTTCCGGACTTGTGAGAGGCCGCCCTCGCGAGATTTGGCCGGTATGCTGGCCGGAGGCCGCGGCCCGCGGTCGTGAAGCGTCACGAAGAGCAATCAGCGTAGAGGAAGTGTTCAGATACTTCTCCATCACAAAAATTATGAAAAATTACCATCGGTCCTATAGCACATGTGCCCACGTTGTGTAAAAAACTCATGATTTTATCGCGCTCCAAGTATTTAATAATATTCACGCTGCGCCGTTACCGCGAAGCGTCTACTACCGTTTCATTGCCGTGAGTGAGGGCCACAACCGAGCAGCGTGCGCCTCTTCGGACATGCCACAACACCACCCGCATGTATGAGGGCCCGATGCAACGCTCCGGTGGCATTGCTACCCCGGGGCCCCGTCCGCCCTAACCTCAGTAGCGTTTGACCGGGGATCTAGCCCTTTGACTTTGCAGACGGGCTCGACGGTGGACCTCTCCACCCGGTTGTGTTAGGTCGGCCCATATGAACACTTTGGAGCAACATCCGAGCCAGGCCGCGCTACATCCACTCCGTGTAGACCCGACCAGCGTCCGTTTCCCCTCCGGTGCGGCGTGGCGCCCGTCCGTGAGGGGTGCTACCGGAGGCAGCGTGCTGGGCGTTCTACAACCGCCTCAACACTTCCGGACTTGTGAGAGGCCGCCCTCGCATGATTTGGCGGTATACTAGCCCGGAGGCCGCCCGGCCCGCGGTCGTGAAGCGTCACGAAGAGCAATCAGCGTAGAGGAAGTGTTGAATACTTCTCCATCACAAAAATTATGAAAAATTACCATCAGTCCTATAGCACATGTGCCCGCGTTGTGTAAAAAAACTCATGATTTTATCGGCGCTCCAAGTATTTAATAATATTCACGCTGCGCCGTTACCCGCGAAGCGTCTACTACCGTTTCATTGCCCGTCCGTGAGGGCCACAACCGAGCAGCGTGCCGCCTCTTGGACATGCCACAACACCACCCGCATGTATGAGGGCCCGATGCGGACGCCTCGGTGGCATTACTACCCGGGGCCCGTCCCGCCCTAACCTGTAGCGTTTGACCGAGGATCTAGCCCTTTGACTTTGCAGACGGGCTTTGACCGATGGACCTCTCCACCGGTTGTGTTAGGTCGGCCCATATGAACACTTTGGAGCAACATCCGAGCCAGGCCCAACGCTACATCCTCCGTGTAGACCCGGCTGCGTCGTTTCCCCCCCTCGGTGCGGCCGGCGGCGCCCGTCCGTGAAGTGCACACCACCGGAGACGCAGCGTCTTTGGGCGTTTGCAACCGCCTCAACACTTCCAGACTTGTGAGAGGCCGCCTACGCAGGATTTGACGGTATGCTAGCCCCGGGAGGCCGCCGGCCACAGTCGTAGACGTGCGAAGAGCAATCCGCGTAGAGGGAAGTGTTCAGATACTTTTCCATCACAAAAAATTATGAAAAATTACAATCAGTCCTATAGCACATGTGCCCACGTTGTGTAAAAAACTCATGATTTTATCGCGCTCCAAGTATTTAATAATATTCACGCTGCATCGTTACGCGAAAGTCTACTACCGTTTCATTGCCGTCCGTGAGGGGGGGCCACAACCCGGAGACGCGTGCGCCTCTTGGACATGCCACAACACTACCCGCATGTATGAGGGCCCGATGCGGCCTTCCGGTGGCATTGTTACCCCAGGGCCCCGTCGCCCCGCCTAACCACTCAGAGCGTTTGACCACGGATCTAGCCCTTTGACTTTGCCGCAGACGGGCTTTGACGGTGGACCTCTCCACCCGGTTGTGTTAGGTCAGCCCATAGAACACTTTGGAGCAACATCCGGGCCAGGCCTGCTACATCCACTCCGTGTAGACCCGGCCAGCGTCCGTTTCCTCCCTCCGGTGCGGCGCGGCGCCCGTCCGTGAGGGGGGCACACATCGAGAGGCTGCGTGCTGGGCGTTTGCAACCGCCTCAACACTTCCGGACTTGTGAGAGGCCGCCTCGCCAAGATTTGACGGTATGCTGGCCCGGAGGCCCGGCCACGATCGTGAAGCGTGCGAAGAGCAATCCGCGTGGGAAGTGTTCAGATACTTCTCCATCACAAAATTATGAAAAATTACCATCAGTCCTATAGCACATGTGCCCATGTTGTGTAAAAACTCATGATTTTATCGCGCTCCAAGTATTTAATAATATTCACGTTGCATCGCCGTAACGCAGAAGCGTCTACTATCGTTTCATTGCCGTCTGTGAGGGCCACAACCGGAGGCAGCGTGCGCCTCTTGGACATGCCACAACACCACCCGCATGTATGAGGGCCCGGTGCGGCCTCCGGCGGCATTGCTACCCCCGGGCCCCGTCCGCCCTAACCTCAGAAGCGTTTAACCACGGGATCTAGCCCTTTGACTTTGCACGGACGGGCTTTGACCAATGGACCTCTCCATCCGGTTTTGTTAGGTCAGCCCATAGGAACACTTTGGAGCAACATCCGGGCCAGGCCCACAACTACATCCACTCCGTGTAGACCCGACGCGTCCGTTTCCCCCCTCCAGGTGCCGGCGGCGGCGCCGTCCGTGAGGGGGGGGGGCACACCGGAGGCAGCGTCTTTGGGCGTTTGTAACCGCCTCAACACTTCCGGACTTGTGAGAGGCCGCCTACGCAAGATTTGTGGTATACTGGCCCCGGAGGCCGCCCGGCCACGATGCGTGGAGACGTCTGAAGAGCAATCAGCGTGGGGAAGTGTTGGATACTTCTCCATCACAAAAAAATATGAAAAATTACCATCAGTCCTATAGCACATGTGCCCACGTTGTGTAAAAACTCATGATTTTATCGCGCTCCAAGTATTTAATAATATTCATGCTGCATCGTTACGCGAAGCGTCTACTACCGTTTCATTGCCATCCGCGAGGGGGGGGCCACAACCCGAGACGCGTGCGCCTCTTCGGACATGCCACAACACCACCCTCATGTATGAGGGGCCCGGTCTGATGCTCGGTGGCATTGCTACCCCCAGGGCCCCGTCCGCCCTAACCACATGTAGCGTTTGACCACGGGATATAGCCCTTTGACTTTGCACGGACGGGCTTTGACCAGTGGACCTCTCCACCCGGTTGTGTTAGGTCGGCCCATAGGAACACTTTGGAGCAACATCCGGGCCAGACCACAGCTACATCCACTCCATGTAGACCCGACGCGTCCGTTTCCCCCCTCCAGGTGCCGGCGGCGGCGCCGTCCGTGAGGGGGGGGGGGGCACACCCCGGAGACGCGTGCTGGGCGTTTGCAACCGCCTCAACACTTCCAGACTTGTGAGAGGCCGCCTCATAAGATTTGTGGTATACTAGCCCCGTGGGCCGCCCGGCCCACGGTCGTAGACGTCACGGAGAGCAATTCAGCGTAGAGGGAAGTGTTCAGATACTTCTCCATCACAAAAATTATGAAAAATTACCATCAGTCCTATAGCACATGTGCCCGAGGTTGTGTAAAAACTCATGATTTTATCGCGCTCCAAGTATTTAATAATATTCACGCTGCATCGTTATCGCAGAAGCGTCTACTACCGTGTCATTGCCGGCCCTCCGTGAGGGGGGGGCCACAACCCGGAGACGCTGCGCCTTCTTCGGACATGCCACATCACCACCCCGCATGTATGAGGGGCCCGATGCGACGCTCGGTGGCATTGCTACCCCAGGGGCCCCCATCCCGCCCTAACCACAGCGTTTGACCACGAGGATCTAGCCCTTTGACTTTGCACGGACGGGCTTTGACGATGGACCTCTCCACCCGGTTGTGTTAGGTCAGCCCATAGGAACACTTTGGAGCAACATCCGCGCCAGGCCCACAGCTACATCCACTCCGTGTAGACCCGACGCGTCCGTTTCCCCCCTACAGGTGCCGGCGGCGGCACCGTCCGTGAGGGGGGGGGGCACACCCCGGAGACGCGTGGTAGGCGTTTGCAACCGCCTCAACACTAACAGACTTGTGAGAGGCCGCCTACGCAAGATTTCACGGTATGCTAGCCCCCGGAGGCCGCCGTCCACAGTCGTAGACGTGCGAAGAGCAATCCGCGTAGAGGGAAGTGTTCAGATACTTCTCCATCACAAAAAATTATGAAAAATTACCATCAGTCCTATAGCACATGTGCCCACGTTGTGTAAAAAACTCATGATTTTATCACCCTCCAAGTATTTAATAATATTCACGCTGCATCGTTACCGCAGAACGTCTACTACCGTTTCATTGCCGTCCGTGAGGGGGGCCACAACCCGGAGACGTGTGCCGCCTCTTCGGACATGCCACAACATCACCCCGCATGTATGAGGGCCCGGTACGACGCTCCGTGGCATTGCTACCCCGGGCCCCGTCCCGCCCTAACCTCAGTAGCGTTTGACCACGAGATCTAGCCCTTTGACTTTGCACGGACGGGCTCTGACCAGTGGACCTCTCCACCCGGTTGTGTTAGGTCGGCCCATAGGAACACTTTGGAGCAACATCCGGGCAAGGCCCACAGCTACATCCACTCCGTGTAGACCCGACGCGTCCGTTTCCCCCCTCCAGGTGCCGGCGGCGGCGCCGTCCGTGAGGGGGGGGGGCACACCGAGAGGCAGCGTCTTTGGGCGTTGCAACCGCCTCAACACTTCCAGACTTGTGAGAGGCCGCCTCGCAAGATTTGGTTGTATGCTAGCCCGGAGGCCGCCGCGTACGATCGTGGGCGTCTGAAGAGCAATCCGTGTAGAGGGAAGTGTTGAGATACTTCTCCATCACAAAATTTATGAAAAATTACCATCAGTCCTATAGCACATGTGCCCACGTTGTGTAAAAAACTCATGATTTTATCGCGCTCCAAGTATTTAATAATATTCACGCTGCATCGTTACCACAGAACGTCTACTACCGTTTCATTGCCGTCCGTGAGGGGGGCCACAACCCGGAGACGCGTGCCGCCTCTTCGGACATGCCACAACACCACCCCGCATGTATGAGGGGCCCGATGCACGCCTCCGGTGGCATTGCTACCCCAGGGCCTCGTCCGCCCTAACCACATGGCGTTTGACAGGGGATCTAGCCCTTTGACTTTGCACGGACGGGCTCTGACCAGTGGACCTCTCCACCCGGTTGTGTTAGGTCAGCCCATATGAACACTTTGGAGCAACATCCGAGCCAGGCCCAACTCTACATCCACTCACAGCAGGTAGACCCGGCAGCGTCGTTTCCCCCCCCTCCAGTGCCGTGGCCTTGCGATCCGTGAGGGGGTGCACCGGAAGGCAGCGTCTTTGGGCGTTGCAACCGCCTTCAACACTTCCAGACTTGTGAGAGGCCGCCTCGCAGGGATTTGACGGTATGCTGGCCGGGAGGCCCGCGACCACGGTCGTGAAGCGTCGCGAAGAGCAATCCGCGTGAGAGGAAGTGTTGAGATACTTCTCCATCACAAAAATTATGAAAAATTACCATCAGTCCTATAGCACATGTGCCCCGTTGTATAAAAAACTCATGATTTTATCGCGCTCCAAGTATTTAATAATATTCACGCTGCATCGTTACCGCGAGCGTCTACTACCGTTTCATTGCCGTCCGTGAGGGGGGCCACAACCCGGAGACGCTTGCCGCCTCTTCGGACATGCCACAACACCACCCCGCATGTATGAGGGCCCGGTACGACGCTCCGGTGGCATTGCTACCCCCCCGGGCCCCCGTCCCGCCTAACCCTGTAGCGTTTGACCAGGGTATCTAGCCCTTTGACTTTGCACGGACGGGCTTTGACCAGTGGACCTCTCCACCCGGTTGTGTTAGGTCAGCCCATATGAACACTTTGGAGCAACATCCGAGCCAGGCCCAACGCTACATCCACTCCGTGTAGACCCGACGCGTCCGTTTCCCCCCTCCGGTGCGGCGGTAGCGCCCGTCTGTGAGGGGGGTACACCGGAGGCAGCGTCTTTGGCGTTGCAACCGCCTCAACACTTCCGGACTTGTGAGAGGCCGCCTCACGCAGGATTTGACGGTATGTTAGCCCGGGAGGCCGCCCGGCCCACGATCGTGAAGCGTCGCGAAGAGCAATCCGCATAGAGGGAAGTGTTCAGATACTTTTCCATCACAAAATATTATGAAAAATTTACAATCAGTCCTATCGCACATGTGCCCACGTTGTGTAAAAAACGCATGATTTTATCGTGCTCCAAGTATTTAATAATATTCACGCTGCATCGTTACGCGAAGCGTCTACTACCGTTTCATTGTCGTCCGTGAGGGGGGGCCACAACCCGAGACGCATGCCGCCTCTTCCGGACATGCCACAACACCACCCGCATGTATGAGGGCCCGATACGGCAACTCCGGTGGCATTACTACCCCGGGCCCCGTCCGCCTAACCATGTAGCGTTTGACCGGGGATCTAGCCCTTTGACTTTACCGCAGACGGGCTCTCACGGTGGACCTCTCCACCCGGTTGTGTTAGGGTCGGCCCATATGAACACTTTTGGAGCAACATCCGAGCCAGGCCCAACGCTACATCCATTCCGTGTAGACCGGCACGTCCGCTTCCCCCCTCCAGTGCGTGGCGGGCGCGCCGTCCGTGAGGGGGGTGCACACCCGGAGGCAGCGTCTTTGGGCGTTTGCAACCGCCTCAACACTTCCGGACTTGTGAGAGGCCGCCTCGCAGGATTTGACGGTATGCTAGCCCGGAGGCCGCCCGGCCACGATCGTGAAGCGATGCGAAGAGCAATCCAGCGTGGGGAAGTGTTCGGGATACTTCTCCATCACAAAAAATTATGAAAAATTGCCATCAGTCCTATAGCACATGTGCCCACGTTGTGTAAAAACTCATGATTTTATCGCGCTCCAAGTATTTAATAATATTCACGCTGCATCGTTACACAGAAGCGTCTACTACCGTTTCATTGCCGTCCGTGAGGGCCACAACCGGAGACGCGTGCCGCCTCTTGGACATGCCACAACACCACCCCGCATGTATGAGGGCCCGATGACGGCAGCTCGGTGGCATTACTACCCCGGCCCCCGTCCCGCCTAACCCTGTAGCGTTTGACCAGGGGATCTAGCCCTTTGACTTTGCACGGACGGGCTCTGACCAGTGGACCTCTCCACCCGGTTGTGTTAGGTCAGCCCATATGAACACTTTGGAGCAACATCCGAGCCAGGCCCAACGCTACATCCACCGTGTAGACCAGACGTCCGTTTCCCCCTCCGGTGCCGGGCGGGCGCGCCCGTCCGTGAGGGGGTGCACACCCGGAGACGCGTCTTTGGGCGTTTGCAACCGCCTCAACACTTCCGGACTTGTGAGAGGCCGCCTCGCATGGATTTGACGGTATGCTAGCCCGAGGCCGCCCGGCCACGCGATCGTGGGCGTCGCGAAGAGCAATCCGCGTACAGGGAAGTGTTCAGATACTTCTCCATCACAAAAAATTATGAAAAATTACCATCAGTCCTATAGCACATGTGCCCACGTTGTGTAAAAAACTCATGATTTTATCGCGCTCCAAGTATTTAATAATATTCACGCTGCATCCTTACCGCAGAACGTCTACTACCGTGTCATTGCCGTCCGTGAGGGGGGCCACACCCCGGAGACGCGTGCCGCCTCTTCGGACATGCCACCACACCACCCCGCATGTATGAGGGCCCGATGACGGCCTCCGATGGCATTGCTCCCCAGGGCCCCGTCCGCGCCTAACCTCAGAAGCGTTTGACCACGGGATCTAGCCCTTTGACTTTGCACGGACGGGCTTTGACCAGTGGACCTCTCCACCCGGTTGTGTTAGGGTCAGCCCATAGGAACACTTTGGAGCAACATCCGGGCCAGGCCCACGCCTACATCCACTCCGTGTAGACCCGGCAGCGTCCGTTTCCCCCCCTCCGGTCTTGCCGTGGCCAGCGCCGTCCGTGAGGGGGGCACACCCCCGGAGCGTCTTTGGCGTTACAACCGCCTCAACACTTCCGGACTTGTGAGAGGCCGCCTCGCAGATTTGACGGTATGCTAGCCCCGGAGGTCCGCCCGGCCACGGTCGTGACGTCTGCGAAGAGCAATCCAGCGTAGAGGGAAGTGTTCAGATACTTCTCCATCACAAAAAATTATGAAAAATTACCATCAGTCCTATAGCACATGTGCCCACGTTGTGTTAAAAACTCATGATTTTATCGCGCTCCAAGTATTTAATAATATTCACGCTGCATCGTTACCGCAGAACGTCTACTACCGTTTCATTGCCGTCCGTGAGGGGGGCCACAACCCGGAGACGTGTGCCGCCTCTTCGGACATGCCACAACACCACCCCGCATGTATGAGGGCCCGGTACGACGCTCCGGTGGCATTGCTACCCCCCAGGGCCCCCGTCCCGCCTAACCCTGTAGCGTTTGACCACGGGATCTAGCCCTTTGACTTTGCACGGAGCTTTGACCAAAGGGACCTCTCCACCCGGTTGTGTTAGGGTCAGCCCATAGGAACACTTTGGAGCAACATCCGAGCCAGGCCCACAGCTACATCCACTCCGTAGACCCGGACGCGTCCGCTTCTCCTCCAAAGCCGGTGCGGCGGCGACGTCTGCGTGAGGGGGGGGGCACACCCGGAGACGCAGCGGTTGGGCGTTTGCAACCGCCTCAACACTTCCAGACTTGTGAGAGGCCGCCACGCAAGATTTGACGGTATGCTGGCCCCGGAGGTCGCCCGGCCACGGTCGTGAGCGTCAAGAGCAATCCGCGTAGAGGGAAGTGTTCAGATACTTCTCCATCACAAAAAATTATGACAAATTACCATCAGTCCTATAGCACATGTGCCCACGTTGTGTAAAAAACTCATGATTTTATCGCGCTCCAAGTATTTAATAATATTCACGCTGCATCGTAACCGCAGAACGTCTACTATCGTTTCATTGCCGTCCGTGAGGGGGGCCACAACCCGGAGACGCGTGCCGCCTCTTCGGACATGCCACAACACCACCCCGCATGTATGAGGGCCCGGTACGACGCTCTGGTGGCATTGCTACCCCCCAGGGCCCCCGTCCCGCCTAACCCTGTAGCGTTTGACCACGGGATCTAGCCCTTTGACTTTGCACGGACGGGCTTTGACCAGTGGACCTCTCCACCCGGTTGTGTTAGGTCAGCCCATAGGAACACTTTGGAGCAACATCCAGGCCAGGCCCACAACTACATCCACTCCGTGTAGACCCGACGCGTCCGTTTCCCCCCTCCAGGTGCCGGCGGCGGCGCCGTCCGTGAGGGGGGCACACCGGAGGCAGCGTCTTTGGCGTTTGTAACCGCCTCAACACTTCCGGACTTGTGAGAGGCCGCCCTCGCAAGATTTGACGGTATGCTAGCCCCGAGGCCGCCGTACGATCGTGAGACGTCACGAAGAGCAATCCGCGTAGGGAAGTGTTCAGATACTTCTCCATCACAAAAAAATATGAAAAATTACCATCAGTCCTATAGCACATGTGCCCACGTTGTGTAAAAAACTCATGATTTTATCGCGCTCCAAGTATTTAATAATATTCATGCTGCATCGTTACCGCAGAACGTCTACTACCGTTTCATTGCCATCCGTGAGGGGGGCCACAACCCGGAGACGCTGCGTCACTTCTTCGGACATGCCACAACACCACCCCGCATGTATGAGGGCCCGGTACGACGCTCCGGTGGCATTGCTACCCCCCAGGGCCCCCTTCCCGCCTAACCCTGTAGCGTTTGACCACGGGATATAGCCCTTTGACTTTGCACGAGCTTTGACCAGTGGACCTCTCCACCCGGTTGTGTTAGGTCGGCCCATAGGAACACTTTGGAGCAACATCCGGGCCAGACCACAGCTACATCCACTCCATGTAGACCCGACGCGTCCGTTTCCCCCATCCAGGTGCCGGCGGCGGCGCCGTCCGTGATGGGGGGGGCACACCACGGAGACGCGTCGGGCGTTTCACAACCGCCTCAACACTTCCGGACTTGTGAGAGGCCGCCCTCGCAAGATTTGACGGTATGTTGGCCGGAGGCCGCCCGGCCAGTCGTGAGCGTCGCGAAGAGCAATCCGCGTCGAGGGAAGTGTTCAGATACTTCTCCATCACAAAAAATTATGAAAAATTACCATCAGTCCTATAGCACATGTGCCCACGTTGTGTAAAAAACTCATGATTTTGTCGCGCTCCAAGTATTTAATAATATTCACGCGCTGCATCGTTACCGCAGAGCGTCTACTACCGTTTCATTGCTGTCCGTGAGGGGGCCACAACCGGACACGCGTGCCGCCTCTTCGGACATGCCACAACACCACCTCGCATGTATGAGGGGCCCGATGCGATGCTCGGTGGCATTGCTACCTCCGGGCCCCGTCCGCCCTAACCCTCAGAAGCGTTTGACCACGGGATCTAGCACTTTGACTTAGCACGGACGGGCTTTGACCAGTTTACCTCTCCACCCAGTTGTGTTAGGTCAGCCCATAGGAACACTTTGGAGCAACATCCGAGCCAGGCCCACAGCTACATCGACTCCGTGTAGACCCGACGCGTCCGTTTCCCCCCTCCGGGTGCCGGCGGCGGCGCCGTCCGTGAGGGTGGGGGGGCACACCCCGGAGACGCGTGCTGGGCGTTTGCAACCGCCTCAACACTTCCAGACTTGTGAGAGGCCGCCTACGCAAGATTTGACGGTATGCTACCCGCCGGAGGCCGCCGGCCACAGTCGTAGACGTGCGAAGAGCAATCCGCCTAGAGGGAAGTGTTCAGATACTTCTCCATCACAAAAAATTATGAAAAATTACCATCAGTCCTATAGCACATGTGCCCACGTTGTGTAAAAAACTCATGATTTTATCGCGCTCCAAGTATTTAATAATATTCACGCTGCGCATCGTTACTGGCAGAACGTCTACTACCGCTTTCATTGTCATTCGTGAGGGGGGCCACAACCCGAGACGCGTGCCGCCTCTTCGGACATGCCACAACACCACCCGCATGTATGAGGGCCCGATGACGCCTCGGTGGCATTGCTACCCTCCCGGGCCCCCGTCCCGCCTAACCCTGTAGCGTTTGACCAGGGGATCTAGCCCTTTGACTTTGCACGGACGGGCTTTGACCAGTGGACCTCTCCACCCGGTTGTGTTAGGTCAGCCCATACGAACACTTTGGAGCAACATCCGAGCCAGGCCCAACGCTACATCCACCCTGTGTAGACCCGACGCGTCCGTTTTCCCCCTCCAGGTGCCGGCGGCGGCGCCGTCCGTGAGGGTGCACACCGGAGGCAGCGTCTTTGGGCGTTGCAACCACCTCAACACTTCCAGACTTGTGAGAGGCCGCCCACGCAGGATTTGACGGTATGCTAGCGCCCGGAGGCCGCCGGCCACGATCGTGACGCGTAAGAGCAATCCGCGTGAGGGAAGTGTTGAGATACTTTTCCATCACAAAAATTATGAAAAATTACCATCGGTCCTATAGCACATGTGCCCACGTTGTGTAAAAACTCATGATTTTATCGCGCTCCAAGTATTTAATAATATTCACGCTGCATCGTTATCACAGTAACGTCTACTACCGTTTCATTGCCGTCCGTGAGGGGGGCCACAACCCGGAGACGCCAGCGTGCGCCTCTTGGACATGCCACAACACCACCCCGCATGTATGAGGGCCCGATGCGACGCCCGGTGGCATTGCTACCCCCTGGGGCCCCGTCCGCCTAACCTGTAGCGTTTGACCACGGGATCTAGCCCTTTGACTTTGCACGGACGGGCTTTGACCGATGGACCTCTCCACCCGGTTGTGTTAGGGTCAGCCCATAGGAACACTTTGGAGCAATATCCGGGCCAGGCCCAAAGCTACATCCACTCCGTGTAGACCCGGCCAGCGTCGCTTTCTCCAGTGCCGGGCGGCGCCATCCGTGAGGGGGGCACACCCGGAGGCAGCGTCTTTGGCGTTTGCAACCGCCTCAACACTTCCGGACTTGTGAGAGGCCGCCACGCAAGATTTGACGGTATGCTAGCCCCGAGGGCGCCGCCACAACAGAGACGCGTGTAACAGCAATCCGCGTAGAGGGAAGTGTTCAGATACTTCTCCATCACAAAAAATTATGAAAAATTACCATCAGTCCCATAGCACATGTGCCCACGTTGTGTAAAAAACTCATGATTTTATCGCGCTCCAAGTATTTAATAATATTCACGCTGCATCGTTACCGCAGAACGTCTACTACCGCTTTCATTGCCATTCCGTGAGGGGGGGCCACAACCCCGAGACGCCGCCTCTTCGGACATGCCACAACACCACCCCACATGTATGAGGGGCCCGATGCAGACGCTCTGGTGGCATTGCTACCCGGGCCCGTCCGCCTAACCTCAGAGCGTTTGACCACGGGATCTAGCCCTTTGACTTTGCACGGACGGGCTTTGACCGATGGACCTCTCCCCCCGGTTGTGTTACGTCAGCCCATAGGAACACTTTGGAGCAACTTCCGGGCCAGGCCACAGCTACATCCACCGTGTAGACCGACGCTGTCTGCTTCCCTCCAAAAGCCGCAAGGCGGGCGACGTCTGCGGAGGGGGGGGGGGGCACACCTTTGAGACGCTGCTGGGCGCTTGCAACCGCCTCAACACTTCCAGACACTTGTGGAGAGGCTGCCACGCAAGATTTGACGGTATGCTAGCTCTTCGGAGGTCAGCCGCCACAAATGTAGATCGCATGAAGAGCAATCCGCAGAGAGGGAAGTGTTCGAGATACTTCTCCATCACAAAAAATTATGAAAAATTACCATCGTCCTATAGCACATGTGCCCACGCTGTGTAAAAACTCATGATTTTATCGCGCTCCAAGTATTTAATAATATTCACGCTGCATCGTTACCGCAGGAACGCCTACTATCGCTTTCATTGCCGTCCGTGAGGGGGCCACAACCGGAGACGTGTGCCGCCTCTTCGGACATGCCACAACACCACCCGCATGTATGAGGGCCCGACGACGCTCCGGTGGCATTGCTACCCTCCCAGGCCCCCTGGCCCCACCTAACCTCATAGCGTTTGACCACGAGATCTAGCCCTTTGACTTTGCACGGACGGGCTTTGACCAGTGGACCTCTCCACCCGGTTGTGTTAGGTCAGCCCATAGGAACACTTTGGAGCAACATCAGGCCAGGCCACGGCTACATCCACTCGTGTAGACCCGACAGTCTGCTTCCCCTCCGGTGCGGCGGCGGCGCCGTCCGTGAGGGGGGGCACACCACGGAGACGCGTCTTTGGCGTTTGCAACCGCCTCAACACTTCCGGACTTGTGAGAGGCCGCCACGCAAGATTTGACGGTATGTTAGCCCCGGAGGCCGCGGCCACAATCGTGGGACGCATGTAAGAGCAATCCAGCGTGAGGGAAGTGTTCGATACTTATCCATCACAAAAAATATGAAAAATTACCATCAGTCCTATAGCACATGTGCCCACGTTGTGTAAAAACTCATGATTTTATCGCTCCAAGTATTTAATAATATTCACGCTGCATCTTACCGCAGTAACGCCTACTACCGCTTTCATTGCCATCCGCGAGGGGGCCACAACCGAGAGGCAGCGTGCGCCTCTTTGGACATGCCACAACACCACCCGCATGTATGAGGGCCCGGCACGACGCTCCGGTGGCATTGTTACCCCAGGGGCCCCCGTCCGCCCTAACCTCAGAGCGTTTGACCACGGGATATAGCCCTTTGACTTTGCAGACGGGCTTTGACCAAGTGGACCTCTCCACCCGGTTGTGTTAGGGTCGGCCCATAGGAACACTTTGGAGCAACATCCGGGCCAGACCACGCCTACATCCACTCCATGTAGACCCGACGTCTGCTTCCCTCCAGGTGCGGGCGGCGCGCCGTCTGTGAGGGGGGACACCCCGGAAACGCGTGCTGGGCGTTTGCAACCGCCTCAACACTTCCGGACTTGTGAGAGGCCGCCACGCAAGATTTGACGGTATGTTAGCCCCGGAGGCCGCCGCCACAGTCGTGACGCGTGCGAAGAGCAATCCGCGTAGAGGGAAGTGTTCAGATACTTCTCCATCACAAAAATTATGAAAAATTACCATCAGTCCTATAGCACATGTGCCCACGTTGTGTAAAAACTCATGATTTTATCGCGCTCCAAGTATTTAATAATATTCACGCTGCATCGTTATCGCAGTAACGTCTACTACCGCTTTCATTACCGTCCATGAGGGGGGCCACAACCCGGAGACGCGTGCCGCCTCTTCGGACATGCCACAACACCACCCCGCATGTATGAGGGCCCGGTACGATGCTCCGGTGGCATTGCTACGTCCCCGGGCCCCTGTCCCGCCTAACCCTGTAGCGTTTGACCACGGGATCTAGCACTTTGACTTAGCACGGACGGGCTTTGACCAGTGGACCTCTCCACCCGGTTGTGTTAGGTCAGCCCATAGGAACACTTTGGAGCAACATCCGAGCCAGGCCCACAGCTACATCCACTCCGTGTAGACCCGACGCGCGTCCGCTTCCCTCGCCGGGCGGCGGCGCCGTCCGTGTGGGGGGGGGGCACACCCCGGAGACGCGTGCTGGGCGTTTGCAACCGCCTCAACACTTCCAGACTTGTGAGAGGCCGCCTACGCAAGATTTGACGGTATGCTAGCCCCCGGAGGCCGCCGGCCACAACAGTGGCGATGAAGAGCAATCCGCGTAGAGGGAATAGTTCAGATACTTCTCCATCACAAAAAATTATGAAAAATTACCATCAGTCCTATAGCACATGTGCCCGCGTTGTGTAAAAAACTCATGATTTTATCGCGCTCCAAGTATTTAATAATATTCACGCTGCATCGTTATCAGCAGTAACGCCTACTACCGCTTTCATTGCCGTCCGTGAGGGGGGGGCCACAACCCGAGACGCTGCGTCGCCTATTCGACATGCCACAACACCACCCGCATGTATGAGGGGCCCGGTACAACGCCTCCGGCATTGCTACCCCCCAGGGCCCCCGTCCCGCCTAACCCTGTAGCGTTTGACCACGGGATATAGCCCTTTGACTTTGCACGGACGGGCTTTGACCAGTGGACCTCTCCACCCGGTTGTGTTATGTTGGCCCATAGGAACACTTTGGAGCAACATCCGGGCCAGACCACAGCTACATCCACTCCGTGTAGACCCGACAAGCGTCTGCTTCTCCAGTGCGGGCAAGGCGCGCCGTCTGCGGAGGGGGGGGGCACACCGGAGACGCGTGCTGGGCGTTGTAAACTGTCTCAACACTTCCAGACTTGTGAGAGGCCGCCACGCAAGATTTGAAGGTATGCTAGCCCAGAGGCCGCCGGCCACGATCGTGAGACGTGCGAAGAGCAATCAGCGTAGAGGAAGTGTTCAGATACTTCTCCATCACAAAAATTATGAAAAATTACCATCAGTCCTATAGCACATGTGCCCACGTTGTGTAAAAACTCATGATTTTATCGCGCTCCAAGTATTTAATAATATTCACGCTGCATCGTTATCATAACGCCTACTACCGCTTTCATTGCCGTCCGTGAGGGGGGCCACACCCCCGGAGACGCGTGCCGCCTCTTCGTACATGCCATAACACCACCCCGCATGTATGAGGGCCCGCACGACGCTTCCGGTGGCATTGCTACCCCCAGGGCCCCCGTCCGCCTAACCTCAGAAGCGTTTGACCATGAGATCTAGCCCTTTGACTTTGCACGGACGGGCTTTGACCAGTGGACCTCTCCACCCGGTTGTGTTAGGTCAGCCCATAGGAACACTTTGGAGCAACATCCGTGCCAGGCCCACAGCTACATCCACTCCGTGTAGACCCGACGCGTCCGTTTCCCCCTCCAGGTGTCGGCGGCGGCGCCGTCCGTGAGGGGGGGGGGCACACCCCAGAGACGCGTGCCGCCTCTTCGGACATGCCACAACACCACCCCGCATGTATGAGGGCCCGGTACGATGCTCCGGTGACATTGCTACCCCCTAGGGCCCTCGTCCCGGCAAACCCTGTAGCGTTTGACCACGGGATCTAGCCCTTTGACTTTGCACGGATGGGCTTTGACCAGTGGACCTCTCCACCCGGTTGTGTCGGGTAGGCCTAGAGGGACACCGGGGAGCAACATCCGGGCCAAACCCACAGCTACATCCACTCCATGTAGACCCGACGCGTCCGTTTCCCCCTTCCAGGTGCCGGCGGCGGCGCCGTCCGTGAGGGGGGCCACGCACCGGAGACGCGTGCCGCCTCTTCGGACATGCCACAACACCACCCCGCATGTATGAGGGCCCGGTACGACGCTCCGGTGGCATTGCTACCCTCCAGGCCCCCCCCCGGCTAACCTGCATCTGTTTGACCACGGATCTAGCCCTTTGAATTTGCACGGACGGATTTGACCAGTGGACCTCTCCACCCGGTCGTGTCGGGTTGCCCAGCAGGGACACCGGGAAGCAACATCCGGCCGAACCCACAGCTACATCCACTCCTGTAAACCCGACGCGTCCATTTCCCTTCCAGGTCGCGGCGGCGCCGTCCGTGGGGTGGGGCACGCCGACGAGACGCGTGCCGCCTCTTCGGACATGCCACAACACCACCCCGCATGTATGAGGGCCCGGTACGACGCTCCGGTGGCATTGCTAGCCCCCAGGGCCCCCGTCCCGCCTAACCCTGGAGCGGTTGACTACGAGATCTAGCCTTTTGACTTCCCACGGACGGGCTTTGACCAGTGGACCACTCCACCCGGTTGTGTTAGGTCGGCCCAGAGAGACACCCGGGAGCAACATCCGGGCCAAAACCACAGCTACATCCACTCCATGTAGACCCGACGCGTCCGTTTCCCCCCTCCAGGTGCCGGCGGCGGCGCCGTCCGTGAGGGGGGGGGGCACACCGCGAATGTGAGGGGGGTCACTCTCTGGAGACGGGTGTCAGGCATTTGCAACTGCCACAAAACTTCTGTCGACATAGCTGTTTTTGATTTTAATAAAATATAAGGATCTATATTTAAAGAACATGACCGCACATTATTAACGTGTTTCGAAAAAATACAAACTTTATATATATATATTCATAATATATGAAAAAAAGACAAACTACATATATATTCATATGTATGTTTATATTTAACATGCTACATGTTAGTTGATATAATAATACATAAAAAAGCATTAAAAATTTTGTAAGGAAAAAAAATCCAACCATGCCGACGGCCTAGCCGTCGGCATAGATCCGACCAGCGTGCCGCGGATCGATGACGTGGCCTGCGGACCTATGCCGACGGCCCCCCGTCTCGGCCGTCGACATAGCTCTGACGCCGTTAGCCGTGGGTGGCGGGCCCCCACGGGTATGCCGACGGCCTTTGTAAGCCGACGGCAGCTGCCGGCAGATATGTAGCTAGGCCGACGGCCATTCTATGCCGACGGGTGCCGCCGGCTTATCTTCACAGAATCCGACGGCCTTTGTACGCCGACGGCCAGAACCAGGCTGTCGGCATATGTCCGAAGAAGCCGACGGGGGCCGTCGGCATTGTTTTGGCCGTCGGGGTATGGCCCTGTTCCGGTAGTGTAGTAGATTTGTTCTGCAAAACAATTATATTACAGATTAACTTGTCTATATATATTGCTTCACATTTATGTGTTTTAAGGTGAATTCAGTACAGATCATGGTAGCTAGAGCATGTGAATGTCCATGAACAGCATTGCTGCTAGCAACAGCATCAAGTAGTCGTGTCAAGATTGCTTTTGTGTTGTGGTCCAATAAACATCATATGTTTGTATGCCAATTGGTAACAGGCCGATTTAGACTGGATAATCTACTGGTTTTGGACTGACTTGAACAAGTAAAAATAGCTGGGCAATCAAGATAAATGCTCACCCAAAGGGCAACAATTTGGTTGTCATTTTTCCAGCAACCGAACAAAAGGTCCATTTTCAAAGCATTGTTTGAACTGGAATGGTCGATTTCTTTCTGCAGAATATAGTGTTGGTTTACCTGGATAAGATGTCTTGATATTTTTGTTTAGTGAGAAATGCATATTCTTTCAACCTTTTGTTTGTGTTTTCTGAACATAGGTCATGATTCTGAATGGAGAGAGTGAATCTCGAATAGTAAAGATGGTATTGCCCCATATAATCTTTTTGTACTATTCATTTAGTTACTCTCTAGATCATACTGACATAAATCTCAAGTATTTATTTGTAACATTTCATGTATCATTTACATTTGATTTTTGTATCACAGGTTTCGTCATGATTGGAGAAAGATTGAATCATTTGTTGGCTCCAAGACAGTATTACAAGTATATATATGCTCTGTTCTGCCTTCAACTTGTGCTTCTCTTTGATGTTTAGTTGGTTATCATCTCGCAAAGTATGCCTGGTTGTTTGTTTGCAACCAATATTTTATGGCTGATGTACATTTTCCAGGTATGTTTGGTTGCAATTTTGTATGTGCTTCTTCTCTGAATTCGTAGCGATAGAGTTGTTCCTTTCTATTTTGCATGAATTTATATCTGTTGGTTCATTGATTATTTAGGAACTGGAATGGTTCCCTCTTGTCGATTGGGATTTGGCGCACAGAATGTAACCTCCCAACTAGACTAGCTCTGGTAGATGAAACTTCCGTCGAATCAACACGAAGCTCCACACCCAGGTGGGCGCACCAGCGGTGGTGGCGGCGCAGTCATCGTCATCAATGTCGATGAGGGGCATAGGACGTACAGAGATGACGCTGATCGCCAGCCAGAAGTTGAGGAGCAGTACTCCGGCAGGCGCCAACACGCCATCCCTCAACCCGCTCTGCTCGGTGCCGGCCTCGCCGTCTCCGTCAGAGAGGCTGCTGCAGGTCAGGAAGCGCCGGGAGATCGCCGCGCTCGGGCTACAGATGGGCAAGATGAGCATCACGTCCTGGGCCAGCAAGGAGGATCACATCCGTACCAAGACCGAAGAAGAGCGCCGGCAAAGAAGACGAGGCGAAGGAGGAGTTCAAAGCTCGAGCTGCAGCATGGGTAGAGTCCAACAAGTGTAAACTCGCATCAAGGCACGAACAAAATCTCCACATATTTCTCATGGTTTTTGTGCCTAATTGTTCCACTAAAAAACAACATTTTCTTTTGAATCTTATGTTGTTTTGGTCATGATGGCTCAGATATCGAAGGAAGGTGGTGACGATACAGGAGTGGGAGAATTGCCAGAAATCCAAATTCGAAGCAAAGATTAATGCAGAGGTCAGCATCCATCTGAATTCCTGAACTTGTTGCATTGTCCAAACAAAATTGTGAAACAAATCTCAGTTCGCTGTAATTGTGCAAATTTTATTTCAGGTGTAGGCCGAGAAGGTGTGGGCCAAGAACAGCTTGCCCAAGCGGCTGCCCACATTGAGCCACAAGGTGGAGGGGAAGCAAGCGAGATCGAGGCGAGGCGGAACCAGCGGGCAGTCTGTTTGGCACGATAGGTGGGGCACACCCGGAATACTGGACGTGTGTCGTCCCAGTTCCGGTGCTGCAACTGGTTCCTGTGCTGAAAAATCAAACACAGTTCAGATTGCGTCTGAAATGCAATCTCACTAAAGAAGCCTGAAGGTCTTAGTGCAAGCTTCTGCGACGACATGTACATGAAATTATTTTAATCAGTGTGTTGTACGTGTTGGTTTGCTGTGTAGTGTGTACAATCTGAATGGTTGTGACCTAAGCTACAGTAGCATGTTACCATTGATAACATGAGCTAATGCTAATGGTCTGCTGACTAATGTACTGAGAACTTGAAATCATCTTTTCTTTAAACTTAGTGGTAATTGTACAAAAAGGAAAAATATGGAATTTTATCAACGAAAGATATATATTGTTTGGTCGGTTGTTCAGTTCCAGGATGGAATCTGGCTTGCTTGCTGCTTTGCCATAAGCCGTTTTTGTCTGCGACTGAATTTAGCTCATGATAGCTCAAAATAAAAGAAAAAGGACTAGCTAACTTGCTGCTTTGTCATAAGCCATTTTACATTGTGACAAATATACTACGATCTCTTATCTTCATATTCATTGGCACTTACTTTTATGGTGTTATTATTTTAGCTCACTTCTTTCCAGTTGCTTCCAAGCTTTTCTTGAAGAAGAAATATTTAATTGTGGATTCATTTGAGACCTTGCCATTTTGTAATGGAGAATCTATAAGAGAGTGTTCATACCATGTGTCTCTTCACACTTACATTGTAAGAGTCTTTGGAATTGTATATCTATTCTATCCGAGTGGTAATAGAGATTGTTGTTGGTGATGTATTTAGTCGAGGTACATTGTAGGAGATGTGATCGAGATTTAAACTCTCAGAGTTTATCAAATGTATCCAAATCCTTGCATGTATATGTGGATAAATAATTTAAGCTTTAAAGTATTCAGATTTTGAACCCTAATAAGACGTGCATTGCACGTGCACGTTTACTAGTAATCTTGGATTAGCTAACTGAATTTAGAGTACATACCAAGTTCCATTGTTTACTAATTCTGATTTATAGTTTCTGCTTTCTATGGAATAAAGAAGATGTATCTGAGTCGGAAGTTATGTACGTTTCATATCAAGCTCCCTTTGCAACTTTATTAAGAGGTAAATATCTTAGCCCTCTATTAATGATGTCTTTGGCTGTTTAAATCATGTCATGTGTCTGATCATGTCTTGCTCTCTTGATGCCTAACTTTTTGGTGTCTTTAGCCTCAAATATCGTTTCTTATTATTAAATAATCATATCGAGTATTGGTAGAACAATACACTTCTAAAGCACAAGAAAACATGTTTACAGTTTCTGTGAAATAAGCATTCATTCTTTTTGCAGGAAGTATGCATATTCATTTGTTGTTGCAAAAAAGTGAGCTAAATGCCAAATAGCAGTGCTCCAATTTGTTTTCCATACCCCCAAAATATGTGTTATCATCATAGTTTATTCTTGAACATAGTACTGTGTTTTTTCTGTGATTTCAATTAGCGAGAAATAATCTCCAATTTCATATGGCCATATTTATTCTTTATTTAGCAGGGTTAACTATACAAACATTTTACATTTGGTTACAATTAAATTTAAGTGCCTTTGTCTTGAACTCAGTCAAAGTTAACAGTACCCTTTATGAACTTTAATTGTTTCAGTGCTCTTGGAAGCCAACCTGACTATCAAGGACAGAAATACATGATTATGCCATGTTAGTGTCGACTCCAAGTCCATAGCATGTATGTATATATCATTCAACATTCAAAAGGATATATCAACTTTGTTTCTTTCTGTTTCATGTACTGTAATGTGTTTCTTTCAAGTTGCTCGCGAAAAGTATAATTTAGAAATCCCGCAGCAACGCGGCGGGTTTCATCTAGTTTAGATAGTTAAATTGTCGACTTAGAACTACGTGAATGACTTATTCAGCGAGATGGAGGTAGTACTTACCATCACATGTTCAGATTTCAAGGTGTATTAAATCACTTCATGCAAGGATGAAGAAAAAAGTCACCAACATGTAGAAGTTCTTGGTCATTAAGTGGTCATGCATGCATGTGGTGTAATTAATGCATCGGTTTACACAAATTTTGAGGAAAATGAGAGTAGTACTTTTGCAAACTACGGTAGTAACATGCCTATGTTACTAGTTTATGTCACTACCTCTATAGTAGGGAGTAACATATATGTGGTAACATGCAACACTTCATTTATTAGGCTATAGACTCATCTTGCCCTGATATTGTGATGTTACTCATAGTACTAGTAACTAGCTATGTTACCACATGACTCTCTTTCTTCATTTATTGCTTGCCACATCATCTATTTTATCTAGATATATGTGATGTTACTACCTATGTTACTCCCACTATGGGTAGTCTAAACCGGAAAGGAGGGAGTAGTACTTACTGTGGGAAAGGTGAAGTGATGGTTGCTTCGCCTGAGCAACTTATTACTCTGGGAATATGAGAGTACCAGCGGATTCAACGAACAGAGAAATGATGGTTGCTTCATCCGAGCAACTTACTGTGGCAAAGGTGGGGCTCTGTGATTTGACTGCTCACAAGTCATTACTACTGCGGCACAATGAACGAGGTGAATCTTTCCCTGCAGTTGTGCACTCAATATTGCTGCATGGCAGGTGGAGCCGGATGAACGATGTCCCACATGTCAGCAAAACAAAGTTGAATTGTTTCTGTCATTGCTATCAATCCTTTAGGATTTGTTTATATGTACGCATATGTCACGCCCAAGATGCGACCCTATCCTAAAGGAACTCGATGGTCCCACCAAGGATAGAAGCGCATCTTGAAGACGCTTTTGCAAGGTGGATATCATTACATCAACATTACATAATAGATGGGGATACATACATAAGGCACAAATGCCACAAGAATACATCAACATCATATACAAGATCAACATCCGACTACGGATGAAACATAAACATAGACTCAAACAATATCCACCACGCTAGCCCAGTCTGCCGACCAGAACCTATCCCCGATCGAAGAAGAAGCGTAGGAGAACTCCAATACAAGCAAACATCGCTCTCACGTCAAGATCATCGCACAACCTGTACCTGCAACTGTTGGTGTAGTAATCTGTGAGCCACGAGGACTCAAAGAATCCCATTACCATGGGTATCAAGACTAGCAAAGCTCAAAGGGAAAGGAAGGGGTAAAGTGGTGAGGTTGCAGCAGCGGCTAAGCATATACGGTGGCTAACATACGCAAATGAGAGCAAGAAGAGAAACAAAGGAACGGTCATCAACTAGTAATGATCAAGAAGTGATCCTGAACTCCTACTTACGTCAGACATAACCCAGAAACCGTGTTCTCCTCTCGATCAACCCCGAAAAGAGACACTCATGGTTACGCACACGGTTGGTGTATTTTAGAAGAGTTTACTTCAAGTTTACTACAACCGGATATTAACAAATTCCCATCTCGCCACATAACCGCTGCACGGCTCTCGAAAGTTTATACCCTGCAGGGTGTCCCAACTTAGCCCCGATAAGCTCTCGCGATCAACGAAGGATATTCCTTCTCCCGGAAGACCCGATCAGTCTCGGAATCCGGCTACAAGACATTTCGACAGAATAAAACAAGACCAACAAAGCCGCCCGATGCGCCGACAATCCCGATAGGAGCTGCACATATCTCGTTCTCAGGGCAACACCGGATGAGACAGGTTACGAGTAAAACCAGGCCTCGAGTTTCCCATGGTGGCCCAAGAAGCGGTTTCGGTTCGAACCAGCACTTAGAGAAGCACCGCCCGGGGCTAAATAAAGATGACCCTCGAGAGAGCGACTCCCAAGGGAAAAGTAGGTGGTGGTGAGGCAAATGGTAAAACCAATGTTGGGCCTTGCTGGAAAAGTCTTATTCAAAGCGAACTGTCAAGGGGGTCCCATAAATCACCCGACCGTGTTAGGGACGCAAAATCCGGGAACATAATACCGATATGACGGAAACTAGGGCAGCAAGAGTGAAACAAAACACCAGGCATAAGGCCAAGCCTTCCACCCTTTACCAAATATATAGATGCATTAATAATATAAGAGGTATTGTGATATCCCAACAAGTAAACATGTTCCAACAAGGAACAACAACTCCATGTTCCAACAAGGAACACACTTCATCTTCACCTGCAACTAACAACGCTATAAGAGGGGCTGAGCAAAGCGGTAACATAACCAAACAACGGTTTGCTAGGAAGGGTGCAAAAGGTTAGAGGCTAACATGGCAATTTGGGAGGCTTGAGGAACAAGTGATAGGTAGCGCAGCATAGCGATAGAACGAAACAACTAGCATAGCAATGATAGTAGTGAGATCCAAGGTAGCGGTCATCTTGCCTGAAATCCCGCTAGGAAGAAGAACGAGTCCATGAAGAAGATGAGGCCACGTAGACGAACCAAGCGTAGATGAACGAATCCTCACGATCGCAACGAAACGGGAACTAACAAGAAGAAGCACACAACATAGTAAACACACCACACATGAACATGTCATGATGCACAACAAGCATGATGCATGACAAAGCTATATGAGGCTACTCATGGCAAGAGATGAGGCAAACAAGAGCAACACATTAAAGCAAGTTTAAATGAGGCCGGAAATAACATAGAACATTTCCGGTAAGTCCTCATATGCAAATTTCGAAATTGGTCCGGATTGAATAAACCTTATGTTCAAGTTGTTAAACAGCAAGTTCAGATGCACCACGATGATCTACACGAGATTCTATTCAAGTTACATATAAAGTTCATTAGATTCGGAGCTACGGCCTAGAAGATATGAGCAAAACAAGTTAACCATGGCATTGATGCAAAATGCATACACACATCAAGCAAACACCTCAAAACAAGGATGCAACATGATAATATGAAACTACATGCAAAATCAAGCAAGTTTCATATAGAGCATACTCAAAACGGAGCAACCGTTCAACACATACTCTATACAAGTTATAGCAACAATCTGTCCAAAACAGCAACTAGGCATACTGCAAGCATCAAAACAACATGCTACAGGACCTCAACGTAATAACAAAAGGAATGGGCATGATGTACAGGTAACGCATTACAAAACATGAACACTGAGCTATCTCCATAAATCACTAGAACATTCTCAAACACACATGGCAACATTGCAAATAATAACAGTTTCAGACTTTAGCAGAAATAACATCAGGTTGCAATGTTTAGAGCTATCAAACAACATGCTACAGGAACTTATCATGGCAAACAAGACATGGAATGATACTACTAAATGCATATAACAAAAGTCCCTTAGTGACCATGAGCCAAAAGGGCATAGAAAATATGATGGAACCTATGTAAACATGGCAAGTTATATGACAGATTCATACATGGCAGGAACAACAATAAGTAGGCATGTTGGTGAGCTTGAACCACTCACCAAAGAGCAATACATGGCATGTCAAGGCAACCAACAGTAAGAATACATACCATAGAAGCTATACATGGCAAGAACAACATCATAGCATACACGGATCAACTACAACAACCTTAGCAAAATTGAATAACATGTAAACAACCTGCCAAGAAACATTTTATAGCAAAAGTAGAGCCCGATTGACTCAAGCTATGCACTCTATAATTGCAAAGAAGGGCATGGATGGATAGAGAAAGACATGTATAACAAAACATCCTTAGTGAAGTATCTCAAAATGAGCATGGATCTCTCGGTAGCATCAAGTTTACATGACATAAAAATAGCAGCAGAACAGGGGCTGAAATCAGCAACATCATGAAGCCTAGTTTGCATGCTTGTGCTAGTCACCACAGAGATCACAAAAATACATGGCATACATCCCTGTAAAGATGACATGGCATATTACAAAACACATGTAGACATCAACCTCATAGGATGCACACATCAATCATGGAGAAAATGACAAAAGTGCATGTTCTGATAAGAATCTGAAACTAACATCACATAGCCCTCTTCTAACAGCAATTCGGGCATCAAGATGAGCTCAAATGTAAATGACGCAATGAGATGAAATGATGTACACCTCGAGGCGAACAATTTGACATATTACATGCACGAAACGGATCAGTATGCAGCAAGTTATGATACGATGAACATGGGTACATATAATGAAAAACTCGGGGACTTGGGCGAAATTTATACCCTCCGGAAGTCAACGGGACGAGGATATCCGGGACGGAGGGATCCGGGGCGCGGGGAGGGCGTTTGGATGGGTGCGCGGGTGGATCTGGTCCAGCCCGGCCGGATCCGGGCCGAGGCAACTCCGGCGACGGCGGGCGGCGACCGGAGGAGGCCGGCGAGGGGCGGCGACGCCGCAAGCTCGCACGGAGGTCGGGCGCGGGCGCCATGGCGGCGGCGGCGAGGCGGCGATGGCGGCGCCCGGCGAAAGCACCGGGCGGCGCGGGAGCGGGCCTGGCGGCGGGTCGCCGGGCGGCGGAGGAGGCGGCGAAGGCGGGCGGCGCGGGGACGCTGCGGCCGGGCGACGCGAAGCGACGGGACGGGCCTGCGCTGGCCGAGCGAAGGCTGGGCGGCCGGAGGAGCTGCGGGCGACGTGGCGCCGCCTGGCTGGAGCGGCGGCGGCGGACGCGTCCGGCGCCGGGCGGACGTGTCTGGCGCGCGGTGGAAGAAGGGGCTAGGGTTCATCTGCGAATTCATCCGCAAATTTCGGGGGAGGGGCTAGTTTTATAGGTAGAGGGAGCTAGGAGAGTCCAAATGGGGTGCAGTTTTCGCCCACACGATCGTGATAGAACGACCGAGAGCATGGAGGGGAGTTAGATGGGTTTTGGGCCACTTTGGAAGGGGTGTTGGGCTGCACACAAAAGAGGCTTTTAGGGTTACCCAGTTAACCGTTGGAGTATCAAACGACCTCCAAATGGCACGAAACTTGACAGGCGGTCTACCGGTGCTATACCAAGGCTGCTTGACAAACCTCGGGCCATTCCAAGAAAGTTTAATACCCGCACATGAAAAGAGGTAAAAGGGGGCGCCGGGGAACATAGGAGTGCCGGATTGCAAAACGGACAACGGGGAAAATGCTCGAATGCATGAGACGAACATGTATGCAAAATGAAATGCTCATGATGACATGATATGAAATGCAGATGATGACATGGCAAAGACGGCGAATAACTAGTGGACACCTGGCGCATCGAATCCGGGGCGTTACAACACTCCTCCACTAACAAGAGATCTCGTCCTGAGATCTTAGGACCGAGGCGGAAGAGAAATGGGATGAGGAGAAAACAAGAACTCGAGAGAAGAAGCAAGGAATCGAGAGCACTCGAGTAGAAGAGAGGAACGACGAGAATGACGAGAATCGAAAGCTCACGGAATCAGATAGACTATGAAAGCACTCGTTCTAACCGGAGTGGTTAGAATGAGAAAAGAAACGAATAAGACTGAAAGGATTTAGGCAGCACATCGGTTGAACATGGAAGGAGTTGGAACTGAGTTTGACAAAATGGAACGATCATTGACGAGAGGAACTACACAATGCCTCCGGAAGAATTGAAAGAATTGAATGAAAAGAACTTAGAAGGAAGGATTGAACGGAGTTGTTGTAAATTCAACAACAAAAGAATTGCTTGTTGTGGACTTATAGATAACGTCTCAAAATTATGAGGTGATAACCGACCACAAACGGAAATGATTTGATAGCTGAGAAGAACGACGAAATGCAAAACTCCACTTCAAAGAAAACGGAGAATTAATTGCACTTCGAGATGAGAAGAAAAGATACTTGAAGAACTCCGGTAACAAAAGGATTATGAGATTGAATTGAGGGGTGGAAAGAATAAGATAAAACCTTGCGATGATTTAGATGGAGGTTCCGACGAGATGGCCAAGGAAACTTTGAACTCCGGAAAAGAAAAGATGAAAACACTTGGAACTAGAATTTATTCATCAAGAACAAACTCCGAAGGAAAGGATTACTCACTTGGATGGAATAAGAATAAGAATTATGTTAAGCCTATCCTTCACCAATTTAAATTGATGACAAGCAACGGATTTGGCGTACTACTTATTCTCATAGAAATGATTAAGAGGGATATAGCGTAAACTTGAGGAAGGTCTTCATGAACCACCGGTAGGATTGAAAAGAACGAATGGATTGATACGATAACAAAGGAAAAGAATCTGAATGAACCACCGTAAGAATTCGGAAATGAAAGAGAATGAATCACCGGGAAGAATTAGAAAAGCACGAAGATACTTGAGGGAATTTACGGAAAAGAGAACGAAGAGATCGCAAACTGATTAACGAATGCTTGAACGCAGCACCAGAAGAATATTGAGACGAACGAAGGGGCACGGATATAGAATAATTGGAGAACGACTTTGAAAACTTGGAACGAAGAAATCTTCCGAAAAGATGGCCTCCGGATGATTGAGACGGAAAGTAACTCCTGAAATACTCCGGATGGATGAAAAGAATTTGCATGACTGGAAAGAACTAGATAGGATAACATCAAGCTAGCACCATGAATCTCCGGGGAACGGACAAGATTTAGAGGAAAATTCTCTTCAATCTTCAAATGATGAGGAGAAACACCACCAAAATTGTTAAGGCACTCCGGGGGAACGAAAAGCGAAGAGGTTGAGCCAACAATGAAAAGAATTTGAAAACGATCTTGGAAAAGGCATGTGACTGATGAAATTCATTCTTACGTCACACTTGAAAAGAATTGAGAATAACTCCGGGGAAATTAAAAGAGTCAGGTAAGATCCTGGGAAAGACCTGTGTGTTGGAGATATGCCCCAGAGGCAATCATGTATGATGATATTTCCTATGTGTTTATGAATAAAGATAGTCCTTGGACATTATCAATGATGTGTATCAGCAAGTACGTGACTTGTTTGTGGGACTATGCATTGTATGATGACTGTCCTAAAAGGTCCCTAGTCGAAGGGGCTGTGTGGACGCCAAATGACTAGACTAGCATATGACACGGTCGATGGCTCGGTCTCACTAGCCATGGAGCATTGGATGCTAACCGGATAATATGGACTTGGAAAGGTCTGGTCGGATTCGACATAGTCGGATCCGAGTCGAGATAAGGTGTCGGACAGACCCAACTATGAGACGCAGCGATATGTCATCTGTGAGTCTCTAGTACAACATACGTTCTATGTCCTAAGACCTGAGCTGACGCATGTACTCGGGATGGTGACAGACTTGCTTTGGGCCGACCAAACGCTACTCCGTGGATCGGGTAGTTACAAAGGTAGGTTTCGGGTTTGTCCAGTCCCATGCTGCGAGACATGGTCGAGCAAGATGGGAATTGCCCCTCCGATCAGGAGAGATATACTCTGGGCCCCTCATGTGATCTAACCAGGAACAGCATGGCCATGCGACAAGGATTATGAGATAATCCGGACAGTGGTCGGTATCACTGGAACGAGAAAGAGGTCGGGCTAGCACAAGGATGACAGTCTCGCCTTGAGCCCGACAACATATATCGTATGCAAAGGGAAATGTATGTGACACGTTATGCTGTGTTCGCTTAACCAGCTTCATAGTCTGCTTGGTGGTCGGCACGCCTTGCTAGAGGCCGCTACTAACCGTGCATGTCGGAGGTGATCCGAGCGTGACCAAGCCGACTTGAACCTAAGGGGTCGCACGCTTAAGGGAAGGAACCTACGAGGTCGGTTCGAGGGACAATGGTCGGATGTGATCCGAATCGGACTAGGAACGTGACCGAATAGACTTTGGGCTTTAGGGTCCGTGGCGAGGCCCAAGTGTTGAGCCCGCGACGGACGCCTATATAAAGTGGAGGTGCGGCACACTCAGGCGGTTGATCGCTTCGGCGTTGCGGCTAGGGTTTGCATGTGTTGCGAATAGCCACCTCCACTCACCGCCGACTGTGTGATCGGACCTAGCAGTCCGCCGCACGACGTTCCTCCCGCACGCGCGGATACCGTTAGAGGCGGTGCACTTGCGCCGCTCCGGCGAACTCGTACGTGGGATCAGACGACCGGCCGCCCGAGGGAGATCGGATGAGGAGAAGACGATACACTCGGACGCGCTGCCCCAACTCTTCTTCCGCTGCACGGCACTGCGCGTCTAGTGGTAACGAACTGTGATCCATCTCCCGTAGCATGTTCCTGGATGTTCTGCGCGTATGAATTTTTAATTTGCAATGACGCACCCTACCGTAGAACCCAACAAAGGGTATCGAGCCTCTGTTATAGGATTTGGATTCAGATCGTATGCATATTAGATATGTGGAGGCGGCGTATGAGATCTGTTGTCCTTGAAGAGATCGACTATGTGCACGGTTGATGTGATCAACCGCATATGGGGATCGTTGAGGCTATGTTTTCGCAAATCGATCGATGAGGTCGTGACACGATCTACCCTACCGGTCGGTCATCCGCCATCGGGTTAATAAAGGAAACGAATCGAATCGGATTCGCTGATGATCGATAAGATCGGTCGATCGTAGAATTCGTGTGATCGGAGTTCGATGTGATCTGTGATTTCGAAAACGTCGGGCGCTGCCCTTCGAACCCCGCCGCTAACCGGCTAAGCGGGACCGCTGGTGCGTAGCGCCCGTGTATTTAGACCGACACACAAACCGGTAGAATGCGATTCTATGCATAACTTTGTTTTGCAGGTTTGATGTGAATAGTATGGCTCATGTGTATGTGATGCATGTGTGTAATTTATACGTGGCTCGCGTGTCATGTTTGTCACCGGCAGAGCCAAAGTGCTGTCATTATAATGTATAACGACCTGCGTGTCGACTTGTGACTCTATGTAAATTCATTACTAGTTGTAGTAGTTGGATAATAGAGATCAGGTTGGTGGCTTGGCGTCCCGGCGTGACAAACAAGATGGAGTTCGTAGATGGTCACCGGAGTCGGAGCCGACCTGGAAGAACGTCCATGAAGGAGCCATACTATTTCACAATATGTGTTATATTTGTGATTGTTATGCTTGTTTGTTTCTATGCATGTTAAAATGATAGAATGATCCCTCATGAATATCAAGCGAATTTCCATCCCCGATGTTGCACCTTCGCACGTCAAGTACATCTAGTAGTGGGCTCATAAAATTGGGGTGCTGCTGGGTGTCCTTGAACTGAAGGGTTCGTGGTCGGACACGGACATGCACCGCATCAAAGTTAACTTGACAAGGCTATCAAAACGGTTTCGGGCCTTGTGGCAAAGAAGGTTGGGAGCCGGGGTATGAGATACCTTCCCGACCGACAGGAGTCGGATAGAGATACGATTAGCAAGGAGTTGCTTACCGGATAGGTATGTTGGCTAGCAGTGATGCGAAACTTCACTAGTCGCATTCGCTAGTCAGATCCTGAATCACCGAGAGTTTGCGGAGGATGCTAACTTCAAAGGGAGTATTTCTGCTCGTGCTAGAATTACTCTACATAAACACATTGCTTAGTGATTGCATATTTTCTGTTGTAGATCGATGGCACCACCTGCTCAACCCAACTTTGCATTGAAATCAATTCTGGAAAGGATAAACTGAATGGAACGAACTTTACCACCTGGTATAGAAATTTGAGAATTGTTCTCAAGCACGATAAAAAGGAACATGTTCTAGAGGATCCACTTCCAGAGGAACCTGCCAATAATGCTAGTGCCACAGCTAAGAATGCCTACCAGAAACTCGTTGATGAATCAACGGAGATCAGTCATTCGATGTCGGGCTTGTATGGAGCCCGATTTGCAACAGCATTTCAAAATGTTGAGGCTTACGATATGATCGAGAGTCTCAAGAGCATGTTTCGTATACGTGCTAGGACCAAAAGGTTCAACGTCTGGCGATCCTTGATGGATTGCAAGCTGAAGGAAGGTGATCCATCGAGCCCACATGTGATCAAGATGATCGGATATGTGCAAGCTTTGGATTGTTTGGGCTTCCCGCTCTTGGATGAGCTGGCCATCGATGCTGTTCTCGGGTTCTCTTCCGCCCAGCTATGGGACGTTCATCTCGAACTATCATATGCATGGCATGGATAAGAAGCTCACTGAATTGCATGGGATGCTCAAGGTGGCAGAGCAGGATATTAAGAAAGGCACGCATCAAGTGTTGATGGTGCAGAAATCGACTAAGTTCAAGAAGAGTTGGTCCAAGAAAAAGGCTAAGGCAAAGGGCACGGAGACGGTAACCTCTGCTGCTGCGCCGAAGTCTGGACCAGACTCGAAGACCGTTTGCTTTCACTGCAAGGAGACCGGTCACTGGAAGAGAAACTGTAGCAAGTGGCTTGCAGAGCATGGCAAGAAGGCCGGAAATGCTTCTTCAGGCAAAGGTACACTTGTTGCATATGTTATAGACATTTACCTTGCTGACATACCTAGTAGCTCTTGGGTATTTGATACCGGATCGGTTGTTCATATTTGCAACTCGATGCATGGGCTGGTAAGAACTAGGCGTGTGGCACAAGGGGAGATTGACATCAGGGTCGGCAACAAAGCAAGAGTTGCTGCGTTGGAGGTCGGCACGATGCAGCTCCAGCTTCCTTCCGGATTCATTATGGAATTGAATAATTGTTATTACATTCCTCGCACTTAGTCGGAACATTATTTCGCCTCATGTTTGATGAGTCAGGGTTATGAATTCAATTTAAAGGACAATGGTTGTTCGATATTTTTGAATGGTATGTTCCACGGCTATGCACCCATTGTTGATGGGCTATTTATATTGAATCTAGAACAGGAACCGGTCAATAACGTGAATGTCAAGAGGCATAAGCCTAATGAGATAAATCCGACATACTTCTGGCATTGCCGGCTTGGACACATTAGTCTGAAACGCATGAAGAAGCTCCATGATGATGGGCTCCTAACTTCGTCCGACTTCGGGTCGTTTGAGACATGTGAATCATGCTTGCTCGGCAAGATGACTAAGTCTCCTTTCACAAAGAGTTGCGAGAGGGCATCCGAGCTATTGGAGCTTATACACAGTGATGCGTGTGGTCCAATGAGCACATCTGCCAGAGGTGGCTATCAGTACTTCGTGACTTTTACCGACGACTTGAGTAGATATGGATATATCTATTTGATGAGGCACAAGTCGGAGACTTTTGAAAAGTTCAAAGAGTTTCGTGAACGAGGTTGAGAATCATCTCGGCAAGACTATAAAGCTTCGCGATCTGATCGTGGAGGTGAGTACATGAGCCAGAGTTCGATGATCATCCTAAAAGTCGAGGTATAGTACCTCAGCTCACACCTCCTGCACGCCACAGAGAAACGACGTGTCAAAACGGAGGAATAGGACCTTGTTGGACATGGTCCAGTCTATGATGAGCAAATCGGATTTACCCTTGTCATTTTGGGGATACGCTCTAGAAACTGCAGCTTTCACACTTAATAGGGTACCATCAAAATCCGTAGACAAGACACCGCATGAGATGTGGACTGGGAAGAGTCACAGCTTGTCTTTTCTAAAGATTTGGGGTTGTGAAGCATTTGTCAAGCGACTTATGTCAGACAAGCTTACACCCAAGTCAGATAAATGCATATTCGTGGGATACCCGAGGGAAACCTAGGGATATAGCTTCTACAACCGGGAAGAGAACAAAGTGTATGTTGCTCGGAACGGGGTTTTCCTTGAGAAAGAGTTTCTCAGTCGGGAGGCCAGTGGGAGGACGGTTCGACTCGAAGAAATTCGTGGACCACTCGGGGACGGCTCGGCTGGTGATGAAATCATACCGGAGTCAGTCAGGGAACCCGTAGTGGAAGCGGCGCCGGAACCACAGAGGTCGGAAAGATTGCGCAGAGTGCGCGATGTATTGTTGCTAGAAAGCGACGAGCTGTCGGTGTACTAGAGTAGGGGTACCCTAGTATCCCGAACTCGTGCACGGACAGTTGCAGCACCCCGCGGCAAGGCTTCCCTAGTGACCGCCAAGATCCTCCACGGCTCTTTTGGAGCCATTCAAGAACAAAGTATTAAAGCCAAGGAGACAAGGCCCCGGCAAGAGGAGCTTGTCGGGAAGGCCACTCAAGGCACGTAGAAGTCAAGACCCCGGCAAGAGGAGCTTGCCGGGAAGGCTCGGTGAGTGACAAGCTTCCGGGCGCGACGAGAATTCAGCCGCGGCAAGGCGCTTGCCGCGGCAGGCGGTCTCTCCTCATCTCCGCTCCAGCTCATCTACCAACGTGTCGCCATGGGACCATTCCAGGCGCGCGTGTCAAGAGGCTATGCGGCCAGCGGAGAGCAGCGATAAGCGGCGCTGACAAGAAGGCCATCGTGGCGAACGGTGGCGCACCTGACGGTCCCAGTTGCACTGTTTAGGCGACATGGACGGGCATTTAATGCTCTTGTCCCTTGCCGTCAGAGTTAGGTAGAGTACACTGTACAAAGTAGTTGTACCAAACACAAGTCTTTTTCCCTTTTTGGCCTCATCTACGTTGCCGCCTGTTGGTGACCCCTTGAGCCTATAAAAGGAGGCCCTGGTGCAACGTAGAAAAGGTTTGGCTCAGTTCGGTTCGACTCATTCGAGGCCGGAGACACTCACGCTAGGTTTTGTAGCTCTCATTGCTCCCTAGCAAGAACACAAGATAATCAGACGAGCAGCAGTAGGAGTATTATCTCTCCGGAGAGCTCCGAAGCTGGGTAAAACTGCTCGTGTGCTTCGCCTCGATCTGCTCTTTGTGCAACCTCCGCCCCCACCGAACCGTAAGGGACTCGGTCCGCCGGTCCCATAGGTGTACGTGGGTCACGATCAGCTTCCCTGACACGAGCCGGCCACGTATGCGGAAGCGATGGTGAGCCCAGATTCCGAGGCATGGCTAGAGGCCATGAGATCCGAGTTAAAGTCCATGGATGAGAATCAAGTCTGGGACTTGGTTGATCCGCCACCTGGCGAATCGCCATTGGTTGCAAATGGGTCTTTAAGAAGAAAACCGATGTGGATGGAAATGTTCAGATCCACAAAGCTCAGCTTGTCGCTAAAGGTTATGGACAAGTTCAAGGAATTGACTACGACGAGACTTACTCGCCGGTAGCGATGCTGAAATCGGTGAGGATCATACTAGCTATAGCTGCATATTTCGATTACGAGATATGGCAGATGGATGTCAAAACGGCTTTCCTTCACGGAAATTTCACCGAGGACGTGTATATGATGCAGCCCGAGGTTTTGTCGATCCGACTAGCACTAGTAAGGTATGCAAGCTCAAGAGATCCATTTATGGGTTGAAGCAAGCATCTCGGAGTTGGAACATTCGTTTTGATGAGGTCGTCACTGGTCTCGGTTTCATCAAAAGCGAAGAGGACTCTTGTTTATACAAGAAGTTAAGTGGGAGCTCGATAGTGTTTTTGATCTTGTATGTGGACGACATACTACCGATCGGGAACGATGTTTCGATGTTAAACTCGGTCAAGGGATCATTGAATGGCAAGTTTTCGATGAAGGACCTTGGTGAGGCAATCTATATTTTAGGCATTAAGATCTATAGAGATAGATCGAGGAGGCTGCTCGGCTTAAGCCGTAGCACGACATAGATAAAGTGTTGAAGCGGTTGAACATGAGTGAGGCGAAGAAAGGGTTCTTGCCGCCTCACATGGTATAAGGCTAAGCGAGACTCGAGTCCTTCGACATCCGATGAGCGGCAGATGAGTAGGATTCCGTATGCCTCTCGCAATCGGATCCATCATGTATGCCATGATATGTACAAGGCCTGATGTTGCTTTTGCAATAAGCCTAACAAGTAGATACCAGGCCAACCCTGTGAGAGTCACCGGGCAGCGGTAAAGACTATTTTGAAGTACCGAAAAGGACTAAAGAGATGTTCCTAGTTTATGGAGGTGAGGAAGAGCTCGTCGTAAGGGGTTACGCCGATGCTAGTTTCCAAACCGATGAGATGGTTGTCGATCACAATCCGGATTCGTGGTACGCCCCGAATGGAGGAGCAGTAATCGGATGAGTTCCAAGCAGGATACGGTGGCCGATTCTACCACAGAAGCCGAATACATTGCGGCTTGTGAAGCTGCAAAGGAAGGTGTTTGGATCCGGCATTTTCTCGATGATCTTGGTATTTTCCTAGCCTCGGTTAAACCGTTGGACCTTTATTGTGATAATTCTGGTGCCATCGCACAAGCCAAGGAGCCGAGGAATCACCACAAGGTCAGACACATAGACCGGAAATATCACCTGTACGAAAGATCGTAAAGATGGTGATGTAGAGTTATGCAAGATTCACACGGATGCAAATGTTGCAGATCCGTTGACTAAGCCGCTTCCACAACCCAAGCATGAGGGGCACGTTAGAGCTATGGGCATTCGATGTCTATTTGATTGACTCTAGTGCAAGTGGGAGACTGTTGGAGATATGCCCTAGAGGCAATCATGTATGATGATATTTCCTATGTGTTTATGAATAAAGATAGTCCTTGGACATTATCAATGATGTGTATCGCCAGCACGTGACTTGTTTGTGGGACTATGCATTGTATGATGACTGTCCTAAAAGGTCCCTAGTCGAAGGGCTGTGTGGACGCCAAGCCGACTAGACTAGCATATGACACGGCCGATGGCTCGGTCTCACTAGCCATGGAGCATTGGATGCTAACCGGATAATATGGACTTGGAAAGGTCTGGTCGGATTCGACATAGTCGGATCCGAAGTCGAGATAAGGTCCGAGTCGGACAGACCCAACTATGAGACGCAGCGATATGTCATCTGTGAGTCTCTAGTACGACATAATGCTCTATGCCCTAAGACCTGAGCCGACGCATGTACTGGATGGTGACAGACTTGCTTTGGGCCGACCAAACGCTACTCCGTGGACTGGTAGTTACAAAGGTAGGTTTCGGTTTGTCCAGTCCCATGCTGCGAGACATGGTCGAGCAAGATGGGATTTGCCCTCCGATCAGAGAGATATACTGGGCCCCTCGTGTGATCTCGACCAGAACAACATGGCCATGCGACAAGGATTATGAGATAATCCGGACGGTGGTCGGTATCACCGAACGAGAAAGAGGTCGGGCTAGCACAAGGATGACAGTCTCGCCTTGAGCCCGAAAACATATATCGTGCGGCAAAGGGAAATGTAAGTGTGACACGTTATGCTGTGTTCGCCTAACCAGCTTCATAGTCTGCTTGGTGGTCGGCACGCCTTGCTAGAGGCCGCTACCAACCGTGCATGTCGGAGGTGATCCGAACTGTGTACAAGCCGACTTGAACCTAAGGGGTCGCGCGCTTAAGGGAAGGAACCTACGAGGTCAGTTCGTAGGACACTGGTCGGATGTGATCCGAACTGGACTAGGAACGTGACCGAATAGACTTTGGGCTTTAGGGTCCGTGCGAGGCCCAAGTGTTGAGCCCACGATGGACGCCTATATAAATTGGAGGTGCGGCACACTCAGGCGGTTGATCGCTTCGGCGTTGCGGCTAGGGTTGGCATGTGTTGCGAATAGCCACCTCCACTCACCGCCGACTGTGTGATCGGACCTAGCAGTCCACCGCACGATGTTCCTCCCGCACGCGCGGATACCGTTAGAGGTGGTGCACTTGCGCCGCTCCGGCGAACTCGTACGTGGGATCGGACGACCGGCCGCTCGAGGGAGATCGGACGAGGAGAAGACGATACACTCGGACGCGCTGCCCCAACTCTTCTTCCGCTGCACGGCACTGCGCGTCTAGTGGTAACGAACTGTGATCCATCTCCCGTAGCATGTTCCTGGATGTTCTGCGCGTATGAATTTTTAATTTGCAGTCAACACACCCTACCTTAGAACCCAACACAGTGGGTTAGGGCCCACTAAAAAGAAAACACCGTCGGAAAGGATGTTGAACAGATAGATGATGCACCAGAACAATTAAATATTTGGGTGTGGTGACAACCTCGAATTAATTGGAACACAGACGAATCTCGTGAGATGTCTTCAGCATTCCGGAAGGATAAACTGGCGAGAGGCGAACGAGCAAAGGGAAATATTTGAGCTGAGGAAAAGAATATAATCACTACCGAAAATTGGAATTGAATCCACCCGAGAAGAAAAGAGATGAAGAATGACCACTGAGACGAGAATTCACCGGTTGAAATAATTGATGAAAACCTGAAGAGGTTCCGCACGAATGAAATTGATGCTTGAAAGAGACTCGGGCTCCGGGAAGAAAAGGGTGGGTGGGCGGGAAAACAAAGACAACTTGGAAGGGGAAACGACGAATATCTAGAAGATAAAACACCGGTTGAAATCATTGAGGAAAGAAAGCAAGGACTTCTCACGAGTAGGATGGATACTCGATTACGGACTCCGGTTCCGAGAAGAAGAACAGGGAGGGCGAGTGGGAAAAGAAAACAACTGAGGGTTGAACTTGGCAAAGATGAAGAGGATCGAATCAACTTGACGAGAAATGCACCGGATGAAAAGAGCTGAGGGCCAATGATCGGAAAACCAACTGCGTGATCCTAAAGAAAATTTGAAGGGGAAGAGAAGTAATTCAAAACACCTACGTCAAGATTCCTCACCAGAGCGACGAAGGGGCTGAGGAGTAAAAAGAATTCCTACTCTCCGATATAACTAGACTCCGAAAACAGTTTTCTTCTAGACTCAACAACGGCCAAACTACACGATCAATCAAGGGGGCTCCTAGGGTCGGTCGAGGCTCTAATACCAACTTGTCACGCCCAAGATGCGACCCTATCCTAAAGGAACTCGATGGTCCCACCAAGGATAGAAGCGTATCTTGAAGACGCTTTTGCAAGGTGGATATCATTACATCAACATTACATAATAGATGGGGATACATACATAAGGCACAAATGCCACAAGAATACATGAACATCATATACAAGATCAACATCCGACTACGGATGAAACATAAACATTAACTCAAACAATATCCACCCTGCTAGCCCAGGCTGCCGACCTGGAACCTATCCCCTGATCGAAGAAGAAGCAGAAGAAGAACTCCAATACAAGCAAACATCACTCTCACGTCAAGATCATCGCACAACCTGTACCTGCAATCGTTGGTGTAGTAATCAGAGCCACGAGGACTCAAAGAATCCCATTACCATGGGTATCAAGACTAGCAAAGCTCAAAGGGAAAGGAAGGGGTAAAGTGGTGAGGTTGCAGCAGCGGCTAAGCATATATGGTGGCTAACATACGCAAATGAGAGCGAGAAGAGAAACAAAGGAACGGTCGTCAACTAGTAATGATCAAGAAGTGATCCTGAACTCCTACTTACGCCGACATAACCCGTAAAACCGTGTTCTCCTCTCGATCAGCCCCAAAAAGAGACACTCACGGTTACGCACACGGTTGGTGTATTTTAGAAGAGTTTACTTCAAGTTTACTACAACCGGATATTAACAAATTCCCATCTGCCACATAACCGCGGGCACGACTCTCGAAAGTTTATACCCTGCAGGGGTGTCCCAACTTAGCCCATGATAAGCTCTCGCGATCAACGAAGGATATTCCTTCTCCCCGGGAAGACCCGATCAGTCTCGAAATCCCGGCTACAAGACATTTCGACAGCAATAAAACAAGACCAGCAAAGCCGCCCGATGCGCCGACAATCCCGATAGGAGCTGCACATATCTCGTTCTCAGAGAAACACCGGATGAGACAGGCTACGAGTAAAAACCAGGCCTCGAGTTTCCCCGCGGTGGCCCCGCAGGCGGCTCGGTTCGAACCAGCACTTAGAGAAGCACTGGCCCGGGGGGGCTAAATAAAGATGACCCTCGAGAGAGCGACTCCCAAGGGAAAAGTAGGTGGTGGTGAGGCAAATGGTAAAACCAATGTTGGGCCTTGCTGGAAAAGTCTTATTCAAAGCGAACTGTCAAGGGGGTCCCATAAATCACCCGACCGCGTTAGGGACGCAAAATCCGGGAACATAATATCGATATGACGGAAACTAGGGCGGCAAGAGTGGAACAAACCACCAGGCATAAGGCAAAGCCTTCCACCCTTTACCAAATATATAGATGCATTAATAATATAAGAGGTATTGTGGTATCCCAACAAGTAAACATGTTCCAACAAGGAACAACAACTCCATGTTCCAACAAGGAACAAACTTCATCTTCACCTGCAACTAACAACGCTATAAGAGGGGCTGAGCAAAGCGGTAACATAGCCAAACAACGGTTTGCTAGGAAGGGTGCAAAAGGTTAGAGGTCGACATGGCAATTTGGGAGGCTTGAGGAACAAGTGATAGGTAGCGCAAAGATAGCGATAGAACGAAACAACTAGCATAGCAATGATAGTAGTGAGATCCAAGGTAGCGGTCATCTTGCCTGAAATCCCGCTAGGAAGAAGAACGAGTTCATGAAGAAGATGAGGCCACGTAGACGAACCAAGCGTAGATGAACGAATCCTCACGATCGCAACGAAACGGGAACTGACAAGAAGAAGCACACAACATAGTAAACACACCACACATGAACATGACATGATGCACAACAAGCATGATGCATGACAAAGCTAGATGAGGCTACTCATGGCAAGAGATGAGGCAAACAAGAGCAACACATCAAAGCAAGTTTAAATGAGGCCGGAAACAACATAGAACAATTCCGGTAAGTCCTCATATGCAAATTTCGAAATTGGTCCAGATCTGAATAAACCTTATGTTCAAGTTGTTAAACAGAAAGTTAAGATGCACCAAGATGATCTACACGAGATTCTAGTCAAGTTACATATAAAGTTCATTAGATTCGGAGCTACGGCCTACAAGATAGTAGCAAAACAAGTTAACCATGGCATTGATGCAAAATGCATCCACACATCAAGCAAACACCTCAAAACGAGGATGCAACATGATAATATGAAACTACATGCAAAATCAAGCAAGTTTCATATAGAGCACACTGAAAACGGAGCAACGGTTCAACACATACACTCTATACAAGTTATAGCAACAATCTGTCCAAAACAGCAACTAGGCATACTGCAAGCATCAAAACAACATGCTACAGGAACTCAACGTAATAAAAAAAGGCATGGGCATGATGCAAAGGTAAAGCATTACAAAACATGAACACTGAGCTATCTCCGTAAATCACTAGAACATGCTCAAACACACATGGCAAGATTGCAAATAATAACAGTTTCAGACTTTAGCAGAAATAACATCAGGTTGCAATGTTTAGAGCTATCAAGCAACATGCTACAGGAACTTATCATGGCAAACAAGGCATAGAATGATAGTACTAAATTCATAGAACAAAAGTCCCTTAGTGACCATGAGCCAAAAGTTCACAGAAAATATGATGGCACCCATGTAAACATGGCAAGTTATATGACAGATTCATACATGGCAGGAACAACAATAAGTAGGCATGTTGGTGAGCTTGAACCACTCACCACAGAGCAATACATGGCATGGCAAGGCAACCAGCAGTAAGAAGACATGGCATAGAAGCTATACATGGCAATAATAACATCATAGCATACACGGATCAACTACAACGACCTTAGCAAAATTGAATAACATGTAGACAACCTGCCAGGAAACATTTTATAGCAAAAGTAGAGCTCGATTGACTCAAGCTATGGCACTCCATAATTGCAAACAAGGGCATGGATGGATAGAGAAAGAGATGTATAACAAAACATACTTAGTGGAGTATCTCAAAATGAGCATGGATCTCTCGGTAGCATGAAGTTTACATGGCATAAAAATATCAGCAGAATAGGGGCTGAAATCAGCAACATCAGGAAGCCTAGTTTGCATGCTTGTGCTAGTCACCACAGAGATCACAAAAATACATGGCACACACCCCTGTAAAGATGGCATGGCATATTACAAAACACACGTAGACATCAACCTCATAGGATGCACACATCAATCATGGCAAAAATGACAAAAGTGCATGTTCTGATAAGAATCTGAAACTAACATCATGTAGCCCTCTTCTAATAGCAATTCGGGCATCAAGATGAGCTTAAATGTAAATGATGCAATGAGATGAAATGATGTACACCTCGAGGCAAACAATTTGACATATTACACGCACGAAACGGATCAGTATGCAGCAAGTTATGATGCGATGAACATGGGTACATATGATGAAAAACTCGGGGACTTGGGCGAAATTTATACCCTCCGGAAGTCAACGGGACGAGGATATCCGGGACGGAGGGATCCGGGGCGGGAGGGCGTTTGGATGGGTGCGCGGTGGATCTGGTATAGCCCGCCGGATCCGCCGAGGCACCCGCGACGGCGGGCGGCGACGGAGGAGGCCGGCGAGGGCGGCGACGCCGGCGAAAGCCGGCGCGAGGTCGGGCGCGGCGCTTATGGCGGTTGCGGCGCGCCGCGGGCGGAGGCGGTAATGGCGGTATTCGCGAGCACCGGGGCGGTGGGGAGCGGGCTGGCGGCGGGTGGCGGAGGCGGCGGGCGGCGAGGCGGCGGCGCGAGACGGGTTCATGGGTTCGCCGCTGCTGGCCGAGCGGGCTGGGCGGCGGGAGGAACTGCGGGCGACGTGGCGCCGCCGTTGGCTGGAGCGGCGGCGGCGACGCGTCCGGCGCCGGGCGGACGTGTCCGCGCGAAAGCACTACTAGGAAAAGGCCTACTACTGGCGCACCTAATTTGGCCATTAATGGCGCATCAGTGGTGCGCCATTAGTGCCACGCCATTAGTATATTTTACTAATGGCGCACCACTGGTGCGCCATTAGTATCTACTAATGGCGCACCACTGGATGCGCCATTAGTATATACAACAGTCCGCCATTAGTATGCCTCCCAGGGGGCCATGTATACCCAGGTGCTTTGGCATACTAATGGCGCACAACAGCAAGATGCGCCATTAGTAACTTCGGCATACTAATGGCGCACTCTCTAATGATGCGCCATTAGTATCCTTTGGCATACTAATGGCGCACTGTGATGTGATGCGCCATTATTATGAATATTAGGTTTTTTTTATTTTTTTATTTTCTGTTTTTTGTACAGGTTACAAAATGTATAATTGGACAAAATATAAACAGCACACATCAACAACAGATTCATCGAATACAATAGAAGATTAGTCTCTGAATACAATTCATCATATTAGTCTCCGAATTGAAAAGACCGAACAAAGATAGAACATTATATTACAAGTCTCGAGACCGCGAGTAGCGAGTTTGTCTTCACATTACAAGTCGATATCGATCATCTAAACTACCATCACATAGAAGAGAGAGCTGCGGTCATCACGATGAGCATCATCACGATGAAACTTCGTCTTCATCCGGTTCCTCCAACGCTCCCTCCCTCTCCCGCTAGATAGCGGGCGTATCTAGATTCGGCCTCGGCCCTAGTGGTGTACCCTTTGTAACTGTTACCGCTGAATCGGTAAACCTGTCTCCGACACTCCTCCCAGTCGTCGTAGACTCCGGGAACCTTACCCTTGTACACGACATACGACGGCATCGCTATGCACTAGCCAAACGTAAACGTTAGTACCAATTCACGCATAATACATAAGCAATATATAAGTATGCAAATGTAACGATCGGAAGAGAAAAGCAAGACATTAATAGCATCGATTACATCTAAGTTGAATGACTCTCAAACCAAAGAGACATACTACAAGTTCATTAAAGTTTAATTACAACATGAGCCAATCGATGTTTCAGAACTAGACAACTCGACTCAAGGGATCGGAGCGTGGATGAAGCCGCCGCTCTATCGTGGGAGTCATGAAAGAACGGGCGTTGTCATCCTGCATTTGTAGCATTGTGTCGATGTCACCGTTGGACGGTTGATTTCGAGGTAGAACTGCCCCGAGGTAACGGCGACAGCTTGATGGATGATTTCCGCAAACTCCGATTGGATGCGAAAGAATTCTTGTCCGATGTCCGCGTCTGGATTGCCGACACGCCGCGCCCAATCTTGGAGTTTACTCGGTAGCAGAAGTTGATGATGGTACCGTCGATCGCCCGCATGTGATGGATGGCGAGTAGGCACCCTTCGACCGCCAGCGGCTGCTTGACGCAGCGTAACGTCGTATTGTGGGAGAACACGTGCTTGCCGTATTTCACGAATAGGCCTGGTGAAGGTGCCTCCAGATTGGGCGTAGCCGGGGAGAACATCATCAAGAACCTTCTTGACATTTGTGTAGTCTACGTTCGACTAACGGTCCGGGTCGAAATACGTGGCCATGGAATATTTGGGGCTTAGGAGGATGAACGTGCAATGTGTGTCACTGCAAAAAACACGGAATGTTAAAAGAAAAACGATCGAAATCTAAGAATTCATATGTTACGGGCCGGTTGAGGGGAGGACTTACTCGGGAAAGTAAGGCACGAGGAAGTTATCCTTATCTTGGTTTACCGTAATGACGCCTTCGAGGTAAGAACTTCGCGACTTGCCGGTCCCAGCGCTGCCCAAGATCTTGGCACGCATGTAGAATTGGTCGACTATCACGATGTCCGGTCTCTTGTCGCGAATGATCCGCATCTCCATACTCAGCGAAAATAGCCGAACGAAGGTGTAGTGCAGCGGATGAAGGTTCAACATAGCGTGGATGTCATCAAACCACAGGACGATCGTACACCCGATGGAGTTATCCACAAAGCCCTTGCCCTCCGCACCTTGGCCACGAAATCCGGGTATGCCACATCCTTCTCTTTGAGACGCCGCTTCTCCAAAGCAAGAACACTGTCATGTAGACTCCGCATAGCACCGGTTGCAGCATTGAGCATATTTGTCGGTAGCATCGCCCTACCCGCCACATGCACCCTCCTCGAGATATCCTCAGGTGAAGGTGGCCCGTCCTGAGCACGGATCGTACTCGGTGCGGCTGGCCCGCACCCTTGTTAGTCTTTCTTTTGCGTGCCTTCTTCTTCTCCTGTAATGGGACCGAGTTCTGCTCACGCACCGCCTTCTTGAGTGTGTTGGGGCTGATAATATTTCGCACCTCGCCTATCCGAGGCTCAAGAAGTCGGCAGCCGAGGCGTCTCTCGAGAGCTGAACGGCGCATTTACGCCTGTTGCAACTTGGCTTCTCCGCGGTACCAGCTAGATCGCTGCATCGCCTTTTGTTGGGTTGGGTTCTTGAGAAGGAGGCCCCATGAAGTCGCCACCGCACTGCCATGATCGGCAAAGTACTGATCAACGTTGGCAAATGTATCGTCGTCGCCGTCGTTACGATCCTGCCATATGCATGTTTGGATCCAGTGGCATAGGGATGTCCGGCACTGCGGCGGTCTTGCCATGGGGCCGACTTGGCGGCAACACGACCGGGCGGTGTTGTCTTTGGGGTGGTGTCCCCCGCCCCCAAATGAATCTGGCTCTTCGGCCAAAGCAGGGGCCAGCTCAGGCAGGCACTGAGGGTCATCACGTCATCATCATCAGCCTCGACGGGTCGAATCGGAGGTAACAACTCGTCGCAGCCTGGCAGCACCCGAACCAGTTCAACCCTAAACAAGTTGGGTGGCATCTGGGTACCGTGGAACAAGGGGTTGCCCGGTTGATCGTTTTTGCCCTTGGCGACATAGACCAACTAGTTGTTCACGAAGTGCATGAGAGTGCACAGAACGTCGGCGGCAAACTGCGAAAACATGTAGGGCGTCATGGATGCCCAACAAAGGCAAGGAGATGAAGTCCTCGACCGAGAGAGGCTTAATTAGTTACCATGATGATGGCGCCGAAGCTCGGCTAATGTCGAGGCACCGCCAACGGCGGGCGTCTGATTGACGGAGGGGCCGCTTATGCTGCAGATGTGCCGCCGGCGTACACCCGGTGCATTAAGCTCCGTGCGGCGTCGGAGACACCAATGCCGCCTCGCCGGAGACACCAATGGCTCCCGCCATCGCATTCTGCGAAGTTGCTGGCCGTGAAGCTAGGAATCGGGCGGCCTCGCTGGCCGCCCGCAATCCACGCACTCAACCCTGGATCAAGGTAGGCACAATGGCGGTGATCGCCGCTCCGAGTTGTTGTTGCACTTGCTCTTGGACAATCTCCGAATCTGCGCCACCTGTGCCTTTGAGTTCTTGAACCTCGCGCTACCGCTTTCCGAGCTGGTCTTTTTCTCCTTCCGCACACTAGCGGTATAGTATGACCCCATTTTGTGGACAAGCCTTTGCCGCCACACGACCAGTGACGTCGGCTTCATCGAGCTTATCCTTGTTCTTCATTACATTCAACGCCCTATTGAGAGTGGTGTCCCAAGGGTTGCTCTTAGTCGACCCCGCCATCGCTTTCAATCGCTGCGGAAGGAATGTGAATCATTTAGAAATTTGGCTTCATTAATTAGAATGCAACCATATGGAGCTAATTACCACGGGGTGGTATTCCTTACTGTAACAACCTCAAGCGCCCTGGTCTTCGGATCCGTGGTAAGCTCCTTTGTTTTCGGTCCTTCTTGTACCGGGCCCCGACAAAGTTCCTGGTCCGCTTGTCACCGTATTTATCGAAGAGGGCGGTAGGCCTTGCTCGGCACGCTCCGCGTCCTCCTTGTCCCATATAGGCTCCGCCACTCTGTAACCGCCGGGACCGAGTGTGTGTTCCCCTAAGTTCAGCTCCCGCATTTCTTTCCCCCACCGACTTGATTCGGAGATTGCGGTGCTCGAGCAATTGATCTTGAAGTCGTTGTAGTCATCTTCGGTGATCGAAGGATTTTTCTCCTTGATCTTCTCATAACTCTCACCTTTCTCGATCATTCTCTTCGCATTGCTTTTCCAAGTAGACAGGGCCTTGCTCATCTTCGTGAGGGCAACATTGTTCACTTTATTCCCTTTGAGGCTTGTGTTTTCAAAAGCAGCGGGGAACTTGTATCGTTCGTGCAGCTTCGTGAAGAGGAGGTTGCGCAAATTCCCTCGGTCAAGATGCCTCAGGTTCTCGGTGTTGATCGAGACGGTGCTCCGGAGAATGCACCCGAGCTGAAGCGAGTACCCCTTGACTATTCGTTCGGGCGCCGTTGGATTCCCGTCGGAGTCCACTTGATAACTTCCTCCTTGAGGGTGCGGAGCACGGCCGGGCGCCGGTCCTTCCGTTGTCTCTTCATTGGCTGCCATCTGTGTGCGCCGCCATCATCGATGGTGGCATCCTCGGCGGCACCATCGCTGGTGGCATCGATGGGGTCATCCTCGGCGGTACCATCGGTGGTCTCGGGATCGATGGGGAAGGCGGCGTCCTCATACAAGTGAGGTTGTTCCTCCATCTCTGGGACAGCTCCCTGAATGCCTTGCCGCCCAAACCCCGGCCTCATCGTTGTGGGCCATGTTTCTCTCTAAATAGAAACAAAGTTTGGTCAAAAAGTTGGTTATTGTCAAGGAACAAGATCATGGTCTCATCATTTAGGGTTTGTCGACACCGAGGCATCCTAAAATCTAAGCTTTTATCATTGAGGGTTTTTCGACACCGAGGCACCCTAAAAGCCTAAGCTTTCATCATTAGTCACAAGTACCCCATATGTCCTATTTTTAGCAAAGTCATGCTAAAATTCACGGAAAATTTCAGCATGACCTTTGCTGAAAATAGGACATATGGAGTACCAATTCTTTGGAACGGAAGTTAATCGACATTCCAGCAAACTCAAGGGCCTCTCGGGTGGACAAGGCAAAAAAGGCCTCCATCACAACATGGAAAATACATTGGCATGTGGACTGAATGTGGCTTCATTTAACATGAACAGTTTCACACAGAAAACAGAGCTGTATTCATTGAGATATTTGCATTGCTAGCTACATTTCAGTTCCAAATTTCACCAATTTAATCAAAACTACCGTTTAGCTAGCTACAGTTCAGGTGCCATATTTCAACTGGATTAAAATAAGCACATACACATAACTCACAAAGACACATACACATCATTGATTTAACGAAATTTGCACACAACTCAAGAGCACTTCATCATCATATAAAGTATATTAGCAGCAGTACAAATAAAGAGACATGATCAAAGTACTTCATAATAAACCCAAGCAACTTCATAATAAATCACTAGTCCTACTTATTGATGGTTTCTATATCATTTATTTGATCGATAACAAATAGCCTTGTCCTGCACAAAATCTTTGTCCTCAGCTGTAAACTGAACTATTGTCAGGTCATGTTGTCAGGTCATGTTGAAAGTAAAATAGGACCTTGCTGTGTTTTGGACCAAATTGTTATTTGGCTATTCTAGCTGGCTTTTTTTAGCGAATTGTAACTTGTGTGCAGCTGAAACAAAGTTAACTTACATGCTCCTATATGCTCAGCTGAATTATTAGGGAGGTTGCTGGATTCGCTCCCTATGAGAAACATATCACTGAGCTTCTTAAGGTTGGAAAGGACAAGCGTGCACTCAAGCGTGCACTCACTCAAGGTCCCCTATGAGAGAGGAGATGTCAAGTGTCCTTAGGAAGATGAGGTGTGTAACCACTCGAATCACCATTTATATTATGAACATTATTTTTCTGACCATGTTCATTAGGTTTTGCTTGATTGAATTACAGATGGTTGTATGATTATAAGAGTCACACCTGTGTGTGGGATGGTCTCAAGTCAAGTTAACAATATCTGCCAAAAACTAATACAAATGAATCATATGAATAAAAATGATTGATGCAGAATCCAAAATGGCAACTGGCATACATTGCTAGCAAAGTACTATTTCAATTGATCAGAGTTTTGAGTTGGCTCTGAGGCAAAACAATGTTAAGCACTGTTAAACCATGGTTTATCTTTGCTCCAGAATCAAGAATCAAGTAGACAACAATTGATTTGAAGCTACGGTTCCTTACAAAAAAAACTTGTCTCCACTATGCTATCCGGCCACATGCATCACCAAATACGTACTCCCTTTTCTGCCTATTAGGCACAAAGCTTTGTCCTATAGCGACATATATATAAGCAAGAAAGAAACATGAAGAAGAAAGAAACATAAAGAAGGAAGAAACATGATTGTCTCGGCTCACGTGGGTAATAACATGAGTCTAATTTGAACATTTATAAGCACGCTTTCAACACTAATTTAAGCTGTTGCCAACTTCTGCAGAACTTAAACTTGGCCCTCTTTCCTTTCCTACATTTGCTGTTGAAATGTAAAACGGTACAGCCTTTTAGTCTTGGCCCTCTTTCCTTTCCTTGCAACGATGATTTAGTTTTTTTTCCTTCTCTTTTTGTGGGAAGATTCACTATTCATCTTTTCTTATGGTTTAAGTTAATCGATTCTTGAGTATGTTCCTGTAGTTTGTAAGATTTAGGATCCTTGAATTGCATCACAATGTTCTAGGACGTGGTTGAGTTTGGATATGCGCTGGTTGCTACCTACACTACTGTTAGGCACGACTAGACACCTCAAATGTTCTAAATATACAAAAGAAATCGGTTCTTTTTCTTGATTTTCAGCTCCAAGTTCAGTTTCGTAGTATTAGAAACAAAGAGTGTGCGTTCCCGCTGAAATGCACTAGCTGCAGAGCTGTTCTGTTATGCTATAAGCAGTAATTCTCTAGCTGCCATCTTTTTTGTTGGGACTGAAAACAACTAGTTGCCTATCCCCCCTGTAGTTGCCATCTATCTACACACTCATATGTATTTCCTGTTCACAGGGTTGGTTGGTTTTTCTTTTCTTTTTTGACAGCTGGGTTACTCGGTTCATAACTTCATATTAGAAACAATGATGATTCAGTATTCTTCTTATGGGTCAAGTGAAGCAATTCTCGAGTATGTTATTGTATGTTACTTCATATTAGAAACAATGATGATTCTCAGGTATCTTATTCTACTCATTAATTGTTGTAAACATGCAAAAGAAGACGGTTCTTGATGTTTCTAAATAGTTGCAATTTTGTTTTGCTGTAACAGTTGGTATATAAATGACTAAGAAGAAATAGTTGGTATATAAATGACTAAGAAAAAATAGTTGCAATTCTGTTCTCACGTGATATGCAGGTCTGCTGGTGGTGGTGGTCTTTGGTGAAAAGAAGAAATAGAGATGGGGCTCACGGGGGATGCGAGGGGGAGAGGGGGAGAGGAGGAGGGGGAGCTCACGGGGGCGACGAGGTGGGGCGACGAGGTGTGGACGGGGGCGACGAGGTGGGGCGACGAGGTGTGGACGGGGCGGCGTCCGGGCCACCGGCGACGAGGGCAGCGGGGCGATGGCGAGTCGGCCTGGCCACCGGAGTCGGCCGGGCGAGGTCAACGGCGAGCGCCCCCTCTTCCTCCTCCTTCTCCATGAGGAAAGTGGCAGGCGGCGTCGGGAGAGGAGAGGGCGCGGCGTCAGCGGCGTCTCACGGCGTCAGGCGTCGGCGGAGACGAGGACGACGGGCGGCGTCAGGCGTCGGGCGGCGTCGAGGCGGCGGGGCAGCGCGTCGGGAGAGGAGAAGAGAGGGGAAGGGGATCGAGGGCGAGGGCGAGAAGGGGATCGAGGGCCGGGGAGGAAAAATATGGATGGGGGCACAATACTAATGGCGCACCATGCCCCGGTGCGCCATAAGTATATGCACACTAATGGCGCACCTCACCCTGGTGGGCCATTAGTATTTTTTTTTGATTTCTGCTCGAGCCAACAGGTTATCTCCCACCTGACCTGATCCACACCAAGTCCCCTCTACTAGCTCGACTGGTTAGCAGCCAGTTCTCACACCAGGAGGTCCTGGGTTCGATTCCCAGGCTCCACGATTTTTTTTTATGCATTTAAAATGCTGTTTGATACTTATTTATGTTTAAATATGTTCAAACTTGTTTAAATCATAACATTCATATTTTTTTATAAGAGAGTACTAATTTTTATAAAAATATCATCAAACAGTAATGCCGGTGGAGCGGGGAGGTGCGCTGGGTGCGGGGTCGGCGACGGCGGTTGAGTAGGGGAGGTGCGGGGGTCATGGCGGTTGAGTAGGGGAATCGAGGGTGCGGGGTGCGGGGGTCGGCGCGGCGGTTGAGTAGGGGAGGTGCGGGGGTCAGTGGCGGTTGAGTAGGGGAGGTGCGGGGTCGTGTGTGGTTGAGTAGGGAATCGAGGGTGCGGGGTGCGGGGGTCGGGCGCGGCGGTTGAGTAGGGGAGGGTCTGGGGTCATGGCGGTTGAGTAGGGAGGGTGCGGGGGTCAGCCAGGCGGTTGAGTAGGGGAATCGAGGGTGCGGGGGTGGCGGCGCGGCCGTGGACTGGGGTGCTCGGCGTTGAGGGGGACTGGATCTGGCGAGGTGGGATAGCGATCGAGATGGAGGGTGATCGAGATCGAGTGTCCATGAAATTAAAAATATTCATGATAGTTCAAAAAGTGCCCATGAAATACAATCGAGAAATGAAGTCTACGATTTAAATTCAATCGATCTTAGCTAGCTATCTCTTCACAATCTTCTTGCCCTTCTTTTTCGCAAATGGAGTTCTTCTATGGAACGGACATCCTTTAGGTAGGGTGGTCCTGCTTCTTCTTGTGGTGTATGCTGCTACTTCATCATCGTCGTCATGTTCGATCCTCGGGTCGCCGTACTTGTCGAAGTCTTGCTCATTGGCTACTCCATCCAATCCGATGATCTTCCTTTTTCCTCTCCTCACGACAACACGACTGGGCTTTGGCGGGTCGGTAATGAAGAAGCATTGGTTCACTTGGGAAGCCAATACCCATGGCTCATTTTTCGCGGTGACGTTTGCGCCCGCGGTCCTGGATTTGGCTTCGGGTATAACCATGGAGGTGAAATACCGGTCTTCTTTTATGACGTTCTTGGCCCATCGACACGGAACATCACCTTCTCTCCAGCGTAGCTCAGCTCCCAGATCTCCTCGAACCTTCCGTAGTATCTGTCCTTGTCGTTACCGGTGTAGGATTCCATCGTTACCCCGGAGTTCTGATAACCATCGCTCTTCATGTCCTTGGCCTCGGTGTAGAATGTGTAGACGTTGATACCGTACGCCTCATAGGTCATCAGGTTGTGCTCGGCGCCCTGTGACAAGGCGAATATGAGTTGTTCTTCCGCGGAAGAATCCTCATGTAAAGGGTACGACGAAGCTTCGCTTGAACCAACGCGTGAAACATGAGTTGTGCTCTTTGAGTATATCTCCGTCCGTCCTCTGTTGGCCTCGGTCATTGTACGTCTTCTTAATAAAGGTTTTGTGCTCTACCACCCAAGGATCGACCACGTCTATGTGTTGTAGCGCGACTAGGTTTGCTCTTTCAAAGTCGGCGAGTCGACCCTCGAAGTCGACATGCATTTCGCGGCGACCCTCACGGTAACCCCATCCAGCGAGCCTGCCGAGTTGCCTGTTGACGGGCAGACCAACGAGGTTCTCGATGCCTAGATAATTCGTGCAGTAGGAGATGCACTCTTCGGTCAGAAAGCCCCTGGCTATGCTTCCTTCTGGACGTGACATGTTGCGAACGTATCCTTTGATGACACCATTCATCCTTTCGAACGGCATCATGTTGTGCAGGAACGCCGCCCGAGTTGGATGATATCCTCCACTATATGGACCAGCAGATGCACCATAACGTCGAAGAATGCGGGCGGAAGTACATCTCAAGCTCGCATAGTATCACCACGATCTCTTCCTCGTAGCCTTCGAGTTGCCTCACGCCAATCGACTTCCGAGAGATGACGTCGAAGAAGTTGCATAGGCCAAATAGCGTTTCACGGACGTGCGTGTCCATGATCCCACGGATTGCAACCGGAAGTATCTGCGTCATCGGCCGCGTGATGTATCGTGAGATTTCATCCCGTTGAACTTCTGCTTCGCTGGGTCTAGGTATCTGCTTATCTTCCCTGCGTAACCGTAAGGAAGTTTTACTCCTAGGAGGCAGGTGAAAAACTGCTCGATCTCCTCCTGACTTAGAGTGAAGCATGCGGGAGGGTAGTCATTTCCGGTCTTCTTGGCCTTTTTGCCTTTGCGACGACTTTCTGTGTCCTGCTTCGCCTCATCATCATCATCATCATCATCATTAGCGTGAAGCTCCTGCCTGATGCCCATTGATTTCAAGTCTGCCCTTGCTTTCGGCCCATCTTTGGTCCTCTCTCGGCATGTTGATCGTGGTACCAAGCAAACTCTCGCACACGTTCTTCGTGATATGCATGACATCAAGGCTGTGAGGCACACGGTGGATCTTCCAAGACGGCAAGTCCCGTAAAACAGACCTCGTTTTCCATACCTTCAGCAGCTTTGGCGCCTTTCGCTTCTTTCGGCTCTGGCGCCTTTTGCTTCTTTCCGCGGTGGGCAGTCTTTCCAATTTTTCAACAGCTTGTCTATTTCCTCGCCGCTCCTCGTACACGGGCGTTTTCGGGGTTCGGTTTCACCATCGAACAGATCCTTGCGTTTCCTCCACGGGTCATCATCGCGAAGCCACCTTCGATGTCCCATGAACACGGTTTTCGAAGACCCGGGATCTCTATCTAGCTGGCGATATGTTGTGTCATCCATGCACCTTACGCATCCAGAAAATCCGTGGACCACCTGCCCCGCGAGATATCCGTAACCGAGATAGTCGTGCACCGTCGTGAGTAGTGCGGCTCTCATAGGGAAATATTCTTTCTGTGCGGCATCCCACGTATTGGTTGGCGTTTTCCACAGCGTGTCTAGCTCCTCTTTCAGCAGCCCTGCATACAGATTCACGTCATTCCCTGGTTGTTTCGCCCTTCAATTAGCATACTCATGTGAATGTACTTCCTCTTCATGCACAACCAGGGGAAGGTTGTACATCCACACAAACACGGGCCAGGTGCTATGTGTGCTTCTCACGGCTGCCAAAGCGGATTGACTCCATCGGTGCTCGCGCCAAAGACGATGTTCCTTGGATCATTCCCAAATTCCTAGTCTTGAAGTTCAACGCTTGCCACCGCTCGCATCCTTAGGGTGACTCGACATCTTGTCTTTTTATCTATCTCCGGATCATTTGCGTCATCTTCTCGCTTCTTCTCCTCCCTATCCGGCGTGCCAACGCAGGAGCTTTGCTACCTTAGGGTCCATGAAATAAGCGCTGCAGACGAGGAGTGATCGGAAAGTACCACACCACTTTTCGAGGAGCTTTCTTCCTCTTCTTGTATCGAGTGATGCCGCACACCGGACATATGGTAGACTCCGCGTGCTTGTCCCGATAAATGATGCAATTGTTCATGCACACATGGTATTTCACGTGCGGTAAATCGAGAGGACACACGATTTTCTTCGCCTCCTCCAAACTAGTCGGGCACTTGTTCCCCTTGGGAAGACGTTCGTGCGTAATGACATGTTCTCGTCGAAGCATCGTCGGTCATTTTGTGTTTTACCTTCATCTCCGAGCCATGAGCGTTACTTTCAAAGCGGGTATCATCGGGCCTGCATCATTCATACAATGGAGTAACCGCGTCTAACTCAAGTTGATCCATCTTTGCTTACTCTCGGGCGGCAGCTCTGGCGTTATCCGTATGCTTGAGAAGCAGCTCTGGAATATGAGGGTCCTGCACCCAGCCCATCGATGGTCCAGCGTCGCTCTCCGCCGCATCATCATCTTCATGATCATGCCCGTCGCCTGCTCGACATCTTCCTCATCATCATGTCCTGCATCTTCTACATGATGACTGTGTACAACATCACCGTCGTGATCATCTCACGGGATTCTTCGTCTTCTCGCCCGCCCGAGCCGCGGTGGTTGTCTTGCTGCCCTTCCTCATTTCTTGCCCGGCCCCCATGGACGACTTCGTAGTCATCTTCATCACCTTGCCACCGATAGCCATCCATGAAACCACGCAAGAGCAGGTGGTCCCGCACCTGCCCGGAATCCGGGTTCGCAATAAGGCTCTTCAGCTTGCATCTTCGACACGGACATCTTATCTCCGTCTCGTTCTTTTGAAGCATCTCGGCCTTCGCGGACCTCAAAAACCTATTCACGATGCCTTCGGTCATCGTGCGGACCATGGTAGCCTGCGGGGTAGAGCAAAACGATATTTTAGAACCAAACAAAAATTTGGCATGACTTTCCCTAAACATAGGACCAAAAAGTATGCTTAAGGCCAAAATTCTCTCCGAAACGTAAATGAATCAACATTCCGGCAAAATATTGGCAACTATCGCATTTCAAATACCGGTACACCTCCAAACACAAACACATATGCAACACCACAAACATATGCTACACCACGAACATACATAGATCTAGCTAGGCCGTAAAAAGTGCATGTGCACATTGTTGTAGGGAGAACAACATAAATATAGCTTCCCCCCTTACTTACCTATTAAAACAAGGTAATTTAACCACTTAATTTGAATGAATCTATGGTGGAAATGAGGTGAAAAGAGGAGGCACCGAGACAAGGAGGAGGTGGAGAGAATGAAGTGGGGAGAAAGTGAGTGTGGTTAGGATAGGCTGTCCAAAATATCTTGTTGCTGCCCACTTACTAATGGCGCACCAGCATTAAATGCGCCATTAGTAATCCAGGTAACTAATGGCGCACCTTCTGGCGGTGCGCCATTAGTAGTTTTGCAAAAAAAAAAAACTAATGGTGCACCCATTGCATGGTGCGCCATTAGTAGTTACAACTACTAATGGCGCACTTCATCTGGATGCGCCATTAGTATGTTTGGACAGGCGCACTAGTTCAAAAAAAAAATGATACTAATGGCGCACCCCTTGCATGGTGCGCCATTAGTAGTTAAAACTACTAATGGCGCACTTCATCAGGATGCACCATTAGTATGTTTGGACATGCGCACTAGTTCAAAAAAAAAATTTGATACTAATGGCGCACCCGTTGCCTGGTGCGCCATTAGTAGTTACAACTACTAATGGCGAACTTCAGCAGGATGCGCCATTAGTATGTTTGGACAGGCGCACTAGTTCAAAAAAAAAATTTGATACTAATGGCGCACCCTTTGCGTGGTGCGCCATTAGTAGTTTCAACTCTAATGGCGTATCAGCAGGTGGTGCGCCATTAGTATATACTAATGGCGCACCAACTTTCTCGTGCGCCATTAGTGTCAATCCCATCTATAGCCCTTTTTCTAGTAGTGGAGGAAGAAGGGGCTAGGGTTCATCTGCGAATTCATCCGCAAATTTCGGGGGAGGGGCTAGTTTTATAGGTAGAGGGAGCTAGGAGAGTCCAAATGGGGTGCGGTTTTCGCCCACACGATCATGATCGAACGACCGAGAGCATGGAGGAGAGTTAGATGGGTTTGGGGCCACTTTGGAAGGGGTGTTGGGCTGCACACAAAAGAGGCTTTTACGGTTACCCGGTTAACCGTTGGAGTATCAAACGACCTCCAAATGGCACGAAACTTGACAGGCGGTCTACCGGTGCTATACCAAGGCCGCTTGACAAACCTCGGGCCATTCCGAGAAAGTTTAACACCCGCACATGAAAAGAGGTAAAAGGGGGCGCCGGGGAACATAGGAGTGCCGGATTGCAAAACGGACAACGGGGAAAATGCTCGAATGCATGAGACGAACATGTATGCAAAATGAAATGCTCATGATGACATGATATGAAATGCAGATGATGACATGGCAAAGTGCAACACGCAAGCAAATGACATGGCAAAGACGGCGAATAACTGGCGGACACCTGGCGCATCGAATCCGGGGCGTTACAACATAATTTTAATGAAATTGTACTGTGATGCTATGAAGGTTTCAACTTTGGTTCCCACGGGAAAAAAAGGTTTCAAATTAGGATTCATGTGTCCTCTTGCCTCAAGATTATCTTGTTACAACATTCCATCAAATACAAATGAAACTACCATGCCTGCTAATGCGTCTCAATGGTTCGCAGACCAGCGCCAATATTCACATCACAACTAAAGACAAAGTTGTGCGAAGGTGTACAAATAAAAGAAAAAATATATAATTGATCGATGATGTTCATAGGCATGGCTCCATTTCCTGGGCACAATGTTCATTGGTTAGAAGCTAGTTTCACCCAGCTCTGTAGCAAAAAAAAAGGTGTATGGAGGACATCACAATCCGATCATTTTGTGCAGCTCCACTAAAATTGAGCTGACCATCCCTGTTTGCAAAGATACCCAGTCAGTGTGATTACAATAACACACACACAAATAGAAGCCGATCAGCTCTGCGATCTCTCTTTAGGACTAACTACTTGTTGGAGAAGATTAGGCATGGAGTTGGATGAGGAGGATAGCAAAACCAATCTCCCTTTCTGCAGTCCCACAGAAATGTAAAAATGTTGCCCGTGTGACATTTTGGCGGAACTGCACAAAACACTCTTAAGAAAAAAGTGATTTGTGTAGTTCACCAAAAGGTCACAATAGCAACGAGGTGAAATGGATATCCCTGTTTGCAAAAAGAGGTAGAAAGCAAACAATTACTGCCCAATAACACGAGTTGAAGACATGTACACCGACAAAAATAAGCATATTCCATGTAATAAGGGAAAGATATCAGCATGGTGGTTTATCAAACATGGTTTGAGGACGCGATTGCAAGATGGAAAGTATGCCGACCGAGATACGTTTTAAGCAAACAACTAAAGAAGATCCACATGCAGGTTTTTCCACAGGCAGCAACATGGGAAGATGGGCAGTGGAGCAAGGCCGGAGGAAGCTATACCTGAGGGTCGTCGGGATGAAACTAGGAGGGCGCCGGCAGCTGGGATCTGCCCATACTAAAGCAGCGAGCAAGTGGCGAAGGCCCTGCCGCGCTGGAGCTTGGTCACAGAGAACAGCGGGTACCGCAGATCGGGACGTGCTGCCTCAACGCAGTGGAACGGAGAACGATGCACATCCTCCCTTTCCGCCGGCGGACGGGATGTGGCCGGATCACCGACCAATGGTGAGAGAGAGAGGCCACCGCCACCTTGTGTGAGATGGTGTGACGAGAGACAAACCCCGGCAGGTAGGCTCCATTGTATATAGTGGAGCGGATTTTTCTTTTTTCCCGACGACAATCATTTTATATTTTGTGTGTGCCATTGAGGAATAAAACTTTATTTAATACTAACGCGTCAAGTCAAACTTTGTTCCGTCTACGCGTGGTACATGACCCTCCTTCGAGTAAACAATCGCTACACGCGTCAAGTTATCACATGGGCTGCCTTTTCGTACAAAAATGGACTCCACCGTGTACCCGCGCGGGTGTGGCTGGGAGCGAGACGTGAGTACGTGCGTCCTGTGTGCACCTCTTCTTTAGGTGTAGGTATGCACATGGGTGGGTGTGAGAGAGATGGTTTGTGCGAAACAGAGGCAATGTGTCGATGATATCTCAAAAAAAAACGTAACATATGCAATGTGTGTGAAAATAGAGTCATGGATATATCATATATACACTACTAGGGAAAAGCCTATACATAGAATCTTACTAGTAGCGAGGGTTAAAAACCCTCGCTACTGCTACTTACTAGTAGCGCAGGTTTTTAAACCTCGCTACTACTAAGTTGATAGCAGTAGCGCGGGTTTTTAACCCTCGCTACTACTAAGCGGTCTCTACTGTGCCCCCCGGGACATGCCATAGTAGTAGCGCGGGTTTTTAACCCTCGCTACTACTAAGTTGATAGCAGTAGCGCTGGTTTTTAGCCCTCGCTACTACTAAGTGGTGCCATAGTAGTAGCGAGGGTTAAAACCCTCGCTACTACTAAGTTGATAGCAGTAGCGCTGGTTTTTAGCCCTCGCTACTACTAAAGGTCCCATTTTCAAACTCTACCCCCCCCCCCCCGCGTGGATCGCCTTTTCAGTTTTAAAATAAATAAAATAAAATGATGAAAATGTCAAAAAAATAAAAGAAAATAAGTTTCCCATGTGATATGTGGTCTAGTTGTTGGGAAATTTTACAAATATGAATTTCGACTTTATTTGCAAAATCTCTCGAGGATTTGTAAAAATGGGCATAACTTTTGCATACTAACTCGGATGAAAAAGTTTTTTATATGAAAAATCATCTACTCGAAAAGTTACATCCGAATTTAATGGGGAACCTTGTTAAACATTTTCAAAATCCTCAAAAAGCTAACAGAAAAAAAGTTATGGGGCTTTTAAGATCTGGAGGCAAAAAAATTCATCAAATTTCAGTTTTTTTTTGTTAAATCTGGTCAAACTATGGTCAAACTATTTATTCAAGAATATTAGTGTTACCAAATAATTATTTTTGTTTTTTTGAATTTTTGTCAAATGTGGTCAAACTATGGTCAAATATGGTCAAACTATGGTCAAACTAATTATTCAAGAAATATTAGTGTTACTAATTTTTTAGAACAATAGTTTCAAACTCAAACAGTGAAATGTGTGACTTCATGCTCAAGCTAAATTCCTGAGGTTAATAGGATTGACATCTTACTATTGTCAGGAAAACAACAAGTGCGGACTTGGAGGAAGTTAGATGATTTGGAATGATGAGGGGTGATTAGAGATTAAATTGAGCAGCGATGAGGGGTGATTAGAGATTTGAGGTTAAAATAATTCAGAAATTTGAAAATTACAGGAAAAAATCGATTTTTTTTTTAAATTCAAAAAATAAATCGGAGATTAGAGATTATTAGTAGCGCAGGTTGGCACCCGCGCTACTGCTATACGTTAGCTGTAGCGCCGGCCCCCGCGCTACTGAAAGTGCTAGTTATCGACTAGAGGGGGGGTGAATAGGCGATTTTTATGAAAGTCTTCAAAACATTAAAGATTCGAAGACAAACAGTAGAAATGACCTAATTGATATGCAGCGGAAGATAAACCAGAACAAGCAAACCATAGTCAAGTATGCAATAACAAGAAAATACAAGACAGATAGCAGCTTGGTAGTAAGGATCAATATGGAAGATAGTATGAAGCCAATCAACCAAAGTTGTCAAGCAATGAAGTCAAACAGATACTACAAGTAGGCAATGACTTCTCGAAGACAAACTTAAAGTAAAGGAAGGGAGAGGATAGAACCAGTCACTTGTTGAAGACACATGATTTGTTGGACCAGTTCCAGTTGTTGTGACAACTGTACATCTGGTTGGGGAGGCTGAGATTCAACTCCAAGACCGTGTCTTCACCTTATTCCCCTTGAGCTAAGGACACACAGTCCTCGCCCAATCACTCTGGTAAGTCTTCAAGGTAGACTCCCAAACCTTCACAGACTTCGTTCACCGGCGATCCACAATGACTCTTGGATGCTCAGAACGCGACGCCTAACCGGCTGGAGGATTCACAGTCCTCAAGTGTAATAATTCTTCAGGTCACACAGACAGAAAGACTTCAGTGATGCCTAACACTTTTTGGCTCTGGGTGTTTGGGCTTTGTCCTCGCAAGGATTTCTCTCTCTCAAAGGCTTCGAGGTGGGTTTCTCTCAAACGACAATAGTCGTGCACTAACTCTGAGCAGCTACCAATTTATGGTGTAGGGGGTGGGCTATTTATAGCCACTAGGCAACCCGACCTGATATGTCCAAAATGACCCTGGGTCACTAAGGAACTGACACGTGTTCCAACGGTCAGATTTCAAACACACACGGAGACTTTACTTGGGCTACAAGCAAAGCTGACTCATCCGACTCTGGATAAGATTTGCTCTCATTGTCTTCGCTCGAAGACATAGGATTTGGGTTGAGCATCACTTCAGTCATTCTGACTTAGTTCACTTGGACCCCACTTAACAGTACGGTGGTTCCTATGACTCAACAAATAAGAAAAGGAAACAACGAAAACATACAGTCTTCACGCTCCATAGTCTTCACTCAATGTCTTCTCATGTCATAGTCTTCAATGTGAATATCTTCACATACCACCATTGTCATCAATGTCTTCATACATTTTTAGGGGTCATCTCCGGTAGGTAAACCAAATCAATGAGGGACACTACCTGTGTTATCCTGCAATTCTCACAAACGCATTAGTCCCTCAACCACATTTGTCGTCAATACTCCAAAACCAACTAGGGGTGGCACTAGGTGCACTTACAATCTCCCCTTTTGGTGATTGATGACAAACTAGTTGAAGTTTTCAACGGGATAAAGTATGTGAAATTGTAAAGGATAGGGAATTGTCTTCATAAGTGGCAAAGGCTCCCCCTGAAGATGTGCATGTAAGTAGTTTGCTTTTGGAATGCAAATGCACATGGCAGGTTGTACTTGTGGAGATCCTCTTGAACTTATGAAGATAATTCATCATGCATGAAATGATATAACTAAGAGAATGACATGCATAATGAAAAATGGACATCTGCAGAATGATCTAAGTGCGGAAGTTATCGTCGCACATGCGGAATTTATCATCGCATCACAGTAAAGCAATAAGTAGCAGACGACCATCAAGTTTAAGTGTTACAACTCAAAGAACAAAATGTATCAGAAAGCGAGAGTTGTAAACACTAGGCAAAATATAACACAACCGCCCATATGAACCCGCTTGAAGACTATCAAACTCATATGCTTCTCCCCCTTTTGTCAGTAAGGACCAAAAAGGTTTGAAGACATAGAGCATCTACTCGTCCTCAGAAGAAGTAGGTGAAGTAGCAGGGTTGTCGTTGTTGGTTGGCGGTGCAGACGAGCTTGATGCAGTGTTGATGCGGACAGAAGTCGGTGGCGGTGAAGTAGCATCGGCTTCATCATCGATCACTCTGGCATTGACTGTTGCCGCGGAGGAAGAATAGTCAGAGTCTTCAAGGGATGGAGTGCGACGTAGGACTGCATTCCGTGGAGGAGTGGAGTCAAACTTGAAGCGTTCAGTGAAGCCATCGTCTTGAAGATCTGCTTCAGCACAGAGCAGTGTCAAACTCTTCCATGACCGCCGACAGGTCTCGTGAGTGACAAAAGCATTCTTGGTCACTACAAGAAATATGTCAACTAGTGACCTTTTGTCAGTGACCCTGGAAGAATTGGTCATAGATCTATGACCATTTCAGACCAATTGGTCAAAAGCTGTTCGAGGGGCTCCAAACCCTAAACCATTGCGACCATTTTGGTCAGAAAGGTCGTAATTTCCTTACACGAAAAGGTCACAAAGCAAGCAGTGCTAGTCCGCTGCCTTATTTCTAGTTGTTAATGACCAGTATAGATGGTCATAGCCTTATAGATTGTGGTGGGTTGTGATGACTAGGCGCCATCTCATCAGTTTTGCCTATGTGTCATGTCCATGTGGCGGTTTTTGCCCTAGGTTGTGAAGCAACCTATATTTCTGTTATTCCCAAAATTCCCAAAAAAATGTCATAAATTCTTTGGGTCATATCTTCGTCAAATATGTAAAAACCTTCCTTGCCTAGTTCAAAAATAATTCAAAAATAGTCATTTTCCTATTCTGATCAGAGCAGCACTTTGTGAAGGAAGTACCACTTTGGCATGTCCAAATGGTATCCATTTTCTACAGTGCTTTCCTATGCCCAAATAACCATCCTCTACCAAATGCTAGCTCAATCCATTCATTATTTTGAGCCCAGCTTCAACATTCGTATTTATGTCCAGTGTGGTACTTTGTAAAGAAAGTACCACCTAGGCTCCTCCTTTTGAGGTGAAAATTTGTGAAGACGGTCTTCTTAGTAACTGATCATCCTCAGCCAAAACTCACGCCCATTAGCCATGTGCATTTCCGTCTGCAAATCAAACACTTGGCTGCTTATTCATGTTTGAGCATCGATCGGTCTCCTCGTGAGAATCTTATGTTGTGATTTTCTTCCTAGCGCCTACCTGGGGATTGCCCAACCCACTAGACATGCCTAGGCCGCCCAGAACACAAGGCAACGCCACGGTCACGCGGTGACCACGCGGCGGGCATGCGAGCTTACGCGCTCTAGAGTTGGGGCCCTCGGCCATCGTCCAAACCTCGATGTCTCGCCATAAAACCATGTATTTCTAATTAAATAGATACTTATGTACCTAGAAATGATTTTTGGAAAAAATAAAGAGCAAACTATGAGGCAGCTGCAGTTCAAATTTGACCCGTTTTCAGCTGAATCGACGGGAATTTGTCTTTTTCACCAGAGGTGGATCAAAACTTTTTTCACCCAACCATTTTGTCAATTGTGCATTATATATGTCCTATTATTTTATAAAAATGATTTGGTCCACTTTTGCAACAATTATTTGGTAGGTCCTTCACAAAAAAACCTCCTTTTGGGCACTCAGAAAATGAAAAATGAATTTTCCGTGCAAAGAAAATGAAAACTTCCTTAGGCAACATTGTTTGGAATTCCAAGATGTACCCTTGTACACAATATGAGATCATTTGAACAAACTGTGCCATGAATGTGGCCATAAGATTGATCATTTGGCTTGAAAGCCACGAATCTTCACACTTGATAGCTCATTTCTGAGAACACTTTGTTAAAATAATTACCGTATTACAAGTTTATTATTTTTCCTGGAAACTTGGTCACATATCATGACAAAATGCGAAGGTTTTTCAATTTTTCAATTTTTTTGAATTTTTTATGCCCGTTTCAAAATGCGGTCAAAACGGCGGGCTTGACCGTTCCTAGCTAGTGGTTGAATCTTGGAATTTTCTTGGTGTTTCTCTTATTAAATAGATACTTATGTACCTAGAAATGATTTTTGGAAAAAAATAAAGAGCAGACTACAAGGCACCTATAGTTCAAATTTGACCTGCTTCCAACTGAATCGGCGGAAATTTGTCTTTTTCACGAGAGGTGGATCAAAACTTTTTACACCCAACCATTTGGTCAATTGTGCATTAAATATGGCCTAGTATTTTAAAAAATTGATTAGGTCCAATTTTGCAACAAATATATGGTAGGTCCTTCACAAAAAAAACTCATTTCGGGCACTCAGAAAATGGAAAATGAATTTTCCGTGCAAAGAAAATGAAAACTCCCTTAGGAAATATTATTTGGAATTCCAAGATGCACCCTTGCGCACAACATGAGATCATTTGAATAAACTATGCCAGGAATGTGGCCATAAGATTGATCATTTGGCTTGAAAGCCATGAATCTTCACACTTGATAGCTCATTTCTGAGAACACTTTTTAAAAATAATTACCGTATTACAATTTTATTATTTTTCCTGGAAACCTGGTCACATATAATTATGCAATGCGAAGGTTTTTCAATTTTTGAATTTTTTTTGAATTTTTTATGCCCGTTTCGAAATGCGGTCAAAACGGCGGGCTTGACCGTTCCTAGCTAGTGGTTGAATCTTGGAATTTTCTTGGTGTTTCTCTTATTAAATAGATACTTATGTACCTAGAAATGATTTTTGGAAAAAACAAAGAGCAAACTACAAGGCAACTACTGTTCAAATTTGACCCGCTTCCACCTGAATCGGCGGAAATTTGTCTTTTTCACGAGAGGTGGATCAAAACTTTTTACACCCAACCATTTGGTCAATTGTGCATTAAATATGGCCTAGTATTTTAGAAAAATGATTTGGTCCAATTTTGCATCAATTATTTGGGAGGTCCTTCACAAAAAACCTCCTTTTGGGCACTCGAAAAATGGAAAATGGTTTTTCATCCAAAGAAAATGAAAACTTCCTTAGGCAACATTGTTTGCCATTCCAAGATGCATCCTCGTAGATGTATAATCACACAATGCGAAGGTTTTTCATTTTTTTTGTGAATTTCCTATGCCGATTTCAATATGTGATCAAATTTGCCCGCATGACCCTTCTTAGTTATGTGATCAAATAAACTATTGGTTTGTCTATGATGAAATAGATACTTTTGTATCTAAAAATGATTTTTTTAGAAAATAAATAGCAAACTATAAGATACCTGTAGTTCAAATTTGACTCGTTTCTTGCCGAATTGGCTGTTTCTCAAAATACCTAGAAAGATAGGAATCAAATTGATGATCATCGATGAAAGGTGGTCTAACTTAAGAGAAAATTTTAGTGATGCCATTTTGCAAAATATTTTTTGTAGCTGCCTCACAAACCTCCCTTGTTTTTAACAATAAGAAGAGGAAATTTTAATAGCTCATTTGCGAACCAATCAGGATGCAGCACACGGATCACCACACTGTATTCGATCTGAGCCGTCCGCCTCCTACTGATCCAGCGTCTCTCCGCCTCCCTCGACCCCCTCCTTCCCGAGAAACCCTAGGTTGCGCTGCCGTCTCCCTCTCCCCGATCTAGACCCCTTCGCCGCCGCCCCTCTCCCAGATCCAGATCCGTCTCTGCCTGCTGCTCTTCTCCCCCAAATCCAGCCCCGCCGCCGAGCACCTCCGCCCCAACGCTAGCGACTCCGCCCACTACCCATCACCGGACCCCCCGCGACCTCCGCCCTCTACCCCAACGCCGGCGACCCCCACTTGTAGAGCTTGTAACATTACTTGGAGAGCTTGTAAAGTACTGTAGAGCTTTGCATTTGTAGAGCTTGTAAAGCATTTGTATATGTTAGAGCTTGTATTACGTGTCATTTGTAGAGCTTGTAGTGAATCTGGCTATTGTTATTTGAATAATTATGTGTGTTTTCTGCTTGCCTATTTAAATACATGTTATTTTCTTACTATGAAATTCAAATATGATGTCAAATTGAAATATGAAGAATCTGAACCTAACAGCTGGGAACCATTTATCAGAACCTGACAAGTGGGACCTGTTTGACTAATGGACCCATTTTATAAAAAAGGAAATCTAAAACTGCTGGTACAAAAAGGCCATGGCCCAGAAAATAAAAAGGCCGAATTGTAGGGCTTGGCCTGTGTAGTTCACCAAAATTAGCAGCGAAAAAAATATAAATGGGCTGAATTGTTGGGCTCGGCCCATGTAAAACACCGAATTGGACCGGGCTGAATTGTTGGGCTCGGCCCATGTAAAACACCGAATTGGACCGGGCTGAATCTTGTGCCACATCAGCTTGCCACGCTGGATGCCTACGTGGCCTGGGGAGGTTGCTAGTGACCAAAACGCCACAGTAGGAATATTTTGGTCATAAACGTCTTCGACCATTCCAGAAGAAAGGTCGCTATAGTCAGTTAACGACCCCCAGCTTTTGACCTTATGTTTTTGGTCACAAAAAGGTCACAAATTGAAAACAGTGACCATTCAGTGACCAATAATGGTGGTCACTAGTTGACATATTTCTTGTAGTGGGTGGCAAGGTTTCGAATGCGATTGACGTCCACCAGGAGGCTTTGCATCTGTCACTTGAGCCAGTAGTGATGCTTATCTTGTTTTTGATGCAGCGCCACAAGAAGCTCGCGATCATTGAGGATGCGTGAGCGCTTCCTGGGTCTTTGGCCGATACTGCTCTCAGTAGCTTCAGTCTGCGCACGGTGCGGCAGACGAGTGTGTGCAGCAAGAGGATAAACACGAGTCACAGCTTGGACGCCTTCCATGGGTTGAGAGAAGCTATGATGGTCCGCATTTTGAAGACAAAGAGGCTTCTTGGCAGGCTCAGGGTATATGGCTTCCACTGACATATCAACCTCGGGTAGAAAGATCAAATGATTGCGAGCAGAGGGCTGGTAGTTGACAGCAGAGTGCATCTTGATGAGGCGCATGACCCAGGGAGCATAAAATTTCAAGCCAAAAAGATCAGGTCCAGATGCAGCCAATTGCCTGATGAATAATTCTTGCGTGTTGAAGCTAATTCCATTGAGAATATAAAAGACCAATGTCTTCATGGCTCCTTCAAGCTTTGCAGATGATGAATGCCCTTTGATAGGCCATAGAGTTCGCCTGATGATGTAATATATGGTGCGAGGCAGATACTCAAGGTCATCAACAAAGAACTCCTTCGGGTATTCAACGTCATGCGGCAGAGGCATCATCATGCTCAACATCTGACTCATGTTGGGCTCAGGCTTATGGAAGATGCTTTCCAGAGCATCGCGGTGAAGTTGGCAATCTGGTTCAAACAGTTCTCCGGGAGTGGGAAGGCCAGTGAGCTCAATGATGTCCATAGCTTTGGCTTCATGATGAACATTGCCAGTCATCCACTCGAGAACCCATGTCCTCGTGTCTCTGTAGTAGCCGCGGATGTGGAGAGTAGCATAGAATTGAAGCAAAAGCTCTTCATTCCAGTGTTCTTTGTCTGTGACAAAGCCAAGCAGACCTGCATCTCGAAAGCAGTCAAGTGCTTCTTCTAAGCACGGCAGTACGGCAATGGCTTCAGTGTCGAGGCGCATACAGAACACATGAGTAATAGCTTCGTTGTTGATAACTCCAGAAGCGATCAGATGATAACTCCAGAAAAATGCGCCCTTGATCATACAGAACACAAGAGTAATAGCTTCGTTGTTGATAACTCCAGAAGCGATCAGATGATATCCTTGGCCTTGTATAGGGGTTCTTTGCTCTGTCAAAGAAGGTGTTGTGGGCCTTGAAGCCATTGGCATTGAAAGACCCAGTAGATGTGGCGGTGCCTGGGAACCTTGGCAGTCTTGGCTTTGGTTTCTGGACCTGAGGCCTATGCCCAATATGATATTCAAATTGAGGTCCAGTGGCATGAGGCGGAGGGACCAGAATGGGCCATCAGACAGTGATTAGCCGACCATAGTTGTACGCTTGCTCAATGGTATGAGGCCTTGGTGGCGGAACAGGAGCAGTGGCTACAACTGAGGCTTCAGGCTGCCCAACAGGTTTTTCAGGAGCAGTTGCCTCATTGGCTTCAGGCACATTTGAAGCATTGACTTCGGGAGCATGTGCTTCATTGGCTTCATTGTTGTTGGTGGTGGCAGCCTCAATGTTTTCAACCTCCACTTGCTGAGCTGGAGGGTCGGGCACTGGCACGTTGATGTCAGGAATAACTTCTTCAATAACAGGGGGTGTAGGGACACGTTCTGCTTCTTCTTGGGTGTCTTCGGCTGATGCAGGCAGATTGTCTTCAGCAGCTTTGGCTTCAGACTCAGAGACATTCACAGTTGGAGTGGCTTCTGAAAACACTTGACGCGCAACAGGTTGGTGGTGCACTTCTCCTTCTGGAACGCTCGAAAGAGGGGCTTGAGGCCTTTGTCCTTTGTGAAGCCTGCGTAATGCGGGCGACGCCTTTGGAGATGGAGTTGGCTGGGCCTCAAAGTCTTCCTCTTCTTCTGGTTGTTGCTGTTGGGGAGTACTTGGGGAGTCTTGTTGCTGTGGGTGATCAGCCCACGATGCATCCTGAGCAATTGGCGTCAGAGGACGACCAATGCTGATGAGTTCGCTGTTGTTAAATCGAGCGGCGATGATACCGGATTTGGTTCGATCCGAGGAAGAACTTCATCATCTTCAACATTGTCATGGTGACGAATGTCTTGGCGATGGGGTCAATCTTTGGAATGTCTTCAGCTTCATGAGCCTCTGTGGGAGCAGGCTCATGAACTATTATCCGTCTTTCTTGGATAGCAGAGGCAGGGCGAACCATAGAAATAGGTTCAACAACCAAGGGCTCTGTGGGAGCAGCCTGATTCTTCTTTGTCTTGAGCTTCTTCTTGGAGGGAGCAGCATCAGAGGCTTCAGGATTTTTCCTCTTTCTGGCTTCAGCCTCAGCAGCCCTCGTTTTCTTCTGTTCAGAAGCGGTTGACCTGACCTTTGGCTTCGAGCCAGTCATACTGCTTGGGAAGACTATGCGGGGCTCTTCCTGCCTTGAAGGTGCAGCTTGGTCAGTTGAAGACATCTTCTTCTTAGCAGCCATTCTTGGGTCAATGCCAGGTCGGCCAAGAGCCTTGCGCTTCTCTGCCTCATTGTAGGCAAGCACGCACTTGTCAGCCAGGCTCTTCATGCATTCTCGAGAGCCTCTGGCTTCTTCACGCTTCTTGAGAAAGGCTTCTTTGAGGTCGTGCAGCATGACCTTGAAGTTTTTGACGTCTTGCACACTGAGTGCAGCCATATGCTTCTTGAACTGAGCTTTTTCATAGTCGATTTTGTTCTTCAGTTCAACCATGCGCTGAGCTAGAGCAAGCTCAAAAGCAATGGCTCCATTGAATGAGACAATGAGGCCAATAGGAAGTTGCAGATCTTCAAAGCTGATGTTTGGTGTGTCAAACCACTCATCAATGAAGTGATGGATGATTGCCACATCAAAGAGAGGCAAATTGTTGAAAATATCTGCTTCTTCCTTGCTCTTGATCAGTTGCTCAAGGGCATCATCTGCAAGATCTTCATCACTGGACAGATCAATGTGCTCTTCACGCAAGATGGCAGCAGGAGTCAATGCCTGATCAGTGTGTTGGACGATTTTCTTTTTCTATTCCTTCTTCTTGGAGATGTGGGATTGATCTTCAGACTGCACACTGGCTTCAGGAGGTTTAGTGGCCAGTGGCTTCGCACGTGAAGCTTTTGGGGGAGCAGCTGATTTTGAAGCCTTGACTTTCTTTGGCTTCTGCGGCTTTGGAACAGGAGCAGGAGCAGGAGCTGGGGCTTCATCAGAATCAGCGTCGTCATCAGAGTGATCCACTTTGGCACCTTGGACCAAGATGTAAGTGATGAGGCCATCAAGGTTTGAGAAGGGACCGATGACATTGGGTTCGGCGTCACGTGAGTCGGCCAAGACGGGGAGCAGAGGGACCAGGGTTGAAGTCTAATCCCAATGCCTTCTTGTTTTCCTTGGCCGAAGCCTTTGCATGCTGGAAGTTGCGCTTGAAGATATTATCATCACGACACCAGAGCAAAGATGTCGGGTCGGCGTTTTCTGGCTGAGGTCCATGGACCATGCATGGATAGAATCCCTGTGCAATAGCTTCAGGCCTGGTCTTGGGGGGAAGGCCTCGAAATAGAATATCTCCCCAAGGGCTTTTGATTGCGTTCTTCTCAGCATACTCCTTGGTCACAAACTTGTACTTGAACCATTGTTCAGCCCAATAGCGTCGAATCCATTGGATTCGTGTCTTGCGCTGATTGTAATTCTCTTCGGGATCTGTCTTGTAAAGTTCTGCGAGGTCATCAAAGATCTTTTGAGGTTCCCCCACGACGCTGTCTGCCACCCTTCCTTACAGATTTTTCAGCAGCCATGAATTTCAAACTGAAAGGCTTCAATACGTTCAGAGGCTTCAAAGGCTTGCGTTTGCTGGACAGACAAGAACTGGCTTCAGGAGAGTGAAGCTAATGCTGTAAGAACTCTACAAACAAATGCAGACTATGAGAACCAAGGGATTCTCCCACGGACATGTACCTGTGACAGCATTAGAGATGCGAGGGAAGGGGAAGAGGTCATATGCATTCTCAGAAGATTTTCAAGATAAATCAGTTTGAAGACATTGACCTCGTGATGCGAAGACATTCACTTATGTGTTGAGAGTTGGTTCCAGATTTGTACGAATCCGTGGATAAGTACAAGTGAGGAATCGAACTAGATATGAAGCTTAAGTGAATATACTAGGCAGTATGAGATGCATACAGAATAGATCTAACATAGTATAGGAAGAAACCAATTTTGGTAAGAAGGATGAATCTTTGAGGATCAAAAAGACGGTAAAAATAGAATTATATTTACCACTCGAAGAACTGCTAGACGGAAAGAGTTGGAGGCCGAGCAGTTCAATCCACCGTGCCCTAACTTGGCGACGGAGCACAGCTACGGCGGCGGCGGAGAGGAAGTGGTCTGCGGCCGGCGTGAGGACGGCGTCGGAGAAGTCGCGGCAGCTAAGCGCTTCGTCGCCGGCGTCGTTAGAAGCTAGCGGTGGTGCTAGGGTTTTGACGAGGTGGAGAGGTGGAAGAAGGATTTCTTTACCGCAGGAGACAAGTATTTATAAGGGGGGGTGCGGCAAAGCGCAATTACGCAGGTGCCCCTGGCGGTTCACATTTGAGGGGCACGTGGCAAGCATGCAACATACTCCAAGCTGTCCCACGTTCCCACGCACACCAGGTTTGTCGGATGGTCGTTCCGGCTTCTCCGGGTTTCAACAATAAGGATGAACCATTTAAAACAGACTTAAAGTTTGTCTCTGTATCTTCTGCTGACAAGGACGCAGAGAAGACATTCGAAAGTTTCAATAGAATGCATATGATTTGGACAGATAGAGCTTGAGATAGAAAGCATAGAGAGATTAGGGTCCGATCACGTTCACTTAGATCAAAAGATTCAAGAAGAAAGTCATAGCTATAAGTGAATGTTGTAGAGGATGAACACACTATATATATATATATATATATATATATATATATATATATATATATATATATATATATATATCAGAAAGCAATCAAATCAACATAGCAGAGAAAATCACGAAGATAGGTTGATGTTGAAGACAAATTAAATGCGAAGACATAGCAAAAATAACGCCATAAGTGAAACACTTCAAATAGAGAAATTTGGTGGTGGCGTTACCCACCGTATAGGAAGAATTAGACCCAGACACAGCGCACAATTATCGTGGCGCTCCGAAGTCAATTTCCACGTTAATGTATTCACACTCAGAATGTAAGTCTTCATGGATTGAAGATGTACTTTACTTCGTGTGTTGCACATCTAAGTCGTCAACATGCATAAGTGTTAGGATGTGTGCCTGATCACAGGACATTTGAGGATTCCAAAATATTCAGCTCACACCGTAACATGCAAAACCTTTTCTCATCCAAGGGCTTTGTGAAGATATCTGCCATTGCTCTTCGATTGACGTGAATGATGTCAATATCTTTCTTCATGACATGATCCCTGAGAAAATGATGACGAATTTCAATGTGCTTTGTCTTCAGGTGCTGGACTGGATTGTTGGCTATCTTGATGGCGCTTTCATTGTCGCAGAAGAGAGGTACTTGATTCAGATTGACGCCATAGTCCTTGAGAGTTTGCTTCATCCATAGAAGCTGAGCACAACAAGATCCAGCAGCAATGTATTCAGATTCAGCAGTTGAGAGTGATACACAGTTCTGCTTCTTTGAAGACCAACAGACAAGTGATCGTCCCAGAAAGTGACATGTGCCTGATGTTGACTTGCGATCCACCTTGTCACCAGCATAATCAGCATCGAGAATCCAACCAGATCAAATTCTGAGCCCTTTGGATACCATAATCCTAGTGTTGGGGTGTGAGCCAAATATCGAAGAATTCGCTTCACAGCTAAGTGATGCGATTCCTTTGGTGCCGCTTGGAATCGAGCACACATGCAAACACTAAGCATAATATCTGGCCTAGATGCACATAGGTAAAGTAAGGAACCAATCATGGAGCGACATACCTTTTGATCGAACTCTTTACCATTGTCGTCGGGACCCGTGATGATGTTTAGGTCGGCATTGGCGTCGTGTAACCTTTGCAATCTTGCATTCCAAACTTCTTCAGACAATCTTGGAGGTATTTTTCTTGAGATATGAAGATGCCATTCCTTTGCTGACGAATTTGAAGACCAAGGAAGAACTTCAGTTCTCCCATCATGGACATCTGATATTGCTCTTGCATCATGTATCCAAATTCATCACTATAGTTCTGGTTGGTGCAGCCGAAGATAATGTCATCCACATATATTTGGCACACAACCAGTTCACCATCATACGTCTTCGTGAAGAGTGTAGGATCGAGGGATCCAGGTTTGAAGCCTTTGCTCTTCAGGAAGTCTTTGATCGTATCATACCAAGCGCGAGGAGCTTTTTTGAGGCCATACAGTGCTTTGTTTAGCTTGTACACCATATCAGGATGTTTTGGATCTTCAAAGCCAGGTGGTTGAGCGACATATACTTCTTCTTCAATCTTGCCATTGAGAAATGCACTCTTCACATCCATTTGATATAGCAAGATGTTGTGGTGGTTGGCATAGGCTAGTAGGATGCGAATAGCTTCAAGCCTAGCCACAGGAGCAAATGTTTCATCGAAGTCAATTCCTTCAACTTGAGTATATCCTTGAGCCACAAGACGTGCTTTGTTTCTGACGACTTGACCATGCTCATCTTGCTTGTTTCGATATATCCATTTCGTGCCAATAATGTTATGCTTGCGTGGGACAGGACGCTTGACAAGTTCCCAAACATTGTTCAGCTTGAACTATTGAAGTTCTTCTTGCATAGCTTGTATCCATTCTGGTTCCATAAAAGCTTCAGCAACTTTCTTGGGTTCTGATATTGACACAAAGGAAAAGTGACCACAGAAATTTGCTAACTGTGTTGCTCTTGAGCGAGTAAGTGGACCAGGTGCATTGATGCTATCGATTATCTTCTCTATCTGTACTTCATTTGCAACTCGAGGATGAACTGGACGAAGACTTTGCTCATGCTGATCATTGTCATCATTGGAAGGATTTTCTTCGGGCTGAGCATTGTCTTCAGGTTGGTTAGGTGCAGAAATGATAAGTTCCTCTTCAGGCTGAGCTTCAGAAGGCATGATTTCACAAGTTCCCATCAGCTTGATAGATTCGCTGGGTGGAGCTTCGTCTAGTGTGCTTGGCAGCAACTCTCTTTGTGAACCATTTGTTTCATCAAACTTCACGTCCACAGTTTTGAAAATTTTGTAGTGATGGAGGTTGAAGACTCTGTAAGAGTGAGAGTCCTTTCCGTAACCACGCATGAAGCCTTCGTGAGCTTTAGGTTCAAATTTTGATTTGTGATGGGGATCCTTGATCCAGCACTTAGCTCCAAATACTCTGAAGTGGCTGACATTTGGCTTCTTGCCAGTGAGGAACTCATAGGATGTCTTGTGTAGAAGATTATGGATGTAAACACGGTTAATGACGTGACAGGCTGTATCAATAGCTTCAGGCCAGAACTTTCTTGGTGTCTTGTACTCATCAAGCATCGTCCGAGCCATCTCAATGGGGGTTCTGTTCTTGTGCTCCACGATGCCATTCTGCTGAGGTGTGTATGGAGAAGAGAACTCATGAGTGATTCCCATTGTATCCAGATAAAGATCAAGTCCGGTGTTTTTGAATTCAGTGCCGTTGTCACTTCTGATATGCTTGATCTTGACGCCATAATTGTTCATAGCTCGATTGGCGAAGCGTCTGAAGACATCTTGCACTTCAGTCTTGTAGAGAATTATGTGCACCCATGTGTATCTTGAGTAATCATCAACAATGACGAAGCCATAGAGACAAGCAGTTGTTGTGAGGGAAGAGTAGTGTGTAGGGCCAAATAAATCCATGTGTAACAGCTCGAAGGGTTGAGATGTCGTCATGGTTGTCTTCGAGGGGTGCTTTGCCCTAGTCATCTTTCCAGCTTCGCAGGCACCACACAAGTGATCCTTCTTGAACTTGACGCCTTCGATGCCAATGACATGCTTCTTCTTGGTGAGTGTGTGTAAGTTCCTCATGCCTGCATGCCCCAGCCTCCGATGCCAGAGCCAAAGATTCAAGCCTTTGCAAGAAGACATACGGCAAGTTGTGGACCTCTTTGAGAAATCTACCATGTACAGATCATCTTTCCTGTACCCTTCAAAGACTAGAGACTTGTCAGATTCCATTAGTACAAGGCAACGATATTTTCCAAATATCACAATCATGTTCAAGTCACAAAGCATTGAGGCAGACATCAAGTTGAAACCAAGGGATTCAACAAGCATCACTTTATCCATGTGTTGATCCTTTGAGATTGCAACTCTACCTAGACCCAATACCTTGCTTTTACCAGTGTCTGCAAATGTGATGTGACTCTTATTTGATGGATGTAAGGTTGAGTCCATGAGAAGACTTCGATCACCAGTCATATGATTAGTGCATCCGCTGTCCATAATCCATTCTGAAGCATGCGGTGTCATACCCTACAGCGTAGTTAGGGGGATAGGCTTCACCTAGAGTATTGTGAAGCATAAACATTTGACGCGCAAGAGGATTGCTGAAGCTCAAATCAAGATTAGGATAGATAGGATGAACGGCAAACGATTCAGGAACAAAATACATAGTGAGACCATTTGGGCATTTGATATTGCGCCCTACAAGATGTTTTAGGTCCCCAGCAATAGCATAAGACGCCTTTGATTTTCGGCTGGAGACCCTTTCCTACAAAAGAGAGTTAATTCTTCTTAACCACCCACATCTTTAGGGGTGGCTTAGAAGCAATGAGTCTAAGTGCAGCATCTGAGAACTTCGGCTTTGGAGCCCTAGCAAATAGCCTTGCAGGAGATGAATGATACTCATATGAATAAGCGGAAAAGTTCTTAGTTCTATGAACATAGCGGTTTGAAGACACACGCTCATATTCATAAGATTGAGTACGGTTTCCACCGCAAAACATTGGTGTTAGGGTGACTCGTGAGTCCTCCGTCTGTATGAAGCCTTTGGACCATATGACGCCTTAGGTCTTGGGTTTGTCTTCTTCCGTGGTGTCATGATGACATTCATGGAAGATTATCAAGACAGCTCTTGGGAACCCAGATCTTCTTCATAGGTGGTCCATTCCTGCGATTAGTACCAATATACCGCAAACACTTCACCATTCGATTCTTGAACAGCTTATAGTTTGCATCAAAGGATTCATCAATGATAACGGGTTAGCACGGGTAAAGCCAGATAAGGTGGATGGATCCACAGAAGGTCCCTTTGCAAAGCAACTCCAAGTGGTTTTGGGATACCGCCAAAGCTTCCGAGGGAACCATCAACATTCATTTTCCTCTCGAACCCAACACCCTCTTTCCTAGGGTTTCGATTCAGAATCTGCTTTTTGAGGACATCGCAAAGTGTCTGATGCCCTTTCAAAATTTTATACATCCCTGTTTCAAGCAATGTCTTCAACCTAGCATTTTCATCAGCAATAGTAGTGGCATCCTACGCAGAGGGGTTAGTTACCACATCAGTAGTTGAAGACAATGCAACAAAGATGGCAAGTGGAACATTCAGCAATAGAGGTAGCGTTATCACGCTCAATGAATTTTAGACATGGTGGTTCAAATCCATCCTGAGCGGGACTGATCTGTTGAGCCAAGTGACTCGTTCTCTTTTTGAAGATCTTCATGAGCCGCTCTCAATCTCTCAAGCTCTTGCTTCCTTTGAAGATAATCATAGGAGAGCTTTTCCTGAGTGGTTGAGAGCGTTTCATGACGACTTTCAAGTTCTTGGTACTTAGCATGAAGATTTTTTATGTCTTCAACTAAGACTGTGAACGTGTCATTTCCACTTCCAGCAGGTCATCGCTTTTGTCTAACAGTTTTTGAGTATGCTCCATAGCTCTTTGCTATTCAGTTGCAATTTTAGCAAGTGTTTTGTAGCTGGGTTTGGATTCACAGTCAGAGTCATCTTCACTTGATGTTTGAAAGTAAGCATCACGAGATTTTACCTTGGCACCACGTGCCATGAAGCGATAGGTGGGAGCAGGATCGTCCTTGTCATCGCCTTCAGTGTTGGTGTGGAAGTCATTGTCTTGATGTTGAAGATGGACTTGGCAACATAGGCTGTGGCTAGAGCCAGACTTGCAACGCCAGTCGGACTCCTCTTCGGACTCCACCTCCGCCTCCTCGTAAGCAGACTCCTCCTCGTAATCCATTTCCTTGCCAACAAAAGCACGAGCCTTGCCAGATGAGCTCTTCTTATGAGATGAAGACTTTGATGAGGACTTGGAAGAAGACTTTGAAGATTTCTTTTTCTTCTTGTCATCAGAATCAGATTCCTTGCTCTTCTTCTTCTTCTTCTTCTCATTGTCCCACTTTGGACACTCAGAGATATAGTGACCAGTTTTCTTGCACTTGTGACATGTTCTCTTCTTGTAGTCATGAGTGGAAGCTTCATCATCTCTTGAGCTGGATCGTGAAGACTTTCTGAAGCCTTTCTTCCTAGTGAACTTCGAACTTCTTCACAAGCATAGCAAGTTCCTTTCCAATGTCTTCAGGATCATCAGAACCGCAGTCAGACTCTTCTTCAGATGAGGAAACAACTTTTGCCTTCAAAGCGCGAGTTCGGCCATAGTTGGGACCATAGATATCTCTTTTCTTAGATAGCTGGAACTCATGTGTGTTGAGCCTCTCAAGTATATCAGACGGATCGAGTGTCTTGAAGTCAGGGCATTCTTGAATCATGAGGGCAAGGGTGGCAAAGGAGCTGTCAAGAGATCTCAGTAGTGTCTTGACGATTTCATGCTTGGTGATCTCAGTGGCGCCGAGAGCATGAAGCTCATTTGTGATGTCAGTGAGGCAATCAAACGTGAGTTGGAAATTTTCATTGTCGTTTCTCCTAAACCGGTTGAAAAGGTTGCGAAGAACACTGATCCTGTGATCTCTCTGTGTTGAGACGCCTTCGTTGACCTTGGATAGCCAGTCCTAGACTAGCTTCGACGTTTCCAGAGCGCTCACACGGCCATACTGTCCTTTTGTCAGATGACCACAGATGATGTTCTTTGCAGTAGAGTCCAGTTGAATGAACTTCTTGACATCAGCAGGGTGACACCTTCACCAGTTTTGGGAACGCCGTTCTTGACGACATACCAGAGGTCGACATCAATGGCTTCAAGATGCATGCGTATCTTATTCTTCCAGTAGGGATAGTCAGTTCCATCGAACACGGGGCAAGCAACGGAGACTTTGATTATCCCTACAGTCGACATAGCTAAAACACCAGGTGGTTAAACCAAAACACATAGAACAAGGGAGTACCTTGCTCTGATACCAATTGAAAGTGCTAGTTATCGACTAGAGGGGGGGGGTGAATAGGCGATTTTTATGAAAGTCTTCAAAACATTAAAGATTCGAAGACAAACAGTAGAAATGACCTAATTGATATGCAGCAGAAGATAAACCACAACAAGCAAACCATAGTCAAGTATGCAATAACAAGAAAATACAAGACAGATAGCAGCTTGGTAGTAAGGATCAATATGGAAGATAGTATGAAGCCAATCAACCAAAGTTGTCAAGCACTGAAGCCAAACATATACTACAAGTAGGCAATGACTTCTCGAAGACAAACTTAAAGTAAAGGAAGGGAGAGGATAGAACCAGTCACTTGTTGAAGACACAGGATTTGTTGGACCAGTTCCAGTTGCTGTGACAACTGTACATCTGGTTGGGGAGGCTGAGATTCAACTCAGAAGACCATGTCTTCACCTTATTCCCCTTGAGCTAAGGACACACAGTCCTCGCCCAATCACTCTGGTAAGTCTTCAAGGTAGACTCCCAAACCTTCACAGAGTTCGTTCACCGGCGATCCACAATGACTCTTGGATGCTCAGAACGTGACGCCTAACCGGCTGGAGGATTCACAGTCCTCAATTGTAATAAGTCTTCAGGTCACACACACATAAAGACTTCAGTGATGCCTAACACTCTTTGGCTCTAGGTGTTTGGTCTTTGTCCTCGCAAGGATTTCTCTCTCTCAAAGGCTTCGAGGTGGATTGCTCTCAAACGACAATAGCCGTGCACTAACTCTGAGCAGCCACCAATTTATGGTGTAGGGGTGGGCTATTTATAGCCACTAGGAAACCCGACCTGATATGTCCGAAATGACCCTGGGTCACTAAGGAACTGACACGTGTTCCAACGGTCAGATTTCAAACACACACGGCAACTTTACTTGGGCTACAAGCAAAGCTGACTCATCCGACTCTGGATAAGATTTGATCTCATTGTCTTCGCTCGAAGACATAGGATTTGGGTTGAGCATCACTTCAGTCATTCTGACTTAGTTCACTTGGACCCCACTTAACAGTACGGTGGTTCCTATGACTCAACAAAGAAGAAAAGGAAACAACGAAAACACACGCCTTTCAAGGCTCCATAGTCTTCACTCAATGTCTTCTCATGTCATAGTCTTCAATGTGAATATCCTCACATACCACCATTGTCATCAATGTCTTCATACATTTTAGGGTCATCTCCGTAGGTAAACCAAATCAATGAGGGACACTACCTGCGTTATCCTGCAATTCTCACAAACGCATTAGTCCCTCAACCACATTTGTCGTCAATACTCCAAAACCAACTAGGGGTGGCACTAGATGCATTTACAGCTACTAATAGGCCCAAAACCCACGCTGCTGCTAGGATTTTCCCTAGTAGTGATAGAGGAAGCGATCCACGAGAAGAGAGTGGAGGGATCATCGACGGGAGATATCGATAGAATCGAAAACATGGATGAAGTGTGTGGCTGCACGATCGATAAAGAGTGCCATCGAATTTGTGTTTGCCCACGTCAAAGATACAGGGCGGCTGGCCTACTCGAATTTGAGAGGGCAGAGGTGCAGTTTTTCTCTGTGGCATGTATACCTACCTACAACTTTCGACTATCGGTGTGTGTGTGGGGGGGGGGGGGAGGTGGCAGAGACCTACCTATAGAGAGGTAGATCGACTAGTATATGTGTGGAGAAGGAGAGAGACCTAGCTATGTATTGAAGGAGATCGATCGACATCCATGCATATGTGTAGCAGAGGAATAAGGTTGGGAGAAAGACAAAGGTAGAGTGTCGGAGGGTTGGTGGTGGAGTTGCTTCTCACAAATGATGGGAGAGGCCTGCTAGACAAACGGATGGTACGAGTGCAATATCAATAAGAGAGGGCCGGGGATGTCTGCGTGTCTATGCACGTGCGTGTGAGAGACGGGTCGGGAGGTATGCAAGGATGATGAAGGGGGACGATATGGTTGTGGTAAGCATACATAACTACATAGGAAGATCAACCGTCGTGTGTCCGAGAAAGGGAGATACCTAACTAGTGAGGTAAGTCTATCAGTGCGTGGGGAAAAAGAATTATAGTCGACCTAGCTATACGTAGGGAGATCGGTACATATACATGCATGGATGTGCTAGAAGCAAATAAGGTCCAGAGAGATGGACAGGGGGAGAAGGGTGCGGCTAGGAGGTGGTGCGAGAGGCCTACTATGTCGAGGGGGGAGGAGTGTGCGAGTATGAGATCGATGAAAAGAGGGGCGGGAGTGTGCACCTGCGTGGAACCGTATTGGACATAGGGGGGCATGCACGATGAGAAGAGAAGAGGGGAAGTGTGTGTTTTTGGGAGGCACACTTGGCTAGAGAGGTATATCGACCGGTGTCTGCCGGAAAGAAGGAGCCTGGGGGGGGGGGGGGGGCTACACACACCATGGGGAACAAGCTAAAGAGAAATAATGAATGTGCGTGATGGAGGGGACAGTGAGGGAGGGTGAGAGAGGGGCGGGCGTGTGCATGCACGATATAAAGTTAGCGCTAGCTAGCTACAAAGAGAAGACGATCATGAAGGTGTAAAAGACGAACAAAGATCATAATTCATTATAGAAAAGTGGATACGGATACTCGAAGAATATATAATAATGTAGAACATTGATTATAATTTGGGAAAATGTGTGGCTTTTGCAGCTCAGGGCTAAATACGTGTCATAATGTAGGGGGCGGGGCACTATACTTTGTGTGATAAACACGGTGTACGTATGGAATATGGTTTAGATTATGAATATCTAGTTAGTACATCAAATGTACCATTATCTGGAATCAACATCAAGTGTATTCAAAAATTGAATTGGAGTTCATATAGTACACATAGTTCATATCTATCTCTATAGTAATCATGTGGTGTGTTGTTAAGGTAATGCACGAATGATGGTTGAAGTTGGCAACAATCATGATTGTAGATTCTTATTCAAATATAGAAACGAATTAAAATTTAGTTCAAATTGCAGTGGTAGTATAGACATTTGGAATGCACTAAGATGTTGGTATGAGTAGGTTACATGCATTATACAGCCAGCGAAAAAATTTAATTGTACATAACATGGATTCATAGCTTTGAATAGCATTTGTATAGTAAAACGGGACAAGACTCTCTCTTTGTGTGGTGTGAATAATTATATTTTTTTCGTTGAGGGAAGTGCGAATTGATTTGGTACATACAAGTACAATATTCCATGTTAGGCTTGTCCCTAAAATTCAACCCACGCCTTGTTATAAACCGAAAATTCAGGCCTCCTTTGGTCCATAGGGTAGGAAAATCGTAGGAATAGGAAAGTCATAGGAAATGAGATGACATGTATCTCAAATCATATGAGTAGGAATAGGAAAGGAGATTCCCTTTGATTCACATCACATGATTTTTTTCATTGAGTCTAGGCTGATGTTTATTTTCCTATGAAATGTGAGGGATATGAAGAATTCCTCCATAGGAATAGGGTTCCATTCCTACAAACCAAAGGGCTCTGAAGGAATTTTTCCTATATAAATCCTATCCTATGAAATTCCTACAAGATTCCTCTAAACCAAAGGAGGCCTTAGATATCGTGCTCCCAAAACTCGCGCCTTTACAACCCGCGCCTTGCAATCCCGAAATTACAATGCGTGCCAAAACTCCCTCCAGCTGCCAAATCCTGACACGTGAAATCCCCCTTCTAACCCTGAGCCGAAAGGGCCGCTAGTTCAAATCGGTGGGAGTACTTTTGTAACACACCCTACATTTTCGACAAGCGCGTCTAGGTCATGGTTCCCACCTCCCATCGCCTCCTTTTCGCAATTCGAAATCCTAGGCCCCCACAACCTCTCCGCTCCAGCCGCAAAACCCCACCCTCCTCCATCCGCCACCTCACCGCTACCCAGCCGGAGCCTCTTCCCAGACGATGTTGTCCCTCATCCACCTCCCCGGATGAGGATCCGTCGTCCATCTCCTCGTCCCACTGGTTCAGCCGCCCCGTCCTCCACCTCCAAGGAGCTTCTCCAACGATCACCTTGTCTATCACGGCTGCTCCATCCCCACAGTGCCGCCTTAACCTGCTCCATCGGAACCGCGACATCCTCACCGACTCCTCGGACGAAGTCGAGGCCTACTCGGCGCTACCAGAGAGGGACGTCGATGGTGCTCCATCCCGCAAACCCATGGCGCGACTACCTTGAAGCCGGCGCCGCGGGCGACATCTCCATGGCGGCTCTTCCCCAGTGTGAGGCCCCTTCGGTGGCGGCGTCCATACCAGCCGGATCTGCTGCTGCTGCTCAGGCTCTCGCTCGCTCGCGCTGCTGCTGCTGCTCTCCCCCTTGCTTGTGCTGCTACTCTGCTCCGAGTTAGCTACACTTCCGTCGACTAAATCGACTTTTGGGTCAGGTGATTTGTAGGGGGTGGGGGGTTCGCCGGAGTTAAGGAAGAACGACCCGCAGCGGGGAGAGGGGCTCGTCGAAGAGGTACCCCACTATCTATCTTAGGGTTCAGGGTGGGGGCGGTGGTCGCCGACGGTGGGGGTGATACGTCTCCGTCGTATCTATAATTTTTTATTGTTTCATGCCAATATTATACAATTTTTATACACTTTTGGCAACTTTTATATGATTTATTGGACTAACCTATTGATTCAGTGCCCAGTGCCAGTTCTTGTTTTTTGTATGTTTTTTGTATCGCAGAAAATCCATATCAAACGGAGTCCAAACTCAATAAAATTTCACAAAGAATTATTTTGGAATATATGTGATTTTTGGGAGTTGGAATCACCGCAAACGGAGGCCCACACATCCCACAAGACACCAGGGCGCGCCAGAGGCCCCTGGCGCACGGTGGTGGCTTGTGCCCACCTCGTACATCGGTTGGATCTCTACTTCGGGCGCAAGGAAGCTTATATCCGGGGAAAATTGCGTTAAAATCTCAACGCAATCGGTGTTACAGATCTCCAGGAATATAAGAAACGGTTTTCGGCCAGATCTGGGAACGCGAAACAGAAGAGAACATAGAGGGAGATCTAATCTCGGAGGGGCTCCCGCCCCTCCTCCGCCATAGGAGGCCATGGACCAGAGGGGGAATTCTCCTCCCCATCTAGGGGGAGGCCAAGGATGAATAAGAAGTAGGGGGGCTCTCTCCCCCTCGCTTCCGGTGGCGCCGGAGTACCACCGGGCAACAATCGGGACGGCGATCTACATCAACAATCTTGCTACCGTCAACAACAACTCTATCCTCCTCTATGCAGCGGTGTAACACCTCTTCTCCCCGCTGTAATCTCTACTTAAACATGGTGCTCAACTCCATATATTATTTCTCAATGATCTATGGTTATCCTATGATGTTTGAGTAGATCCGTTTTGTCTTGTGGGTTAATCATGATCTTGGTTGGTATGATTGTATATTTTATTTATGGTACTGTCCTACGGTGCCCTCCGTTCTCGCGCAAACGTGAGGGGACCTTGCTGTAGGGTGTTGCAATATGTTCTTGGTTCTCTGATGGTGGGTTGCGAGAGTGACAGAAGCTTAAACCCGAGTAGGTGGGCTATGACGTATGGGAGTAAAGAGGACTTGATACTTAATGCTATGGTTTGGTTTCACGACCTTAATGATCTTTAGTAGTTGCGTATGCTTGCTAGGGGTCCAATCATAAGTGCATATGATCCAAGTAGAGAAAGTATGTTAGCTCATGGTTCTCCCTCATATAAAATTGCAAGAATGATTACCGGTACTTGTTATCGATTGCCTAGGGACAAATAGCTTTCTTGTTGAAAAAAGCTCTTTACTAAAACTAACTTAGTCGTGTCTTTATCTAAACAGCCCCTAGATTTTATTTACGTGCTCTTTATTATCTTGCAAACCTATCCTATCACACCTACAAAGTACTCCTAGTTTCATACTTGTTCTAGGTAAATCGAACATCAAGCGTGCGTAGAGTTGTATTGGTGGTCGATAGAACTTGAGGGAATATTTTTTCTACCTTTACATCCTTGTTGTGTTCGACACTCTTACTTATTGAAAGAGGCTACAATTGATCCCCTATACTTGTGGGTTATCAAGACCTTTTCCTGCCGCCGTTGCCGGGGAGCCATAGCGTGGGGTGAATATTCTCATGTGTGCTTGTTTCCTTTATCACTAAGTAGTTTTTATTTCCTGTTCTAAGTTGTTCTCTATCTTTAGTCATGGATATGGAACAGGAAACATCAAAAAAATTATTTGTACCTGCTACTCATGGAGATGGGGAACCTCCTAAAATCCTCGATGCTCGTTATGTGAAAAATATTATGCACTACTTTGATAATGCCGAGAAAACCCCATTCAACTTGATAATGGGAGTAACATTGGATCAACGTGAATACTTTAGGGATTATCGCTTGACTCAAAAGGGAAAACTTTTATGGGATCAATTGAAATGTTGCAATGGTATGCTTGGAATCTATACTTGGGATATGATTATACTTGTTGCTCTCAGGTTGAGGTTCCACACCTTCCCTATTCATGCGAATTTAATGATAATGAAACCTTGGCTTCTTATGTTAGAGGAATATATGGTTATTATGATGTGGAATGAATAGAAGAATTTGTTGCTTTTAAGGGTGCTTATGAAATTTAATATTTGTTTGAAAAGTTTGAAGATTTTGATGATTCAGTTTATAGACCTGAAAATCTTGCTATCCTTAAATATTGCTATGATAATTATAAATACAATTACGATATTGATGTATTTATTGAGAATAACCCCGCTGTCCAAGAAAAGACTAATATTTTGTAGGAGTCTATGGAAGAAGGAATTTATGAAACTGTGAGCTCATTGGATGAAAAGGATGATGAGGAGAGCGAAGAACAAAAGGAGGAAGAACGGATTAGCTACCCGTGCCCACCTTCTAATGAAAGTAACCCTTCAACTCATACATTATTTAATGTCCCTTCGTTCTTACCGAAGGATGAATGCTATGATAATTGCTATGATCACGTTGAATCTTTTGAAATGTCCCTTTTTGATGAACTTGATTATTGCTATGTTTGTGGCCAAGATGCCAATATAAATTATGTTTATGGAGATGAACTTGCTATTGTTCCTTATGTTAAGAACGAAATTGTTGCTATTGCACCCACACATGATAGTCCTATTATCTTTTTGAATTCTCCCAACTACACTATATCGGAGAAGTTTGCTCTTGTTAAGGATTATATTGATGGGTTGCTTTTTACTATTTCACATGCTGATTTTTATGAATATAATATGCATGTGATTGCTGCTCCTACTTGCAATTATTATGAGAGAGGAACTATATCTCCACCTCTATATTTCAACACAATAAAATTACAAGAAACTGCTTATGCTATGTATTGGCCTTTACTTGATGTGCAAGAATTGTTCTTATATGACATGCCGATGCATACAAAGAGATTTAGACTTCGTCATTGCTTGATAGATGTTGCTTTGTGCTCACTACTAAATGCTAAATCATTGTTGATTCAAATTGGCTTTGATATACCTTGGGATCTGGGTGGATCCATTACTTGAGTACTTTATGCCTAGCTTAATGGCTTTAAAGAAAGCACTGCCAGGGAGACAACCTAGAAGTTTTAGAGAGTCATTTATTTTTGTTGAGTGCTTTTATAAAGTTTAAAAACAAAAAAATATAGAGGGGAACTTAAAACTTTTCACAAAAGAGAAGCGATTGGAAGTTATGGATTGGAGAAGTGAGGGTCGACCTTGAACACTTGTGTTCATGCTCATGGAAATAATGTAGAATTTTTCATGAAGATTCTCACAAAAATAATTATCCCCTTGTACAATTCCATTGTATTATAAAAATAATGTGCCAAGATTTTCCTTTAGCATGTTTAGATTGCTTATTGGTTTGGACGGTACAAAACAGGAAGTTTGGCTGTAGTGCACGATTTTACATTTTTTACTGGAACATCAAATGGTTCCTAAACTTTCTGAACTGTCTTTCTATACAAAATGTTTATTTTTCCTAATTTTTTCAGAATTTTTGGAGTACCAGAAGTATGGTGAATGTTCAGATTACTACCTGTTTAAGACAGATTCTTTTTTGATGCATTGTTTTGCTTGTTTTGATGAAACTATTGATTTCTATCAGTGGATTAAGCCATGGAAAAGTTATATTACAGTAGCTACAATGCAAAAACAAAATATGAGTTGGTTTTCAACAGTACTTAGAGTAGTGATTTTCTTTATTATACTAACGGATCTTACCGAACTTTCTGTTGAGTTTAGTGTGGATGAAGTGATCAAAGATCGAGGAGGTCTCGATATGAGGAGAAGGAGGAGAGGCAAGAGCTCAAGCTTGGGGATTCCCAAGGCACCCCAAGTAAATATTCAAGGATACTTAAGTGTCTAAGCTTGGGGATGCCCTGGAAGGCATCCCATCTTTCATCAACAAGTATCGGTATGTTTTTGGTTTCGTTTCGTTCATGTGATATGTGTGAATCTTGGAGCATGTTTTGCTTTTAGTTTTCATTTTTCTTTCATGCACCATGCTGCTATGAGATAGTCCATGGTTGATTTATAGAATTCTCATTGGACTTCACGTATATCTTTTGAGTATGGCCTTTATAGAATGCTTCATGTGCTTCACTTATATCATTTGAAGTTTGGATTGCATGTTTCTCTTCACACGGAAAACCGTTTGAAGAATGATCTTTTGCTTCACTTATATTTGTTAGAGCATGGTCTTTTGTAGAAAGAATTAAAATTTCATGCTTCACTTAGATCTATTTAGAGAGTCAAAAAGGAATTGGTCAATTGCATGGTTAGTCATAAAATCCTACATAAAACTTATGGATCACTGAATATGATATGTTTGATTCCTTGCAATAGTTTTGCGAAATAGAGATGGTAATATGTGGGAGGTACTAGTAAATGGTTGTGTTTAGTAAGAATATTGGTGTTAAGGTTTGTGATTCTCGAAGCATGCACGTATAGTCTCTCGTTATGCTATGATGTTGGAGCATGATTTATTATCGATTGTCCTCCTTATGAGTGGCGGTCGGGGACGAGCGATGGTCTTTTCCCACCAATCTATCCCCCTAGGGGCATGCGTAGTAGTACTATTCTTTGAGGGCTAATAAACTTTTGCAATAATTATATGAGTTCTTTATGACTAATGTGAGTCCATGGATTATATGCACTCTTACCTTTTCGCAATTTGCTAACCTCTACGGTACCGTGCATTGCCCTTTCTCACATCGAGAGTCAGTGCAAACTTCGCAGGTGCATCCAAACCCCGTGATATGATACGCTCTATCAGACATAAGCCTTATTATATCTTCATCAAAACAGCCACCATACCTACCTATTGTGGCTTTTCCATGGCCATTCCGAGATATATTGCCATGCAACTTCCACCGCTTCCGTTTGATGACTTGAGCATTCATTGTCATATTGCTTTGAATGATCATATAGCTGACATAGTAGTTGTGGCTCAGCCACCGTCCATCATTTTTCATACATGTTACGCTAGGTCATTGCACATCCTGGTACATTGCCAGAGGCATTCATATAGAGTCATACTTTGTCATAGGTATTGAGTTGTAATTTTTCTTTTTCTTTTGAGTTATAAGTAAATAGAAGTGTGATGATCATCATTATTCATTTTTAGAGCAGTGCTCCAGTGAGGAAAGGATGATGGAGACTATGATTCCCCCACAAGTCGGGGTGAGATTCCGGACAATGAGAGAAAAAGAAAAAGAAAAAGAAAAAGAAAAAGAAAAAGAAAAAGAAAAAGAAAAAAAGGAAAAAAAAGAAAAAAAGAAAAAAAGAAAAGAAAGAAAAAAAAGAAAAAATTAAACAAAGAGAGAAGGGGCATTGTTAGTATCCTTTACCACACTTGTGCTTCAAAGTAGCACCATGTTTTTCATATGGAGAGTCTCCTATGTTGTCACTTTCATATACTAGTGGGAATTTTTCATTATAGGATTAGATGCACACCCACTTAGTTTTCATATAGAGCTTTCATACACTTAATTATAGCTCTTAGTGCATTCGTTGCATGGCAATCCCTACTCCTCACATTGATATCAATTGATGGGCATCTCCATAGCCCGTTGGTTAGCCACATCGATGTGAGACTTTCTTACTTTTTCTTCTTCTTTATATTTACCCCTATCATCATACTCGATTCCACCCGTAGTGCTATATCCATGGCTTGCGCTCATGTATTGCGTGAGGGTTGAAAATGAAGGAAATATGCCCTAGAGGCAATAATAAAGTTATTATTTATTTCCTTATTTCATGATAAATGTTTATTATTCATGCTAGAATTGTATTAACCGGAAACATAATAAATGTGTGAATACATAGACAAACATAGTGTCACTAGTATGCCTCTACTTGACTAGCTCGTTAATCAAAGATGGTTAAGTTTACTAACCATAGACATGAGTTGTCATTTGATTAACGGGATCACATCATTAGAAAAATGATGTGATTGACTTGACCCATTCCGTTAGCTTAGCACTTGATCGTTTAGTATGTTGCTATTGCTTTATTCATGACTTATACATGTTCCTATGACTATAAGATTATGCAACTCCCGTTTACCGGAGGAACACTTTATGTGCTACCAAACGTCACAACGTAACTGGGTGATTATAAAGGAGCTCTACAGGTGTCTCCAAAGGTACATGTTGGGTTGGCGTATTTCGAGATCAGGATTTGTCACTCCGATTGTCGGAGAGGTATCTCTGGGCCCTCTCGGTAATGCACATCACTATAAGCCTTGCAAGCGATGTGACTAATGAGTTAGTTGCAGGATGATGCATTACATAACGAGTAAAGAGACTTGCCGGTAACGAGATTGAACTAGGTATTGGGATACCGACGATCGAATCTCGGTCAAGTAACATACCGATGACAAAGGGAACAACGTATGTTGTTATGCGGTCTGACCGATAAAGATCTTCGTAGAATATGTAGGAGCTAATATGAGCATCCAGGTTCCGCTATTGGTTATTGACCGGAGACGTGTCTCGGTCATGTCTACATTGTTCTCAAACCCGTAGGGTCCGCACGCTTAAGGTTTCGATGACAGTTATATTATGAGTTTATGAGTTTTGATGTACCGAAGGAGTTCGGAGACCCGGATGAGATTGGGGACATGACGAGGAGTCTCGAAATGGTCGAGATGTAAAGATCGATATATTGGACGACTATATTCGGAGTTCGGAAAGGTTCCGAGTGATTCGGGTATTTTTCGGAGTACCGGAGAGTTACGGGAATTCGCCGGGAGTATATGGGCCTTATTGGGCCATACGGGAATAGAGGAGAGAGGCCGAAAGGAAGGAGGCGTGCAGCCCCCCTCTGGTCCGAATTGGACAAGGGGTGCAGCCCCCTTTTCATTCCTCCTCTCCCCCTCTTTCCCCCTTCTCCTACTCCAACAAGGAAGGAGGGAGTCCCACTCCCGGTGGGAGTAGGACTCCCCTTGGCGCGCCCTTGCTCCTTTATATACGGGGGCAGGGGCACCTCTAGGCATAACAACAATTGATCCCTTGGATCTCTTAGCCGTGTGCGGTGGCCCCCTCCACCATAATCCACCTCGATAATATCGTAGCGGTGCTTAGGCGAAGCCCTGCGTCGGTAGTACATCAAGATCGTCACCACGCCGTCATGCTGACGGAACTCATCCCCGACACTTTGCTGGATCGGAGTCCGGGGATCGTCATCGAGTTGAACGTGTGCTGAACTCGGAGGTGCCGTACGTTCGGTACTTGGATCGGTCGGATCGTGAAGACGTACGACTACATCAACTGCGTTGTCATAACGCTTCCGCTATCGATCTACGAGGGTACATGGACAACACTCTCCCCTCTCGTTGCTATACATCACCATGATCTTGCGTGTGCGTAGGAAATTTTTTGAAATAACTACGTTCCCCAACAGTGGCATCCGAGCCAGGTTTTATGGATTGATGTTATATGCACGAGTAGAACACAAGTGATTTGTGGGCGATACAAGTCATACTGCTTACCAGCATGTCATACTTTGGTTCGGCGGTATTGTTGGATGAAGCGGCCCGGACCGACATTACGCGTACGCTTACGCGAGACTGGTTTTACCGCCGTGCTTTGCACACAGGTGACTAGCGGGTGTCTGTTTCTCCAACTTTAGTTGAACCGAGTGTGGCTACGCCCGGTCCTTGCGAAGGTTAAAACAACACTAACTTGACGAACTATCGTTGTGGTTTTGATGCGTAGGTAAGAACGGTTCTTGCAAAGCCCGTAGCAGCCACATAAAATTTGCAACAACAAAGTAGAGGACGTCTAACTTGTTTTTGCAGGGCATGTTGTGATGTGATATGGTCAAGACGTGATAAGATATAAGTTGTTGTATGAGATGATCATGTTTTGTTGAAGTTATCGACAACTGGCAGAAGCCCTATGGTTGTCTCTTTGTTGCATAAGATGCAAGTACCAAATAATTGCTTTACTTTATTGCTATGCGATAGCAATAGTTGCAAGAGCAATAGTTGGTGAGACGACCATATGACGACACATTGATATAGATCAAGATGATGAAGATCATGGTGTCGTGCCGGTGACGATAGAGATCATGACAGTACTTTGGAGATGGAGATCAAAGGCGCAAGATGATCATGGCCATATCATGTCAAATATTTTGATTGCATATGATGTTTATCTGTTATACATCTTATTCTGTTTTGTTTGGCGGTAGCATTTTAAGATGATCTCTCACTAATTATCAAGAAGTGTTCTCCCTGAGTATGCACCATTGCGAAAGTTCTTCGTGCTGAGACACCACGTGATGATCGGGTGTGATAGGTTCTACGTTCAAATACAGCGGGTGCAAAATAGTTGCACACGCGGAATACTCAGGTTAAACTTGACGAGCCTAGCATATAACAGATATGGCCTCGGAACACGGAGACCGAAAGGTCAAGCGTGAATCATATAGTAGATATGATCAACATAGTGATGTTCACCATTGAAAACTACTCCATCTCACGTGATGATCGGACATGGTTTAGTTGATTTGGATCACGTGATCACTTAGATGACTAGAGAGATGTCTGTCTAAGTGGGAGTTCTTTAGTAATATGATTAATTGAACTTAAATTTATCATGAACTTAGTCCTGATAGTATTTTGAAAATTATGGTGTAGATCAATAGCTCGCGTTGTTGCTTTCATATGTTTATTTTGATATGTTCCTAGAGAAAATTGTGTTGAAAGATGTTAGTAGCAATGATGCGGATTGGATCCGTGATCTGAGGTTTATCCTCATTGCTGCACAGAAGAATTATGTCCTTAATGCACCGCTAGGTGACAGACCTGTTGCAGGAGCAGATGAAGACGTTATGAACGTTTGGCTAGCTCAATATGATGACTACTTGATAGTTTAGTGCACCATGCTTAACGGCTTAGAATCGGGACTTCAAAGATGTTTTGAACGTCATGGACCATATGAGATGTTCCAGGAATTGAAGTTAATATTTCAAGCAAATACCCGAGTTGAGAGATATGATGTCTCCAACAAGTTCTATAGCTAAAAGATGGAGGAGAATCGCTCAACTAGTGAGCATGTGCTCAGATTGTCTGGGTACTTCAATCGCTTGAATCAAGTGGGAGTTAATCTTCCAGATAAGATAGTGATTGACAGAATTCTCTAGTCACCATCACTAAGTTACTAGAACTTCGTGATGAACTATAGTATGCAAGGGATGACGAAAACGATTCCCAAGCTCTTCGTGATGTTGAAATCGACGAAGGTAGAAATCAAGAAAGAGCATCAAGTGTTGATGATTGACAAGACCACTAGTTTCAAGAAAAGGGCAAAGGGAAAGAAAGGGAAACTTCAAGTAGAATGGCAAACAAGTTGTCACTCCCACGAAGAAGCCCAAAGCTGAACCAAAGCCTGAAACTGAGTGCTTACACTGCAAAGGAAATGGTCATCGAAACGGAAATACCACTGAATATTTGGTGGATAAGAAGGATGGCAGAGTGAACAAGGGTATATTTGATATACAGGTTATTGATGTGTACCTTACTAGTGTTTATAGTAGCCCCTGAGTATTTGATACTTGTTCGGTTGCTAAAAATTAGTGACTCGAAACAGGAGTTACAGAATAAACAGAGACTAGTTGAAGGGGAAGTGACGATGAGTGTTGGAAGTAGTTCCAAGATTGATATGATCATCATCACACACTCCCTATACTTTCGGGATTAGTGTTAAACCTAAATGAGCATGAATATAATTTGATCATGTTTATTGCAATACGGTTATTCATTTAAAGACAGAGAATAATTGTTGTTCTGTTTACATGAATAAAACCTTCAATGGTCATACACCCAATGAAAATAGTTTATTGGATCTCGATCGTAGTGATACACATATTCATAATATTGATGCCAAAAGATGCAAAGTTAATAATGATAGTGCAACTTATTTGTGGCACTGCCATTTGGGTCATATCGGTGTAAAGCGCATGAAGAAACTCCATAAAGATGGATTTTCGGAATCGCTTGGTTATGAATCATTTGATGCTTGCGAACTGTGCCTTTGGGCGAGATGACTGAAACTCCATTCTTCGGAACAATGGAACGAGCAACAAACTTGTTGGAAATAATACATACTAATGTATGCAGACCAATGAGTATTAAGGCTCGTGGAGGGTATCGTTATTTTCTGACCTTCACATATGATTTGAGCAGATATGGGTATATCTACTTGATGAAACATAAGTCTGAAATAGTTGAAAGGTTCAAAGAATTTCAGAGTGAAGTGGAAAATCATCGTAACAAGAAAATAATGTTTCTGTGATCTGATCGTGGAGATGAATATTTGAGTTACGAGTTTGGTCTTCAAATTAAACAATGTGGAATAGTTTCACAGCTCACGCCACCTGGAACACCACAACGTTATGGTGTGTCCGAACATCGTAACCGCACTTTATTTGATATGGTGCGATCAATGATGTCTCTTACCGATTTACCGATATCGTTTTGGGGTTATGCATTAGAGACAGCTGCATTCACGTTAAATAGGGCACCATCTAAATCCGTTGAGATGACACCTTATGAACTGTGATTTGGCAAGAAACCCAAGTTGTCGTTTCTTAAAGTTTGGGGTTGCGATGCTTATGTGAAAAAGTTTCATACTGATAAGCTCAAACCCAAATCGGAGAAGTGCGTCTTCATAGAATACCCAAAGGAAACTGTTGGGTACACCTTCTATCATAGATCCAAAGGCAAGATATTCATTGCTAAAATGGCTCCTTTCTAGAGAAGGAGTTTCTCTCGAAAGAAGTGAGTGGGAGGAAAGTAGAGCTTGATAAGGTAATTGTACCTTCTCCTGAATTGGAAAGTAGTTCATCACAGAAATTAGTTCCAGTGATTCCTACACCAATTAGTGAGGAAGCTAATGATGATGATCATGGAACTTTAGATCAAGTTACTACAGAACCTCGTAGGTCTTCCAGAGTACGGTCCGCACCAGAGTGGTACGGTAATCCTGTTCTGGAAGTCATGTTACTAGACCATGATAAACCTACGAACTATGAGGAAGCGATGGTGAGCCCCGATTCCGCAAAATGGCTTGAGGCCATGAGATCTGAGATGAGATCCATGTATGAAAACAAAGTATGGACTTTGGTTGACTTGCCCAATGATCGGCGAGACATTAAGATTAAATGGATCTTCAAGAGGAAGACGGACGCTGATTTTGTTACTATCTACAAAGCTAGAATTGTCGCAAAAGGTTTTCGAAAAGTTCAAGGTGTTGACTACGATGAGAATTTCTCACTCGTATCTATGCTTAAGTCTGTCCGAATCATGTTAGCAATTGCCGCACTTTATGAAATCTGGCAAATGGATAAACAAAACTGCATTCCTTAATGGATTTATTAAAGAAGAGTTTTATATGATGCAACCAAGAGGTTTTGTCGATCCTAAAGGTGTTAACAAAATGTGCAAGCTCCAGCGATCCATCTATGGACTGGTGCAAGCATCTCGGAGTTGGAATATACGCTTTGATAAGTTGATCAAAGCATATAGTTTTATATAGACTTGGGGTGAAGCCTGTATTTACAAGAAAGTGAGTGGGAGCACTACAACATTTCTGATAAGTATATGTGAATGACATATTGTTGATCTAAAATAATGTAGAATTATTCTGCAAAGCATAAAGAAGTATTTGAAAGGAGTTTTTCGAAGAAGGACCTCAATAAAGCTACTTACATATTGAGCATCAAAATCTATTTAGATAGATCAAGTCGCTTGATAAGTTTTTCAAAATCTATTTAGTCAAAGAAAGAGTTCTTGCTTGTGTTGCAAAGTTGTGAAATTGAGTAAGACTCAAATCCCGACCACGACAGAAAATAGAAAAGAGAATGAAAGTCATTCCCTATGCCTCAGTCATAGGTTCTATAAAGTATGCCATGTCAGGTACCGAACTATTGTATACCCTACACTGTGTTTAGCAAGGGAGTACAGTAGTGATCTAGGAGTAGATCACTGGACAGTGGTCAAAATTATCCTTAGTGGAATAAGGATATATTTCTCGATTATGGAGGTGACAATAAGGTTCGTCGTAAAAGGTTACGTCAATGCAAGTTTTGAATCTAATCCAGATGACTCTAAATCTCAATCTGGATACATATTGAATGTGGGAGTAATTAGCTAGAGTAGCTCCGTGCAGAGCATTGTAGACATAGAATATTTGCAAAATACTTACGGATCTGTATGAGACAGACCCGTTGACTAAAATTATCTCACGAGCAAAACATGATCACAACTTAGTACTCTTTGGGTGTTAATCACATAGCGATGTGAACTAGATTATTGACTCTAGTAAACCCTTTGGGTGTTGGTCACATGACGATGTGAACTATGGGTATTAATCACATACAGATGTGAATATTGGTGTTAAATCACATGGCAATGTGAACTAGATTATTGACTCTAGTGAAAGTGGGAGACTGAAGGAAATATGCCCTAGAGGCAATAATAAAGTTATTATTTATTTCCTTATTTCATGATAAATGTTTATTATTCATGCTAGAATTGTATTAACCGGAAACATAATAAATGTGTGAATACATAGACAAACATAGTGTCACTAGTATGCCTCTACTTGACTAGCTCGTTAATCAAAGATGGTTAAGTTTACTAACCATAGACATGAGTTGTCATTTGATTAACGGTATCACATCATTAGAAAAATGATGTGATTGACTTGACCCATTCCGTTAGCTTAGCACTTGATCGTTTAGTATGTTGCTATTGCTTTATTCATGACTTATACATGTTCCTATGACTATGAGATTATGCAACTCCCGTTTACTGCAGGAACACTTTGTGTGCTACCAAACGTCACAACGTAACTGGGTGATTATAAAGGAGCTCTATAGGTGTCTCCAAAGGTACATGTTGGGTTGGCGTATTTCGAGATTAGGATTTGTCACTCCGATTGTCGGAGAGGTATCTCTGGGCCCTTTCGGTAATGCACATCACTATAAGCCTTGCAAGCAATGTGACTAATGAGTTAGTTGCGGGATGATGCATTACATAACGAGTAACGAGACTTGCCTGTAACGAGATTGAACTAGGTATTGGGATACCGACGATCAAATCTCGGGCAAGTAACATACCGATGACAAAGGGAACAACGTATGTTGTTATGCGGTCGACCGATAAAGATCTTCGTAGAATATGTAGGAGCCAATATGAGCATCCAGGTTCCGCTATTGGTTATTGACCGGAGACGTGTCTCGGTCATGTCTACATTGTTCTCAAACCCGTAGGGTCCGCACGCTTAAGGTTTCGATGATGCTTATATTATGAGTTTATGAGTTTTGATGTACCGAAGGAGTTCGGAGTCCCGGATGAGATTGGGGACATGACGAGGAGTATCGAAATGGTCGAGACGTAAAGATCGATATATTGGACGACTATATTCGGAGTTCGGAAAGGTTCCGAGTGATTCGGGTATTTTTCGGAGTACCGGAGAGTTACGAGAATTCGCCGGTGAGTATATGGGCCTTATTGGGCCATACGGGAATAGAGGAGAGAGGCCGAAAGGAAGGAGGCGCGCAGCCCCCCTCTGGTTCGAATAGGACAAGGGGTGCGGCCCCCTTTTCCTTCCTCCTCTCCTCCTCTTTCCCCCTTATCCTACTCCAACAAGGAAGGAGGGAGTCCTACTCCCGGTGGGAGTAGGACTCCCCTTGGCGCGCCCTCCTAGGCCGGCCGCCTCCCCTTGCTCCTTTATATACGGGGGCAGGGGGCACCTCTAGGCACAACAACAATTGATCCCTTGGATCTCTTAGCCGTGTGCGGTGCCCCCCTCCACCATAATCGAGCTCGATAATATCGTAGCGGTGCTTAGGCGAAGCCCTGCGTCGGTAGTACATCAAGATCGTCACCACGCCGTCGTGCTGACGGAACTCATCCCCGACACTTTGCTGGATCGGAGTTCGGGGATCGTCATCGGGCTGAACGTGTGCTGAACTCGGAGGTGTCGTACGTTCGGTACTTGGATCGGTCGGATCGTGAAGACGTACGACTACATCAACTGCGTTGCCATAACGCTTCCGCTATCGGTCTACGAGGGTACGTGGACAACACTCTCCCCTCTCGTTGCTATACATCACCATGATCTTGCGTGTGCGTAGGAAATTTTTTGAAATTACTACGTTCCCCAACAGAAAAAGCTGAAGCGCGTTAAAAAGTATGAACCAATTGCTCACCTTGTCATCTGGGTTATGCATGATAAATACTTTGTGTTCAGAAGACACAACATGTCAAGACTATATGATTTTGTAGGGATAGCTTTCTTTAGCGTTGATATTTTGAAAGACATGATTGTTTGTTGGGATGCCTGAGTATTGATGTCTTTATGTCAAATTATAGACTATTGCTTTGAATCACTTATGTCTTAATATTCATGCCATGATTAGATATATGATCAAGTTTATGCTAGGTAGCATTCCAAATCAAAAATTATCTTTTTATCATTTACCTACTCGAGGACGAGCAGGAATTAAGCTTGGAGATGCTGATATGTCTCCATCGTATCTATAATTTTTGATTGTTTCATGCCAATATTGTACAATTTTATACACTTTTGGCAACTTTTTATATGATTTATTGGACTAACCTATTGATCCAGTGCCCAGTGCCAGTTCCTGTCTTTTGTATCGCAGAAAATCCATATCAAACGGAGTCCAGATGCAATAAAATTTCACGGATAATTATTTTGGAATATATGTGATTTTTGGGAGTTGGAATCACCGCACACGGAGGCCCACACAGCCCATAAGACACCAGGGTGCGCCAGAGGCCCCTGGCACGCGGTGGTGGGTTGTTCCCACCTTGTACGTCGGTTGGCGCACTACTTCGGGCGCAAGGAAGCTTATATCCGGAAAAAAAAATCATGTTAAAACCTCAGCGCAATCGGAGTTACGGATCTCCGGGAATATAAGAAATGGTTTTCGGCCAGATGTGAGAACGCAAAACAGAAGATAACTGAGAGGGAGATCCAATCTTGGAGGGGCTCCCGCCCCTCCGCCGCCATAGGAGATCATCGACCAGAGGGGGAATTATTCTCCCCATCTAGGGGGGAGGCCAAGGATGAGAAGAAGTAGGGGGGCTCTCTCCCCCTTGCTTCCGGTGGCGCCGGAGTGCCACCGGGCAACGATTGGGACGGCGATCTATATCAACAATCTTGCTACCGTCAACACCAACTCTCTCCTCCTCTATGCAGCGGTGTAACACCTCTTCTCCCTGCTGTAATCTCTACTTAAACATGGTGCTCAACTCCATATATTATTTCCCAATGATCTATGGTTATCCTATGATGTTTGAGTAGATCCGTTTTGTCATGTGGGTTAATCGTGATCTTGGTTGGTATGATTGTATATTTTATTTATGGTGCTGTCCTACGGTGCCCTCCGTTCTCGCGCAAACGTGAGGGGCCCTCGCTGTAGGGTGTTGCAATATGTTCATGGTTCTCTTATGGTGGGTTGCGAGAGTGACAGAAGCTTAAAGCCGAGTAGGTGGGCTATGACGTATGGGAGTAAAGAGGACTTGATACTTAATGCTATGGTTGGGTTTCATGACCTTAGTGATCTTTAGTAGTTGCAGATGCTTGCTAGGGGTCCAATCATAAGTGCATATGATCCAAGTAGAGAAAGTATGTTAGCTCATGCCTCTCCCTCATATAAAATTACAAGAATGATTACCGGTACTTGTTATCGATTGCCTAGTGACAAATAACTTTCTTGTTGACAAAAGCTCTTTACTAAAACTAACTTAGTCGTGTATTTATCTAAACAACCCCTAGATTTTATTTACGTGCTCTTTATTATCTTGCAAACCTATCCTATCACACCTACAAAGTACTCCTAGTTTCATACTTGTTCTAGGTAAAGAGAACGTCAAGCGTGCGTAGAGTTGTATTGGTGGTCGATAGAACTTGAGGGAATATTAGTTCTGCCTTTAGCTCCTCGTTGGGTTCAACACTCTTACTTACCGAAAGAGGCTACAATTGATCCCCTATACATGTGGCTTATCAGGGGGCGCATTGCTGGGGCGGTGGCATGTGGATTGCCGGAGAAAAAGCTCGGCGCGGGGGGGGGGGGGGGCTAGAGGGATGGCCGGGGCGGCGGCGGACTGACGGTGGGGAGTGGTTTCGGGGCGGCGCGGGAGCTAAATATATAAATAGGAAATCTTCCTATAGCACTCTACTATTCAATTATTCATGCATTTTGTTGAAAGGAATGGAGCAAAACATCCTATGCATGAAAACAAGACCAGGTGCATCTAACTATACACGCTTTCATATGGTTTCACTTTATTTGGGCCATGTTTCTTTGCATTCTTCTGCTCTTCCAATTCGACACCCAAGTTGACGGAAATCCTGTGTTTACAACTGCTCTGTTTCCTATGTGCGTTCCTATCCTATTCCAGTGTTTTTCCTATCCCTGTGTTTTTAGAATCATGCAAGCCAAATGAGCCCTTACAGAATTACTTCAGTTACAGGTAGGTGTCAAAGAAAACTTTGTGTGGTTTGTCCTACTCCTGCCGCGACGTCGTCCACCTCACCTTAGCTTCTCCATCCACGAAAGCATCCGCCAAACCAGACATCATGACTCCTGACCGTATTTCGCCGCCTCAGATATCCTTCCCTGCCGTTGCTTGCGCATCGTAACGGCATCACCATCATCGACTCAGCAGATGAACCCAAGCAAGACACGGGTCCACAAGAGAGGTCACACTCTTTTGTTTCGCTTATGTTATGCATTGCTTAATATTACACCGCTACTTTATCGTCTCTGTTCACCTCTTAGACTCCAAGTTCGGTCCAAATTAATGTTCAACCTTGAGTTCTAAATTAGTTGTGGGGCACATATCCAGGCAGCAATGAATAGTATCTCTGTCTAATATCTAGTTCACCAAGGGTATTCCTATGTTGCTCATCTTGGGTGGAAACAAATAGTAAAGCAATCTTCATTTGTCTTTTTATTAAATTAAAGCAATCATCATCCTGCTATCATTATTTTTGGATCCATCCACTGGTTGTTACTATTACTCTATTTCTGCATGCTCTCCTTACAGAATCTCACCATATTTTTTTCGTATGCATGTCAGATATTGTACACAGTCATGCTGAACATGTACACTACAAGAAATATGTCAACTTATGACCACCACTATTGGTCACTGAAAGGTCACAAATTTCCATTTATGACCTTTTTGTGACCAAAAACAGAAGGTCAAAAGTCAAGCGTTGTAAATCGACTATAGCGACCTTTCTTCTGGAATGGTCAAAGACGTTTACGACCTAAATATTCCTACTGTGGCGTTTTGGTCACTAGCAACCTCCCCCAGGCCACGTAGGCATCCAGCGTGGCAAGCTGATGTGGCACAAGATTCAGCCCGGTCCATTTCGGTGCTTTAGATGGGCCGAGCCCATTAATTCATCCCATTTATATTATTTTCCTCTGTGCTTTGATTGGCTAAATGGGCCTGGCCCAACAATTAGGATTTTTTTCCTGAGGTGCAGTCTTTTACAATCCATTTTTTTTGGGCCTCAACCTTTTTAGAATCTGAAACTTATATTGATCTTTTCATAAACGAGTCCAACATAGTTTGGGCCATGGCCTTTTTAGAGCCCAAGTATTCGGTGCAATAAATTCGGAATGGCCTTTTTACAATCCAATAGTGCTTGTGCCCAGCCTCTTTTATTTACAACCAATATTCTCAAATCAGTAATAGTAATAGTACTTCTTTCCCATAATAATAACACAAGTATAGAAAACTTTCTCACACAACTTTATCTCGCATAACATTAGATGCATTTAACACATATCAATAACTTATCTCCTATGTTCACAAATACATAACTTTTGGAATAGCGGCACAAGCTGCGGCAATACAAGCATTCAAAAAGCAGAAGCCAGCAAGCAATATCCATCAGGAGGTGCCTTGCATACTGCCTCCTTCGAGCCTGCGAGAGAAAAAACAAGGTGAAGGTCAGTACGCATCAAGGATGCTGCTGTTCTGGGTCAAGCCAAGTCAAGCGCATAAGAGAATTTAGTCAACAAATATTAACATGTGAACATCTTCCACAATCATCATTTATAAATAAAAACATATGCAAACAGTTGTACAATGGTTGAGTGCTCATACTTCTATTATATCAGGCAATAGCATTTACCAATAGTGATGATCAGAGCAATAGGAACATGCAAACAGATGTAGAATAGGAACATGTCATGTATCTTTCAAATATGCAAACAATCGTACAAATATTCATCACAAAGAACCTATAACCACCTATGCTTACAAATCAGAAAGTAGACATATATACTGAACAAAAGCAACAACCAGGAATAGATGACTTAACAGTTCATGTTTGTTAACAAAACAAGAGTGGACATCTCACAGTGAGTTAACTATCTGATGAATTTAGTAAAACAAAGACTAGCATTCGGTGCTACAAGAGACAAAATAGGAATCCAAGTATCCCAACATCCCAATGTATGGATACATGAATGTCGCACCAAACACGTATACATGAATCGACATCTCACATGGTACTAATCATGCATGCATCACCGAGGAAAATATATTGTAAGTGCGGACTAGCATCATGAGACAACCGGAGATTCGTAACAATTCGTGGCTCAAATCCTTATAACCAGAGATTCATGTACCCAACTGAAGCAAAAACAAGCAGCAGAAAAAAGCCCCTCCTACTGACTGATTGCTCCAGAAAAAAGCCACTCCATAGCCAGCAGTAATCATATTTGATCAGCCATTGCATAGCGACTGAATTTGAAATCTAACTGAAAAACTGGGTGGAGCACTAGCCAAACTGACACGGAAACAAGTAAACCAACACAGGTACGATCACATTGTCATCACGACACCGAGCAAACACTGAAGAAAGAAGGAAGTGACCAGCATGTAATCGGCAAGAATAAGAGAGGGGAGGGGAGACGGCAACTTACAACATCACTTGGGACTTCCACTTCTCACCACCGGCCTTGCCAATCTGCAATTTGAACCCCATACCAGATCAGGACACAGAAATCACAACAAAACTCATGGTAGCACCAGTTCAAACGAGCAACAAGACGTCATGATTTAAGTTTCATTCATCCATTACAATCATAGTCCAGAGAAATCTAGAACAAGAGCTGCCTACATGCAACTTCATTCGACTAGCAAAGCACTAATTTTTTGCACAAGAAGAGCAACAGATTCAGTGGCAACAGAGTGAACAAGACAAACGGAGTAGAATAATTGAATGATTGCAATGTTCAGTGGCAACAGAGTGAATACACAGATACTGCAACATAAGAAAAGTTGTGGAGCAGCATGTAGTGGTTCTGTACTTTTTTGGGGTTGTGATCCAATCGAGTACTAATAGGCTGAGATGTGTGTCAACACCTCATCTAACCCCCTTGCAAGCACACGGTGCAAGCCCACAGTTCAACCTGTTAAAACTGCTAATTCTTGGTTCTGCATAGTCATGACAAAGACAGCAGAGGCAAGAATTTATCCAAGTAATGAGTAGGCTTTCTTTGAATATTACAAGTAGTGTGAAACAGTGGTCCAAAAGTGAAGGGGATTCCCATGAAATGCAACTGAAATTGGTACGAACTGGATTATTGTGCCCGGTTGGATTATGGCAGAGTACGTTATGCTTCACATCATCATCACGAGGCCAGAGATCACGAGATTGATTACCTTCCGTGTAAACAAGGAGAATCGAAGCGGCACAGCCTGGCGATTGGAGGCATCCAACACCTGTGTCGCCTCGTGATCGACGGCTTGGGCGGCAACCCGATCTTTTCCAACATCGCTACTGGCAGGAAGAAACCCTGCTTGTCTGCGAACAAAGAACTCTGCAGGTTAAATTTAATCACTAGAACCCAGATGAAGTTGAACAAAGAACTCTGCGACGGCGACGATTGAGAGGGGCGCAACTCCTGACTAGCGATCCGTGGATCTGGAGCGACAACTCATGAGTGCCGTATGGGATGGTGAAGGCGAGGTGGAAGAGGAAGAGGGGAGGAGGCTAACCTTGCGGCCTTTCCCTTCTTCCTGCTGGCGGCCGACTTCGGCCCCTTGCTCCTCACCACCAACCTACAAGGAGCAGCCGAGCCTCTCTCATCTCCAGGAAGGAGAGAGAGATGGAGAGCGGCTCGTGCAGCTTCGCGGGGTGCGAGGAGTAGGGGTGGGAGGCTTAGCGCGAGGCCTCGAGCGCCTCCTCCAGGTCGGGCTGCGTGGCGGCGTCGCGGCCGATCCGCTACGAGACGTGTAGCCCTGCCGAGGCGACGTGGGGCTGATGGCCTCATCCTCCACCCACGCCATCATCGGAGCGCCGCGCCTCTGCAGGGAGGAGGGGCGGGACGGCGAGCAGTAGTCGGGCGGCGGCGAGGTGGGATCTAGGTATCGAGGGGAGGGGGAGGGTGAGTGGGCGGATCGGATCTGGGATTGAGGGGAGGGTGGGTGGGTGCGTGGGTTAGGGTTTTTGTCTCGGCACAAGCTCCACCGCTGGATGGGTGCGCGATGGATGCCTGCATCAAGGCCCAATTTGGTGATCCGCGTGAAGGCAGTTCCTCGGCCCCGATTGGCCAGCTATCTCACGCTTGAATCTCAAAATTTTGGACCCAAAACTTTGATTTCTTATAAAAAATATAACAATGGCATATCAAAATGATCTCCTATTTTGCATAAGTGTGGTGTGCATCTTGAAATGGCAAACAATGTTTTCAAATAGAGCTTTCATTTTCTTTGCAAAAGAACCATTTTCCATTTTTCGAGTGCCCAAAAGGAGGTTTTTTTGTGAAGGAACTACCAAATAATTGTTGCAAAATTAGAACAAATCATTTTTCTAAAATACTAGGCCATATTTAATGCACAATTGACAAAATAGTTGGCTGTAAAAAGTTTTGATCCACCTCTCGTGAAAAAGACAAATTCCCGCCGATTCAGCTGGAAGCGGGTCAAATTTGAACTGCAGCTGCCTCATAGTCTGCTATTTATTTTTTCCAAAAATCATTTCTAGGTACATAAGTATCTATTTAATCAAAGAAACACTAAGAAAATTCCAAGATTCAACCACTAGGTAGGAACGGTCATTCCCGCCGTTTTGACCGCATTTTGAAACGGGCATAAAAAATTAAAAAAATCAAAACATTGGGAAACCTTCGCATTGTGTCATTATATGTGGCCAAGTTCCCAGGAAAAATAACAAACTTGTAATACGGCAATTATTTTAAAAAAGTGTTCTCAGAAATGAGCTATCATCTCTCAAGATTCATGGCTTTCAAGGCAAATGATCAAACTTATGGCCACATTCGTGGAATAGTTTGTTCAAATGATCTCATATTGTGCACAAGGGTGCATATTGGAATGGCAAACAATGTTGCCTAAGGAAGTTTTCATTTTTGTTGGACGAAAAAACCATTTTCCATTTTTCGAGTGCCCGAAAGGAGGTTTTTTTGTGAAGGAACTACCAAATAATTGTTGCAAAATTGGACCAAATCATTTTTATAAAATACTAGGCCATATTTAATGCACAATTGACAAAATTGTTGGGTGAAAAAAGTTTTGATCCACCTCTGATGAAAAAGACAAATTGTCGTCGATTTAGATGGAAACGGGTCAAATTTGAACTGTAGCTGCCTCATAGTTTGCTCTTTATTTTTTCCAAAAATCATTTCTAGGTACATAAGTATCTATTTAATCATAGAAACACCAAAAAAATTCCAAGGTTCAACCACTAGCTAGGAACGGTCAAGCCCGCCGTTTTGACCGCATTTTGAAACGGGCATAAATTTTTTAAAAAAAATCAAAAAATTGGAAAACCTTCGCATTGTGTCATTATATGTGACCAAGTTTCCAGGAAAAATAATAAACTTGTAATACGGTAATTATTTTAAAAAAGTGTTCTCAGAAATGAGCTATCAAGTGTGAAGATTCATGGTTTTCAAGCCAAATGATCAATCTTATGGCCACATTCATGGCATAGTTTGTTCAAATTATCTCATATTGTGCACAAGGGTGCATATTGGAATGGCAAACAATGTTGCCTAAGGAAGTTTTCATTTTCGCTTGACTAAAACCATTTTCCATTTTTCGAGTGCCCGAAAGGAGATTTTTTTGTGAAGGAACTACCAAATAATTGTTGCAAAATTGGACCAAATCATTTTTATAAAATACTAGGCCATATTTAATGCACAATTGACAAAATGGTCTGGTGTAAAAAAATTTGATCCACCTCTCGTGAAAAAGACAAATTTCTGCCGATTCAGCTGGAAGCGGGTCAAATTTGAACTGCAGCTGCCTCATAGTTTGCTATTTATTTTTTCCAAAAATCATTTCTAGTTACATAAGGACCTATTTAATCATAAATACATGGTTTGGTGGCGATACGTCGAGGTTTGGGCGGTGGCCGAGGGCCCCAACTCTAGAGCGCCAGAACTCAAGCATGTTCGGCCAAGTGGTCACCACGTGACCGTGGCGTTGCCATGTGTTCTGGGAGGCCTAGGCATGTCTAGTGGGTTGGGCACTCCCCAGGTTAGTGCTAGGAAGAAAATTACAACATAAGATTCGCACGAGGAGACCAATCGATGCTCAAACATGAATTAGTTGCCAAGTGTTTGATTAGTGGTACGGGAAATGTACATGGCTAATGGGCGTGAGTTTTGGCTGAGGATGATCAGTTACTAAGAAGACCGTTTTCACAAATTTTCAGCTCAAAAGGAGGAGCCTAGGTGGTACTTGCTTTGCAAACCACCACACTGGACATAAATACGAATGTTGAAGCTCGGCTCAAAATAATGAATGGATTGAGCTGGCATTTGGTGGAGGATGGTTATTTGGGCATAGGAAAGAACTGTAGGAAATGGATACTATTTGGACATGCCAAAGTGGTACTTCCTTCACAAACTGCTACTCCTAATGTAATAGGAAAATGAATATTTTTGAATTATTTTTGAACTAGGCAAGGAAGGTTTTTACATATTTGACGAAGATATGACCCAAAGAATTTATAAGATTTTTTTGGGAATTTTGGGAATGACAGAAATATAGGTTGCTTCACAACCTAGGGCAAAAACTGCCACATGGACATGACACATAGGCAAAACTGATGAGGTGGCGCCTAGTCATAGCAACCCACCACAATTTACAAGGCTATGACCATCTATATTGGTCGTTAACAACTAGAAATAAGGCAGCGGACTAGCGCTGTTAGCTTTATGACCATTTCATGTAAGGAAATTATGACCAAATGGTCGCAATGGTTTAGGGTTTGGAGCCCCTCGAACAGCTTTTGACCAATTGGTCTCAAATGGTCATAAATCTATGACCAATTCTTCTAGGGTCACTGACAGAAGGTCATAAGTTGACATATTTCTTGTAGTGGTAGAGAAAAAGAGAAGAGTTTTCGCGGAAATACATTGTCATGCAGACATCACTCCATGGTGGGTTCAATGGCAAACCCTCCCCCCTCTCCAGATTGTAATCCAGAGGAAGATATGTGTTTTGAGGCGGATTCAGACGCAGCTGACCACTCCTATTTACCCCCCAAGGTGTTTGCTCTAACTTGACATGACGATGTTAGTCATATCATGCATATGTTGCCTTGCAGTGCCTACTTTCAACATCATATATGTCATCTGCTTAGTTTAGACATGTTCTGTAATGCCACCTATTTAGTTTCTATATCATATATGGGAATTATGCAGTCTCATGTCTTTTAGCGAGCCATAATATATGTGAAATGTGCAATGCCATCCTATTTAAGCAGGCATCATATATTTGAATGATATCTTGCCCATCCTTTTCTTCATTACATTTCCATTTGTCGACAATGTTTGTACATTAAACTACTCTTCCTGTGAATCAGCCATTTGAGTGGGTGATAGAAAAATCTGCAGTGAAAACAAGGCCTTCAGAGCAGACAGTGCTACCTGTCGAAGCAGATCTCTTGTTGGGTCCCGATAGCTCCTTAGTGATGGATTCAGAGATGGATGACTAGTCCTATTCCCCCACCGAGGTGTATGCTCTAACTTGGCACGGTTATACTGCTCATATCATGCATATGGTGTCTTGCATTGCATAGTTTAGACATCATATACACAATATTCAACACCATGTTCTTAGTTTAGACATCATATATGTGAATGCCCTCTGCTTAGCATATAAATCACGTATGTGAATTAAATCATGCACCACGATTACTTAGATAACATGTATGTGAATTATGTCATGCGATCCTGTTTAGTTATTCCTCATATCTTTGAATTATGTTATGCTATGCTATCTAGTTTAGATAGACATCATATATGTGAAATTATGCCGTGCTATCCGTTTTCGTTAAACAATATACATGTCAACTATTTCATGCCCTCTTTTTTCCACACTATCTATGCATCTGTCTCTCATACAATGTTTGTACATTCAACTCTATTTCCTGTTTATCAGCCTTTTGAATTGGAGCGGGTGATGCCAGTATCTAGCGGAGTAAAAACACAGTCTTCAAATAAAACAATGCTACATCTTGGTGGAGATAGCACCCCGGTTGTACATGCACGAGAACCAACCCTACCACACATAACCTGCACTCCCAGATTATACCCCTCAATGACGGACAGAGAACCAAATTTTCACCCAATCTAACCCCAACCCCAAAGAGATAGTAACCAGTTCACTGTTGACACAAAGACCATCTCCACCACATAGCTCCCAAACAAGAGCAGTTAGTAAGGCAGCTCCAGTGCCCAAAGCGCCAGTACTACCATGGAGAACCTCAACTCCACCAGTTAGTACACCTATTCCAATGGAGGAAGCACAACCAGCCAGTCTTAGTTTAGCATCTATTGCATTTGATGTTGTTAAATCCTATGTGCGTATCTTCCCATCATGGAAATATTACATCGAAGATGCAGGAAAATGCCAGTTGTAGGTGTATGTCGAGGAGTTATGTGTAAGTAATGTTATTCATGGCAATTACTTTGCTATGTCCCATACATTCTATCTCCATAATGGTTATAATACATCAAATTTTCCCATTTTTCTCTATAGAGAAGGACCGATTTGGAAACTCAAGATGAGGTAACCTGTGCTAATACCTCTGCTATCTTCAAGAATGCTTGGTGGCAGTATCGGAATTACCTGAAGAAAACGTACTTCACTAGCAAAAAACGTACTTCACTATCTTTAACATGTTTGCTCTTATAAATAGCTCTGTTGATTTCAATTTCAATTGTGTATACAGTTGACTTCTCATATCATGCACATTACTGACATCACAAGAGAGCCAATAGTGTTGTTGTACATGTAAACCCGTGGTACCCATCTGAAATCTTGTTGTGTCGTGTAGTTTCCCACGCTTTGTATTCTTTCGGTCTTTGCTTTGTCTTGAACTGATATGATTTGAACCGTGTCTCTATTTTGATTTGGCAAGACAATGCAGTGACCATAAGACATAGATATATGTTTGTTTGATGCTTTTATTATCTACTACTTGGCAATAGAAGACTTGGTAGTTTAATCCTATCCACCTTACTAATGAACTGGTTCACCAAAATGAGTCTCATATACTAGTACATGCTAAACCTGTTATGTGTCTGCTTGTTTCTTCTTTTAGAGTCTTGTCAATATTGTGGAAGAGTGCCTTACTAAGCAATGGTAAAGGAAGTAATGCATATAAGGTTCAGGATAGTGATACACACTTGTTGGTCTCCAACAAAGCTGATAAAACAGCTAAGGAAAACTATCTTGAAGATAGTGAGACAACCCCAAAGTCCTGTCTTGGTTTAGTGTTCGAGTTACTGGCCACTACCGCTTGCACAAGCTATTCAAACTCACTGTCTGAACCAGCTCGGTTTCTTGAGTCTCAACTACAAGCTGAAAGACATCAATCAGCTGTGCTGCGACAAGAAACGGAAGGACTGCGGAAGTCCCTGGAGCATTCCGATGCATACTTTCTGGTGCAACAACAAGCGCTGGATGATTTTAGCGCCAAACAGGACAAATCTAATAAGATTGCTAAGCTTATTTCCGGCATGGTGGAAACCCAGGATAACATTTCTTGAGCTATTCTGAAGGTTTTTCAGTTATGGACTTGTTTTGCTGCCGTGTTTATTTGCACTCGTGGACAATTTAGATGGCAGTGTATGTAATATGCTGCTTTGCTCCCTATATTTGAACTGGTGGCGAACTTTGATGCCCAGTGGATGTAATATGTGTAATAGCTATAATAGCCTAGCGTTAGTTGATTGCTTATTTATTTCCTTATTGTCTTGTTTAGTTGTTTGCTTGTAGTCACTGTAGTTCTTTTTCCGTGTTTTTCTAGTGGCCATAATAAACTGGGCCACAATAACCATGGCAACACACGGACTGTTGTGACCATGGTCCTGCTACCTGCTGTAGTGACCATGGCCCTCCACGGGCTGTACGATCCATGGGCCTTCCACGGGCCGTAGGATCCATGGGCCTTCTATGGGCCGTAGGATCCATGGGCCTTCTACGGGCCGTCTCATCTATGGGCCTTCTACGGGCCGTATAATCGTTTCGCCAAACATGGGCCATACTATTCATGGACCAATGACGGACATAAAATGGGCCGTAAACAGGCTAGAGTGGATATTGTTTGTTTTATGGCCCGACCATAACGGGCCGTTAATAGGCCGTAATTGATGACGCTACGAAAACAGCCCAACGTGTTAACGGGCCACAACAGTCGATCAGAACCACGGGCCGAATTTGTCCCACAAGCGGAACAGGCCAGTAACGGACCATAAGTAATCGAGTTCTGGAAATGAGCCCAAGAATATATGGGCCCTTAGAAGGCCGAAAGTTAACACTGGCTGGAAACGGCCGACGCACTAATGGGCCGTTAATGGGTATAAAGCGATACACTGTTCGTTACGGGCCAGTTTCAACACGGGCCGTTAATGGGACAAGAGTTACAAAGGGCCTCATATGGGCAGAAAGACGTCATGGACGGCATGCCTGCGGCCGCGTCCGCCCCTGCCAAGGGCGGCACCGCCCAAACCACCGCAGCGCGCCAGCTCGCCTCCTTAGACAGTAGGGCATTCGTCGTTAGCCCCTGAAGCCAGCCAGCCACCGCCACGTCCTCCTACAGCAACAGAGAGGCGGTTTGCCGGTGATCCTATCCGCGGCCGCCGCGAACCGACATGGCCACGCTATATAAGAGGCCCCCGAGCACGTCCGTTCCCGTGCAGCCTCAAATCACTCCCCTAGTTCCCCTCGTGGCAGCCAATCGACCGGGAGGTCTTCTTCCCCATCTCCGGCAACCGCAGCCGCCGCCATCGTCCGGCCATTCCGGCGCCACCAGGGCCTCCCCCTCACCACTCACTGCACAAACAACATCCTGCAGCACCCACGAGTCCATCCCCATGCTCGATTTTGGTCGGGAACCGCCGGAGTCGAAAGCCCACTCTGCCCGACGACCACCGTCCGCTGCGGAGCTCGCCGCCGGCAGCTCCGTCCACCCCAGAGACCAAAGCGACCACCGGAGTGACCACCTCGACCCCCTAAGCCCGCGGATGGCCTCGGTTTCTCGAACGGTACCGCCGTTCACCGGCGAGCATCGCCGGAGCCCCGCATCGGCTCGGACAGAGGAGGAAGGAGGCGGGAGAGACTAGTCACACCTGACTAGTGAGCCCCCGGGACCCACTATCAGTGACTCCCCGCTCGGTCCATGTTGGATAAGTGGAGACGTAAAACCTCAAGTGCGTCTCCTCTGCCCGAAAGCATAATCCCGTTTGAAACGTTTTCTTTTTCTGTTTTTATTAAAAACAGATTTTTACCAAAACTTTGACTAGCTATAACTTTTTAAATATAGGTCCAAATGAATTGATTCTTTTTCCTACCTCTCTCAAATATTGTCTAGTTTATTTTAAGATTTATTTCAAAAAATTCAGACAACTTTTTGGTACTGTTTTTGAAACTATATATTGATTCAAAAATATTTTAAATAGGATTTTTTTTTGGAGAGAGGAGAAAGCCTTCAAGGTTTTGGAGTGCACCCTGCCTCCCCACAACTTGAAGGCAAGCATCCTGAACCCTGGCATAATATTTTTTTTTTGTGTTAGTTGACCCGGTTATAATACCACCTTACTTCGGAAAAACTCGTTACTTTGTGTGGTGATACGATCATTTGCATGAATGCATATTAGTGATTTCCTTGCTGTTGGAAATGAATATACTTGTGATGGTAATCATCCTCATGTGCGTTGCACGCATGCCGGAAAGGAATCCGGGAAAGCCTCTGCCTTGGGTAGGCGTGATCTTGTCGCCGGTCTCCGTCCGGACGGTTATGTCCGGTATGGCATAGTAAGGTATAATGAGTGGTGATTTTGTTGGATGGAATATGTTCGTTATGCTAATCATGCAGGAATGCTGAAACCTCCTGAGTCGACCATAGATCGAGTCTTGTTCCAAAGAACCCCCATACTTGTTTCAGATTACCACTTGTCCCTACAACAAGTAGGGTACGGTTCAAGAAGTCGTCAACCCCTTTCTAGCACACACCATACAGAGAGGCCATGGTGGAAGATACCGATTGTAGCCGGTAGGCGAGCCACCTGGTCCGGGGCATGGGTGTTTCGGTTGGGACCGAGAGGAGGCCACCCCTTAGAGCCGCCGATATAAGTTTGATCCCATGCTACGCGAGGTTGTAGCCTCCCCACTTAGAGTTTTGCTTAACAAGTGTCATGGGTGGTTCGGACACCGTAAGTTAAGCTGGTGTGTGCAAGTCGTGTGTTTTCAATTAAAAGATCAGAGACGGAATTAGTCCCGATGGACTAAAGGAATCCGTTGCTCGTGGGTAAAGAGTACATCCTCTGCAGAGATTAAATCTATTCGAATAGCCGTGTCCATGGTTAAGGACTACTGCAGGATGGGTCAAGTGTCGGTCTTAGTGTCGGTCTTGGAGGAGAAATTGCTTAATCAGAACATGGATCATGGCTTGTGACTTGTGCTGATTATGATGAGTATGACTATTATTATTATGGACTAACCCATTGAATTATTGAGTATCCCTGGGACGGTTCTACCTCCTAGATATTCATTATGATTATTTACTTTATAAGCCCTTTATGTGGTGTCGCTGAGACGCCTTGATCGTGGCATGCTTGTTATTTATTTACTTTATAAGCCCTTTATGTGGTGTCGCTGAGACGCCTGACTGTGGCATTGCTTGTTATTTATTTACTTTATAAGCCCTTTATGTGGTGTCGCTGAGACGCCCGACTGTGGCATGCTTGTTATTTATATACCTTATAAGCCTTTATGTGGTGTCGCTGAGACGCCCGACTGTGGCATGCTTGTTATTTATATACTTTATAAGCCCTTTATGTGGTGTCGCTGAGACGCCCGACTGTGGCATGCTTGTTATTTATATACTTTATAAGCCCTTTATGTGGTGTCGCACAGACGCCCGACTGTGGCATTTTATTTCCACTCCATTATTGCATATTCATGTTGCATATAAATATCCTGCTTGCATGCATAAAAGATTTTTATTTATGACTGACGATGTGATCATAGAATATTTCAGTGCATGATTATCATTTATATTATCCCAGTGTTCCTCATGTTTGCGAGTACATTCAAAGTACTCACTGGCATCTCCAGGGAGCAAGGGAAGGAACTGCTGGCAGATATACACGGCGGAAACTTTGTGTGGTTTGTCCTACTCCTGCCGCGATGTCGTCCACCTCACCTTAGCTTCTCCATCCACGAAAGCATCCGCCAAACCAGACATCATGACTCCTGACCGTATTTCGCCGCCTCAGATATCCTTCCCTGCCGTTGGCACGCATCGTAACGGCATCACCATCATCGACTCAGCAGATGAACCCAAGCAGTACACGGGTCCACAAGAGAGGTCACACTCTTTTGTTTCTGCTTATGTTATGCATTGCTTAATATTACCTGCTACTTTATCGTCCTGTTCACCTCTTAGACTCCAAGTTCGGTCCAAATTAATGTTCAACCTTGAGTTCTAAATTAGTTGTGGGGCACATATCCAGGCAGCAATGAATAGTATCTCTGTCTAATATCTAGTTCACCAAGGGTATTCCTATGTTGCTCATCTTGGGTGGAAACAAATAGTAAAGCAATCTTCATTTGTCTTTTTATTAAATTAAAGCAATCATCATCCTGCTATCACTATTTTTGGATCCATCCACCTTTGGTTGTTACTATTACTCTATTTCTGCATGCTCTCCTTACAGAATCTCACCATATTTTTTTCGTATGCATGTCAGATATTGTACACAGTCATGCTGAACATGTACACTACAAGAAATATGTCAACTTATGACCACCACTATTGGTCACTGAAAGGTCACAAATTTCCATTTATGACCTTTTTGTGACCAAAAACAGAAGGTCAAAAGCTGGGCGTTGTAAACTGACTATAGCGACCTTTCTTCCGGAATGGTCAAAGACGCTATTTACCTAAATATTCCTACTGTATGCGTTTTGGTCACTAGCAACCTCCCCAGCCACGTAGGCATCCAAAGGTGGCAAGTGTCGATGTGGCACAAGATTCAGCCCGGTCCATTTGATTGCTTTAGATGGGCCGAGCCCATTAATTCATCCCATTTATATTATTTTCCTCTGTGCTTTGATTGGCTAAATGGGCCTGGCCCAACAATTAGGATTTTTTTCCTGAGGTGCAGTCTTTTACAATCCATTTTTTTTGGGCCTCAACCTTTTTAGAATCTGAAAGTTATATTGCTCTTTTTAGAAACAAGTCCAACATAGTTTGGGCCATGGCCTTTTTAGAGCCCAAGTATTGAGTGCAATATAAATTCTGGACATGGCCTTTTTACAATCCAATAGTGGGCCAAGCCCTCTTTTATTTACAGCCAATATTCTCAAATCAGTATAGTAATAGTACTTCTTTCCCATAATAATAACACAAGTATAGAAAACTTTCTCACACAACTTTATCTCGCATAACATTAGACAGACGAACACATATCAATAACTTATCTCCTATGTTCACAAATACATAACTTTTGGAATAGCGGCACAAGTCGTGGCAATACAAGCATTCAAAAGCGAAGCCGACAAGCAATATCCATCAGAGGTGCCTTGCATACTGCCTCCTTCGAGCCTGCGAGAGAAAAAAACAAGGTGAAGGTCAAGACGCATCAAGGATGTCATTGTTACAGGTCAAGCCAAGTCAAGCGCATAAGAGAATTTAGTCAACAAATATTAACATGTGAACATCTTCCACAATCATCATTTATAAATAAAAACATATGCAAACAGTTGTACAATGGTTGAGTGCTCATACTTCTATTATATCAGGCAATAGCGTTTACCAATAGTGATGATCAGTGCAATAGGAACATGCAAACAGATGTAGAATAGGAACATGTCATGTATCTTTCAAATATGCAAACAACTGTACAAATATTCATCACAGCAACCTATAACCACCTATGCTTACAAATCAGAAAGTAGACATATATATCTTGAACAAAAGCAACAACCGTGAATAGATGACTTAACGGTTCATGTTTGTTAACAAAACAAGAGTGGACATCTCACAGTGAGTTAACTATCTGATGAATTTAGTAAAACAAAGACTAGCATTCGGTGCTACAAGAGACAAAATAGGAATCCAAGTATCCCAACATCCCAATGTATGGATACATGAATGTCGCACCAAACACAGATACATGAATCGACATCTCACACTGGTACTAATCATGCATGCATCACTTGAGGAAAATATATTGTAAGTGCGGACTAGCATCATGAGACAACCGGAGATTCAGAACAATTCGTGGCTCTGAAATCCTTATAACCAGAGATTCATGTACCCAACTGAAGCAAAAACAAGCAGCAGAAAAAAGCCCCTCCTACTGACTGATTGCTCCAGAAAAAAGCCACTCCATAGCCAGCAGTAATCATATTTGATCAGCCATTGCATAGCGGCTGAATTTGAAATCTAAGCGAAAAACTGGGTGGAGCACTAGCCAAACCGACACGGAAACAAGTAAACCAACACAGTACGATCACATTGTCATCACGACACCGAGCAAACATCAAGAAAGAAGGAAGTGACCAGCACGTAATCGAAAGCAAGAATGAGAGGGGAGGAGACGGGCAACTTACAACATCACTTGGGACTTCCACTTCTCACCACCGCCTTGCCAATCTGCAATTTGAACCCCATACCAGATCAGGACACAGAAATCACAACAAAACTCATGGTAGCACCAGTTCAAACGAGCAACAAGACGTCATGATTTAAGTTTCATTCATCCATTACAATCATAGTCCAGAGAAATCTAGAACAAGAGCTGCCTACATGCAACTTCATTCGACTAGCAGCACTAATTTTTTTTGCACAAGAAGAGCAACAGATTCAGTGGCAACAGAGTGAACAAGACAAACAGAGTAGAATAATTGAATGATTGCAATGTTCAGTGGCAACAGAGTGAATACACAGATACTGCAACATAAGAAAAGTTGTGGAGCAGCATGTAGTGGTTCTGTACTTTTTGGGGTTGTGATCCAATCGAGTACTAATAGGCTGAGATGTGTGTCAACACCTCATCTAACCCCCTTGCAAGCACACGGTGCAAGCCCACAGTTCAACCTGTTAAAACTGCTAATTCTTGGTTCTGCATAGTCATGACAGCACAGGCAGAGGCGAGAATTTATCCAAGTAATGAGTAGGCTTTCTTTGAATATTACAAGTAGTGTGAAACAGTGGTCCAAAAGTGAAGGGGATTCCCATGAAATGCAACTGAAATTGGTACGAACTGGATTATTGTGCCCGGTTGGATTATGGCAGAGTACGTTATGCTTCACATCATCATCACGAGGCCAGAGATCACGAGATTGATTACCTTCCGTGTAAACAAGGAGAACTGAGCGGCACAGCCCTGGCAGTTGGAGGCATCCAACACCCAGGTCGCCCCTCGCATCGACGGCTTGGGCGGCAACCCGATCTTTTCCAACATCGCTACTGGCAGGAAGAAACCCTGCTTGTCTGCGAACAAAGAACTTTGCAGGTTAAATTTAATCACTAGAACCCAGATGAAGTTGAACAAAGAACTCTGCGACGGCGACGATTGAGAGGGGCGCAACTCTTGACTAGCGATCCGTGGATCTGGAGCGACAACTCATGAGTGCCGTGCGGGGATGGTGAAGGCGAGGTGGAAGAGGAAGAGGGGGAGGAGGCTAACCTTGCCGGCCTTTCCCTTCTTCCCGTTGGCGGCCGACTTCTCGGCCCCCTTGCTCCTCACCACCAACCTACAAGGAGCAGCCGAGCCTCTCTCATCTCCAGGAAGGAGAGAGAGATGGAGAGCGGCTCGTGCAGCTTCGCGGGGTGCGAGGAGTAGGGGTGGGAGGCTTAGCGCGAGGCCTCGGCGCCTCCTCCAGTCGGGCTGCGTGGCGGCGTCGCGGCCGATCCGCTACGAGACGTGTAGCCCTGCCGAGGCGACGTGGGGCTGATGGCCTCATCCTCCACCCACGCCATCATCGGGCCGCCCGCGCCTCTGCAGGGGAGGAGGCGGACGGCGAGCGATGGTCGGGCGGGCGAGGTGGGATCTAGGTATCGAGGGGAGGGGGAGGGTGAGTGGGCGGATCGGATCTGGGATTGAGGGGAGGGTGGGTGGGTGCGTGGGTTAGGGTTTTTTTCTCGGCACAAGCTCCACCGCTGGATGGGTGCGCGATGGGCCAGCTCAGACTGCGTCCAATTTGGTGATCCGCGTGAAGGCAGTTCCTCGCGTCTGATTGGCCAGCTATCTCACGCTTGAATCTCAAAATTTTGGACCCAAAACTTTGATTTCTTATAAAAAATATAACAATGGCATATCAAAATGATCTCCTATTTTGCATAAGTGTGGTGTGCATCTTGAAATGGCAAACAATGTTTTCAAATAGAGCTTTCATTTTCTTTGCAAAAGAACCATTTTCCATTTTTCGAAAGTGCCCAAAAGGAGGTTTTTTGTGAAGGAACTACCAAATAATTGTTGCAAAATTAGAACAAATCATTTTTCTAAAATACTAGGCCATATTTAATGCACAATTGACAAAATAGTTGGCTGTAAAAAGTTTTGATCCACCTCTCGTGAAAAAGACAAATTCCCACCGATTCAGCTGGAAGCGGGTCAAATTTGAACTGCAGCTGCCTCATAGTTTGCTATTTATTTTTTCCTAAAATCATTTCTAGGTACATAAGTATCTATTTAATCAAAGAAACACTAAGAAAATTCCAAGATTCAACCACTAGGTAGGAACGGTCATTCCCGCCGTTTTGACCGCATTTTGAAACGGGCATAAAAAATTAAAAAAAATCAAAAAATTGGGAAACCTTCGCATTGTGTCATTATATGTGGCCAAGTTCCCAGGAAAAATAACAAACTTGTAATACGGCAATTATTTTAAAAAAGTGTTCTCAGAAATGAGCTATCATCTCTCAAGATTCATGGCTTTCAAGGCAAATGATCAAACTTATGGCCACATTCGTGGAATAGTTTGTTCAAATGATCTCATATTGTGCACAAGGGTGCATATTGGAATGGCAAACAATGTTGCCTAAGGAAGTTTTCATTTTTGTTGGACGAAAAAACCATTTTCCATTTTTCGAAAGTGCCCGAAAGGAGGTTTTTTGTGAAGGAACTACCAAATAATTGTTGCAAAATTGGACCAAATCATTTTTATAAAATACTAGGCCATATTTAATGCACAATTGACAAAATTGTTGGGTGAAAATAGTTTTGATCCACCTCTGATGAAAAAGACAAATTGTCGCCGATTTAGATGGAAAGCGGGTCAAATTTGAACTGTAGCTGCCTTGTAGTTTGCTCTTTATTTTTTCCAAAAATCATTTCTAGGTAAATAAGTATCTATTTAATCATGGAAACACCAAAAAAATCCAAGGTTCAACCACTAGCTAGGAACGGTCAAGCCCGCCGTTTTGACCGCATTTTGAAACGGGCATAAATTTTTAAAAAATCAAAAATTGGAAAACCTTCGCATTGTGTCATTATATGTGACCAAGTTTCCAGGAAAAATAATAAACTTGTAATACGGTAATTATTTTAAAAAGTGTTCTCGAAATGAGCTATCAAGTGTGAAGATTCATGGTTTTCAAGCCAAATGATCAATCTTATGGCCACATTCATGGCATAGTTTGTTCAAATTATCTCATATTGTGCACAAGGGTGCATATTGGAATGGCAAACAATGTTGCCTAAGGAAGTTTTCATTTTCGTTGGACGAAAAAACCATTTTGCATTTTTCGAGTGCCTGAAAGGTGGTTTTTTGTGAAGGAACTACCAAATAATTGTTGCAAAATTGGACCAAATCATTTTTATAAAATACTAGGCCATATTTAATGCACAATTGACAAAATGGTCTGGTGTAAAATGTTTTGATCCACCTCTCGTGAAAAAGACAAATTTCTGCCGATTCAGTTGGAAGCGGGTCAAATTTGAACTGCAACTGCCTCATAGTTTGCTATTTATTTTTTCCAAAAATCATTTCTAGTTACATAAGGACCTATTTAATCATAAATACATGGTTTGGTGGCGATACGTCGAGGTTTGGGCGGTGGCCGAGGGCCCCAACTCTAGAGCGCGTGGCTTCGCATGCCCAGCGTGGTCACCACGTGACCGTGGCGTTGCCATGTGTTCCGGGAGGCCTAGGCATGTCTAGTGGGTTGGGCACTCCCAGGTTAGTGCTAGGAAGAAAATTACAACATAAGATTCGCACGAGGAGACCAATCGATGCTCAAACATGAATTAGTTGCCAAGTGTTTGATTAGTGGTACGGAAATGTACATGGCTAATGGGCGTGAGTTTTGGCTGAGGATGATCAGTTACTAAGAAGACCGTTTTCACAAATTTTCAGCTCAAAAGGAGGAGCCTAGGTGGTACTTGCTTTGCAAACCACCACACTGGACATAAATATGAATGTTGAAGCTCGGCTCAAAATAATGAATGGATTGAGCTGGCATTTGGTGGAGGATGGTTATTTGGGCATAGGAAAGAACTGTAGGAAATGGATACTATTTGGACATGCCAAAGTGGTACTTCCTTCACAAACTGTTACTCTGAACAGAATAGGAAAATGAATATTTTTGAATTATTTTTGAACTAGGCAAGGAAGGTTTTTACATATTTGACGAAGATATGACCCAAAGAATTTATAAGATTTTTTTGGGAATTTTGGGAATGATAAATATAGGTTGCTTCACAACCTAGGGCAAAACTGCCACATGGACATGACACATAGGCAAAACTGATGAGGTGGCGCCTAGTCATAGCAACCCACCACAATTTACAAGGCTATGACCATCTATATTGGTCGTTAACAACTAGAAATAAGGCAGCGGACTAACGCTGTTAGCTTTATGACCATTTCGTAAGGAAATTATGACCTTTCGACCAAAATGGTCGCAATGGTTTAGGGTTTGGAGCCCCTCGAACAGCTTTTGACCAATTGGTCTCAAATGGTCATAAATCTATGACCAATTCTTCTAGGGTCACTGACAGAAGGTCATAAGTTGACATATTTCTTGTAGTGGTAGAGAAAAAGAGAAGAGTTTTCGCGGAAATACATTGTCATGCAGACATCACTCCATGGTGGGTTCAATGGCAAACCCTCCCCCCTCTCCAGATTGTAATCCAGAGGAAGATATGTGTTTTGAGGCGGATTCAGACGCAGCTGACCACTCCTATTTACCCCCCAAGGTGTTTGCTCTAACTTGACATGACGATGTTAGTCATATCATGCATATGTTGCCTTGCAGTGCCTACTTTCAACATCATATATGTCATCTGCTTAGTTTAGACATGTTCTGTAATGCCACCTATTTAGTTTCTATATCATATATGGGAATTATGCAGTCTCATGTCTTTTAGCGAGCCATAATATATGTGAAATGTGCAATGCCATCCTATTTAAGCAGGCATCATATATTTGAATGATATCTTGCCCATCCTTTTCTTCATTACATTTCCATTTGTCGACAATGTTTGTACATTAAACTACTCTTCCTGTGAATCAGCCATTTGAGTGGGTGATAGAAAAATCTGCAGTGAAAACAAGGCCTTCAGAGCAGACAGTGCTACCTGTCGAAGCAGATCTCTTGTTGGGTCCCGATAGCTCCTTAGTGATGGATTCAGAGATGGATGACTAGTCCTATTCCCCCACCGAGGTGTATGCTCTAACTTGGCACGGTTATACTGCTCATATCATGCATATGGTGTCTTGCATTGCATAGTTTAGACATCATATACACAATATTCAACACCATGTTCTTAGTTTAGACATCATATATGTGAATGCCCTCTGCTTAGCATATAAATCACGTATGTGAATTAAATCATGCGACCCTGATTACTTAGATAACATGTATGTGAATTATGTCATGCGATCCTGTTTAGTTATTCCTCATATCTTTGAATTATGTTATGCTATGCTATCTAGTTTAGATAGACATCATATATGTGAAATTATGCCGTGCTATCCGTTTTCGTTAAACAATATACATGTCAACTATTTCATGCCCTCTTTTTTCCACACTATCTATGCATCTGTCTCTCATACAATGTTTGTACATTCAACTCTATTTCCTGTTTATCAGCCTTTTGAATTGGAGCGGGTGATGCCAGTATCTAGCGGAGTAAAAACACAGTTTTCAAATAAAACAATGCTACATCTTGGTGGAGATAGCACCCCGGTTGTACATGCACGAGAACCAGCCCTACCACCCATAACCCAGACTCCCGCAGATTATACCCCTACTGCGACGGACAGAGAACCAGCTTCACCCAATCTAACCCCAACCCCAGTAGATAGTAACCCAGTTCCTGTTGACACAGCACCATCTCCACCACATAGCTCCCAAACAAGAGCAGTTAGTAAGGCAGCTCCAGTGCCCAAAGCGCCAGTACTACCATGGAGAACCTCAACTCCACCAGTTAGTACACCTATTCCAATGGAGGAAGCACAACCAGCCAGTCTTAGTTTAGCATCTATTGCATTTGATGTTGTTAAATCCTATGTGCGTATCTTCCCATCATGGAAATATTACACTGAAGATGCAGGAAAATGCCAGTTGTAGGTGTATGTCGAGGAGTTATGTGTAAGTAATGTTATTCATGGCAATTACTTTGCTATGTCCCATACATTCTATCTCCATAATGGTTATAATACATCAAATTTTCCCATTTTTCTCTATAGAGAAGGACCGATTTGGAAACTCAAGATGAGGTAACCTGTGCTAATACCTCTGCTATCTTCAAGAATGCTTGGTGGCGATGTCGAATTACTCAAGAAAACGTTATTCACTAGCAAAAAACATACTTCACTATCTTTAACATGTTTGCTCTTATAAATAGCTCTGTTGATTTCAATTTCAATTGTGTATACAGTTGACTTCTCATATCATGCACATTACTGACATCACAAGAGAGCCAATAGTGTTGTTGTACATGTAAACCCGTGGTACCCATCTGAAATCTTGTTGTGTCGTGTAGTTTCCCACGCTTTGTATTCTTTCAGTGCTGCTTTGTCTTGAACTGATATGATTTGAACCGTGTCTCTATTTTGATTTGGCAAGACAATGCAAAGGACCATAAGACATAGATATATGTTTGTTTGATGCTTTTATTATCTACTACTTGGCAATAGAAGACTTGGTAGTTTAATCCTATCCACCTTACTAATGAACTGGTTCACCAAAATGAGTCTCATATACTAGTACATGCTAAACCTGTTATGTGTCTGCTTGTTTCTTCTTTTAGAGTGCTGACAGAATATTGTGGAAGAGTGCCTTACTAAGCAATGGTAAAGGAAGTAATGCATATAAGGTTCAGGATAGTGATACACACTTGTTGGTCTCCAACAAAGCTGATAAAACAGCTAAGGAAAACTATCTTGAAGATAGTGAGACAACCCCAAAGTCCTGTCTTGGTTTAGTGTTCGAGTTACTGGCCACTACCGCTTGCACAAGCTATTCAAACTCCTTTATGCGAACCAGCTCGGTTTCTTGAGTCTCAACTACAAGTCGAAGACATCAATCAGCTGTCTTTGCGACAAGAAACGGAAGGATCAAGGAAGTCCTCGGAGCATTCCGATGCATACTTTCTGGTGCAACAACAAGCGCTGGATGATTTTAGCGCCAAACAGGACAAATCTAATAAGATTGCTAAGCTTATTTCCGGCATGGTGGAAACCCAGGATAACATTTCTTGAGCTATTCTGAAGGTTTTTCAGTTATGGACTTGTTTTGCTGCCGTGTTTATTTGCACTCGTGGACAATTTAGATGGCAGTGTATGTAATATGCTGCTTTGCTCCCTATATTTGAACTGGTGGCGAACTTTGATGCCCAGTGGATGTAATATGTGTAATAGCTATAATAGCCTAGCGTTAGTTGATTGCTTATTTATTTCCTTATTGTCTTGTTTAGTTGTTTGCTTGTAGTCACTGTAGTTCTTTTTCCGTGTTTTTCTAGTGGCCATAATAAACTGGGCCACAATAACCATGGCAACATTGGGGATCATTGTGACCATGGTCCTTCTACCTGCTGTAGTGACCATGGCCCTCCACGGGCTGTACGATCCATTTGCCTTCCACGGGCCGTAGGATCCATGGGCCTTCTATGGGCCGTAGGATCCATGGGCCTTCTACGGGACATCTCATCTATGGGCCTTCTACGAGCCGTATAATCGTTTCGCCAAACATGGGCCATACTATTCGTGGACCAATGACGGACCGCAAAATGGGCCGTAAACAGGCTAGAGTAGATATTGTTTGTTTTATGGCCCGACCATAACGGGCCGTTAATAGGCCGTAATTGATGACGCTACGAAAACAGCCCAACGTGTTAACGGGCCACAACAGGCCGACTGTAACCACGGGCCGAATTTGTCCCACAAGCGGAACAGGCCAGTAACGGACCATAAGTAATCGAGTTCTGGAAATGAGCCCAAGAATATATGGGCCCTTAGAAGGCCGAAGTTAACATCGGCCGGAAACGGCCGACGCACTAATGGGCCGTTAATGGGTATAAAGCGATACATCGCTCGTTACGGGCCGCTCAACACGGGCCGTTAATGGGACAAGAGTTACAAAGGGCCTCATATGGGCAGAAGACGTCATGGGACGGCATGCTGTCCGCGTCGCCCGCCGCCAAGGGCGGCACCGCCCAAACCACCGCAGCGCGCCAGCTCGCCTCCTTAGACAGTAGGGCATTCGTCGTTAGCCCCTGAAGCCAGCCAGCCACCGCCACGTCCTCCTACAGCAACAGAGAGGCGGTTTGCCGGTGATCCTATCCGCGGCCGCCGCGAACCGACATGGCCACGCTATATAAGAGGCCCCCGAGCACGTCCCGTTCCCCAGGCAGCCTCAAATCACTCCCCTAGTTCCCCTCGTGGCAGCCAATCGACCCGGGGAGGTCTTCTTCCCCATCTCCGGCAACCGCAGCCGCCGCCACTGTCCCGGCCATTCCGGCGCCACCAGGGCCTCCCCCTCACCACTCACTGCACAAACAACATCCTGCAGCACCCACGAGTCCATCCCCATGCTCGATTTTGGTCGGGAACCGCCGGAGTCGAAAGCCCACTCTGCCCGACGACCACCGTCAAGCTGGAGCTTCGCCACGGCAGCTCCGCCCACCCTGCAGACCAAAGCGACCACCGAGTGACCACCTCGACCCCTAAGCCCGCTGGATGGCCTCGGTTTCTCGAACGGTACCGCCGTTCACCGGCTGAAAGCACGGAGCCCCGCATCGGCTCGGACAGAGGAGGAAGGAGGCGGGAGAGACTAGTCACACCTGACTAGTGAGCCCCCGGGACCCACTATCAGTGACTCCCCGCTCGGTCCATGTTGGATAAGTGGAGACGTAAAACCTCAAGTGCGTCTCCTCTGCCCGAAAGCATAATCCCGTTTGAAACGTTTTCTTTTTCTGTTTTTATTAAAAACAGATTTTTACCAAAACTTTGACTAGCTATAACTTTTTAAATATAGGTCCAAATGAATTGATTCTTTTTCCTACCTCTCTCAAATATTGTCTAGTTTATTTTAAGATTTATTTCAAAAATTCAGACAACTTTTTGGTACTGTTCTTGAAACTATATATTGATTCAAAAATATTTTAAATAGGATTTTTTTTGGAGAGAGGAGAAAGCCTTCAAGGTTTTGGAGTGCACCCTGCCTCCCCACAACTTGAAGGCAAGCATCCTGAACCCTGGCATAATATTTTTTTTTTGTGTTAGTTGACCCGGTTATAATACCACCTTACTTCGGAAAAACTCGTTACTTTGTGTGGTGATACGATCATTTGCATGAATGCATATTAGTGATTTCCTTGCTGTTGGAAATGAATATACTTGTGATGGTAATCATCCTCATGTGCGTTACGCATGCCGGAAAGGAATCCGGGAAAGCCTCTGCCTTGGGTAGGCGTGAGCTTGTCGCCGGTCTCCGTCCGGACGGTTATGTCCGGTATGGCATAGTAAGGTATAATGAGTGGTGATTTTGTTGGATGGAATATGTTCGTTATGCTAATCATGCAGGGAATGCTGAAACCTCCTGAGTCGACCATAGATCGAGTCTTGTTCCAGTAACCCCCATACTTGTTTCGTACTACCACTTGTCCCTACAACAAGTAGGGTACGGTTCAGTAAGTCGTCAACCCCTTTCTAGCACACACCATACAGAGAGGCCATGGTGGAAGATACCAGTTGTAGCCGGTAGGCAGGCCACCTGGTCCGGGGGCATGGGTGTTTCCGGTTGGGACCGAGAGGGGAGGCCACCCCTTAGAGCGCGCGATATAAGTTTGATCCCATGCTACGCGAGGTTGTAGCCTCCCCACTTAGAGTTTTGCTTAACAAGTGTCATGGGTGGTTCCAGACACTGGTAAGTTAAGCTGGTGTGTGCAAGTCAGGTGTGTTTTCAATTAAAAGACCGTAGACGGAATTAGTCCCGATGGACTAAAGGAATCCGTTGCTCGTGGGTAAAGAGTACATCCTCTGCAGAGATTAAATCTATTCGAATAGCCGTGTCCATGGTTAAGGACTACAGTCTGGGATGGGTCAAGTGTCGGTCTTAGTGTCGGTCTTCGGAGGAGAAATTGCTTAATCAGAACATGGATCATGGCTTGTGACTTGTGCTGATTATGATGAGTATGACTATTATTATTATGGACTAACCCATTGAATTATTGAGTATCCCTGGGACGGTTCTACCTCCTAGATATTCATTATGATTATTTACTTTATAAGCCCTTTATGTGGTGTCGCTGAGACGCCCGACTGTGGCATGCTTGTTATTTATTTACTTTATAAGCCCTTTATGTGGTGTCGCTGAGACGCCTGACTGTGGCATTGCTTGTTATTTATTTACTTTATAAGCCCTTTATGTGGTGTCATGAGACGCCTGAATCGTGGCATGCTTGTTATTTATATACCTTATAAGCCTTTATGTGGTGTCGAGACGCCTGAATCGTGGCATGCTTGTTATTTATATACTTTATAACCCCTTTATGTGGTGTCGCTGAGACGCCCGTCTGTGGCATGCTTGTTATTTATATACTTTATAAGCCCTTTATGTGGTGTCGCATGTATCATCGATCGTGGCATTTTATTTCCACTCCATTATTGCATATTCATGTTGCATATAAATATCCTGCTTGCATGCATAAAAGATTTTTATTTATGACTGACGATGTGATCATAGAATATTTCAGTGCATGATTATCATTTATATTATCCCAGTGTTCCTCATGTTTGCGAGTACATTCAAAGTACTCACTGGCTTGTCCCTGGCTATTGTCTTAGCCACATTTCTTGCATGGAGAGGAGCGTTGCGATGACAGCCCCGGAACATAAGCAACGGTGACAACAGCCTCGCGAAAATAGGAGTTAGCCTGGTCAGCTGTTCCTGTGGGAAATGGAGTCCCATAGATGCTGATGATCCCCAAACCGCTTCCGCCATCAAACACTAGAAACCATTTGTTGTACTCATAGGACAGAATGGTCTTGTACTACATATTTTGTATCTTGCTTGGAATTTCTGTATCAAGTTGGTGCCTCATCAGCTAACAGTAATCCTGGGGCTGGTGAGCACAACGGCCATTTTCTGGAAATTAATACCCGGAAAAACCGGTCGTGACATGTCCTGGCCGGTTTACACCCAGTGGTAATATCCCCAACATTAGGCCCCAGATTGATTTGAACAGGTTCATGTCAATCCTTAGCAAAAAACTTCATCTTGAGCATCTTTGTGTAATCTGGTGAACCGCCATGATGTCATCTTCTCTGATCGTCGTAAACCGGCGTGACGTCACCTGTCATAAAAAGTTATCTACGATATCTTTTTGTTTCATAGATCTGCGACAATCGAGGCGACAACTCTGTTTCTAAGCTCGCGACCCCTCGATTTTCGCGCCTGACACATGTCCCTTGCCTTATAAATAAGCCCGAAGGGTCATTTCTTTTTCCCCTTCGTGCCCCTCTGCTTCGTCTTCCTCGTGCCGCCCAGCTTCGGAGCTCCGTCGCCGCCGTCGACTTCTGCACCGACCTTGGCCGCTGCATCGCCTTGAATACACCAGAGCATCGCGGCGACCTTCCGTTTCTTCCTCAGCTCTGGTAAGCCTTCTACCTTTCCCCCATAGATCTGTTCTAGGGTTTCCATGTTCTTCAGCGTTCATCGCTTGCTTCCTGTTCATAACCTTTCAGGCGAGTCTGTGAATCTTTGTTCTGCGTAGCGGCAGTTTTTATCATCTGTTTTCACTTATGCATCTTAAAACCATAGATCTCTCTGTATCCTTGAATATTTATTTCTTTTTCTGAACATGCTCCAGATCCAAAACTGTGAAGTAATTTTGTGAAATCTGTTTTCACCGCAATCTTGACTCTTCAATGTTTTAGACCGGGCGGTTTAGCTTTGTAGAAAAATTGGTAACTCGGCATATACCATTAGTCCCCTTACTGAACGGCCAGGAGTCCCTAGCTAAATATTGCCGCTTTGCAGAACTCCGGTTTACAGATAACTGCCTCCGGTTTAACAATGAATTCATCAGTGTGTATCCTTCCAACATATTCTTGAACCGGTATTACTATTTTGCAGATTGCACCATGGCCAAGCAAGTGTATGAGTGCAACTGGGTCCCTTCTCGAGTGACCGAGACTCAGCTGGAGAACTTAGTCAACACCGGCGCCTTAGGCAAAAAAGATGTCATTCACTGGAGGGTCCCTGGCCCGGAATGTCCTCCAGAACCCAAAGATGGAGAGGCCGTTGTTTTTGCTGATCATCTAGCCCGGGGCTTCAGTCCGCTCGGTTCAAAGTTTTATCGGGATGTCTTGGCCAACTTCCAACTGCGTCCACAAGATATCGGCCCCAACTCCGTAACCAACATCTGTCACTTTCAAGTGCTTTGTGAGGTGTTCTTTCAAGAGGAGCCTGCTACGTCTCGAGCTTGCGTTGGTTTTCCCCGAAGAGGAGGGGGTGATGCAGCACAGTAGCGTAAGTATTTCCCTCAGTTTTTGAGAACCAAGGTATCAATCCAGTAGGAGGTCACGCGCAAGTCCCTCGTACCTGCACAACACGATAGCAACTCGCAACCAACGCTTAGGGGTTGTCAATCCCTTCACGGTCACTTACGAGAGTGAGATCTGATAGAGATAATATTTTTGGTATTTTTGATATAAAGATGCAAAGTAAAAAGTAAAAGCAAAGCAAGTAAATAAAGTAATGGAGATTGATATGATGAGAATAGACCCGGGGGCTATAGGTTTCACTAGTGGCTTCTCTCAAGAGCATAAGTATTCTACGGTGGGTGAACAAATTACTGTTGAGCAATTGATAGAATTGAGCATAGTTATGAGGTTATCTAGGTATGATCATGTATATAGGCATCACGTCCGTGACAAGTAGATCGAAACGATTCTGCATCTACTACTATTACTCCACTCATCGACCGCTATCCAGCATGCATCTAGAGTATTAAGTTAAAAACAGAGTAATGCCTTAAGCAAGATGACATGATGTAGAGGAATAAATTCATGCGATATGATAAACACCCCATCTTGTTGTCCTCGATGGCAACAATACAATACGTGCCTTGCAACTCTTTCTGTCACTGAGTAAGGTCACCGCAAGATTGAACCCAAAGCCATGCACTTCTCCCATTGCAAGAACTACCAATCTAGTTGGCCAAACCAAACGGATAATTCGAAGAGACTTGCAAAGATAACTCAATCATACATAAAAGAATTCAGAGAAGATTCAAATATTATTCATAGATAAGCTGGACCATAAACCCTCAATTCATCGGTCTCAACAAACACACCGCAAAAAGAATATTACATCGAATAGATCTCCATGAGAGAGGGGGAGAACATTGTATTGAGATCCAAAAAGAGAGAAGAAGCCATCTAGCTACTAGCTATGGACCCGAAGGTCTGAAGTAAACTACTCACACTTCATTGGAGGGGCTATGGTGTAGATGTAGAAGCCCTCCATGGTGGATGCCCTCTCCGGCGGAGCTCCGGGACAGGCCCCAAGATGGGATCTCGTGGATACTCGAAGTCACAGTGGTGGAATTAGGTTTTTGGCTCCGTATCTGGTCTATCGGGGGTACGTAGGTATATATAGGAGGAAGGAGTACGTCGGTGGAGCTCCGAGGGGCCCACGGGGCAGGGGGCGCGCCCAGGTGGGGGGGGGCGCCCTCCATCCTCGTGACCTCCTCGGAAACTTCTTGGAGTAGGGTCCAAGTCTCCTGGATCACGTTCGGTGAGAAGATCACGTTCCCGATGGTTTCATTCCGTTTGGACTCCGTTTGATATTTTGTTTCTTCGAAATACCGAAATAGGCAAAAAACAACAATTTTGGGCTGGGCCTCCGGTTAATAGGTTAGTCCCAAAAATAATATAAAAGTGGAAAATAAAGCCCATTATAGTCCAAAACAGTAGATAAAGTAGCATGGAGCAATCAAAAATTATAGATACGTTTGAGACGTATCAGGCATCCCCAAGCTTAATTCCTGCTCGTCCTCGAGTAGGTAAATGATAAAAAGAGAATTTTTGATGCGGAGTGATACTTTGGCATAATTTCAATGTAAATCTTCTTAATCATGGTATGAATATTCAGATCTGAAAGATTCAAGACAAAAGTTCATATTGACACAAAAATAATAATACTTCAAGCATACTAGTCAAAGCAATCATGTCTTCTCAAAATAACATGGCAAAAGAAAGTTCATCCCTACAAAATCATATAGTTAGGCTATGCTTCATTTTCGTCACACAAAGATGTTCCCAACTTCTATACCCCGATGACAAGCCAAGCAATTGTTTCATACTTAAATAATCTCAAACTTTTTCAACCTTCACGCAATACATGAGCGTGAGCCATGGATATAGCACTATGGGTGGAATAGAATATGATGATGGGGATTGTGTGGAGAAGACAAAAAAGGAGAAATTCTCACATCAGCGAGGCTAATCAATGAGCTATGGAGATGCCCATCGATTGATGTTAATGCAAGGAGTAGGGATTGCCATGCAACGGATGCACTAGAGCTATGAATGCTCAACAAAAGAAAACTAGTGGGTGTGCATCCAACTTGCTTGCTCATGAAGACCTAGGGCATTTTGAGGAAGCCCATCGTTGGAATATACAAGCCAAGTTCTATAATGAAAAATTCCCACTAGTATGAACAAGACAACTCAATATATGAAAACATGGTGCTAATTTGAAGCACAAAATATGAGACTCACTACATGAAGAACAAGGTGCTACTTTGAAGCACAATATATGAGACTCACTACATGAAGAACAAGGTGCTACTTTGAAGCACAAGTGTGGAAAAAGAGATAGTAACATTGCCCTTTTCTTTTTTTTGGGCCCCTTTTTTTTATTTTGGCCTTACTCTTTTTTTTGGGCAATGCTCTAATAATGATGATCATCACACTTCTATTGATTACAACATAAGGATTACAACTCAAAACTAGAACAAGATATGACTCTATATGAATGCCTCCGGCGGTGTGCGTGGATGGTGCAATGAAGCCAGAGTGACATGTATGAAAAATAATGCAAGGTGGCTTTGCCACAAATACGATGTCAACTACAAGATCATGCAATGGCAATATGACAAAAGTAATGTATGTCATGATGATGATGGTGGAAGTTGCATGGCAATATATCTCGGAATGGCTATGGAAATGCTATAATAGGTAGGTATGGTGGCTGTTTTGAGGAAGATATAAGGAGGTTTATGTGTGATAGAGCGTATCGTATCATGGGGTTTGGATGCACCGCCAAGTTTGCACCAACTCTCAAGGTGAGAAAGGGCAATGCACGGTACCGAAGAGGCTAGCAAAGGTGGAAAGGTAAAAGCGCGTATAATCCATGGACTCAACATTAGTCAAAAGAACTCATATACTTATTGCAAAAATTTAGAAGTCATAAAAAATTCAAGTACTACGCCAAGATGCTCCTAGGGGGATAGATTGGTAGGAAAAGACCATCGCTCGTCCCCGACCGCCACTCATAAGGATGCACAAGCCAGGTACACTTCATATTTCAAATTTGTTACACAACTTTAACCATACATGCATGCTACGGGATTTGCAATCTTCAACGCAAGTATTTCACAAATTCACAACTACTCAACTAGCACGACTTTGATATTATCACCTCCATATCTCAAAACAATTATCAAGAATCAAACTTATCTTAGTATTCAACGCACTCAAAAGAAAGTTTCACATATCTTGAATACCAAGTATATTAACATTAAGCAAATTACCATGCTATTAACGACTCTCAAAATAATCTAAGTGAAGCATGAGAGATCAAGTTTCTTTAAAACAAATCCACCACCGTGCTCTAAAAGATCTAAGTGAAGCACTAGAGCAAAAATTATCAAGCTCAAAAGATATAAGTGAAGCACTATGAGCAAAACTATCAAGCTCAAAAGATATAAGTGAAGCACATAGAGTATTCTAACAAATTCCAAATCATATATGGCTCTCTCAAAAGGTGTGTACAGAAAGGATGATTTTGGTAGACTAACAAGCAAAGACACAAATAATACAAGACGCTCCAAGCAAAACACATATCATGTGGTGAATAAAAATATAGCTCCAAGTAAATTACCGATGGAAGTGGATTTAAAGAGGGATGCCTTCCGGGCATCCCCAAGCTTTGACTTTTGGTGTCCTTGGATTATCTTGGGGTTCCATGGGCATCCCCAAGCTTAGGCTCTTGCCACTCCTTGTTCCATAATCCATCAAAATAATTCACCCAAAACTTGAAAACTTCACAACACAAAACTCAATAGAAATCTCGTGAGCTCCGTTAGAGAAAGAAAACAAAAGACTACTTTAAGGTACTGTAATGAACTCATTCTTTATTTGTATTGGTGTTAAACCTACTGTATTCCAACTTCTCTATGGTTTATAAACTATTTCACTAGCCATAGATTCATCAAAATAGGCAAACAACACACGCAAAACAGAATCTGTCAAAAACAGAACAGTCTGTAGTAATCTGTAACTAACGCAAACTTCTGGAACACAAAAAATTCTACCAAAATTAGACGGCCTGGTAAATTTGTTTATTGATCAGCAGAAATTGGAATCACTATTTTATCACGTTTTGGTGATTTTTAACAATTCGGGCACTGGGCGCAAAGATTCTGGAAATTACAGCAAGATCAAATAACTATCTCCCAAGAAGATCTAATAGGTTTAACTTGGCACAAACACTAATTAAAAGATAAAACCACATCTAAACAGAATCTAGATGTATTATTTATTCCTAAACAGAACCAAAAACAAAAACACAAAATAAAATTGGGTTGCCTCCCAACAAGCGCTATCGTTTAACGCCCATAGCTAGGCATAAAAGCAAGGATAGATCTAGGTATTGCCATCTTTGGTAGGCAATCCATAAGTGGCTCTCATGATAGATTCATATGGTAATTTTGTTTTATTTATAGGAAAGTGTTCCATGCCCTTCTTTAAGGGAAATTGGAATTTAATATTCCCTTCCTTCATATCAATAATTGCACCAATCGTTTTAAGGAAAGGTCTACCAAGAATAATAGGACATGAAGGATTGCAATCTATATCAAGAACGATAAAATCTACGGACACATAATTCCTATTTGCAACAATAAGAACATAATTAATTCTTCCCATAGGCTTTTTAATAGTGGAATCCAAAGATGCAAGTTTAGAGAGCAATCATCAAAGTCACGGAAATCTAGCAAATCACACAAAGTTTTGGGAATAGTAGAGACACTAGCACCCAAATCACACAAAGCATGAAACTCATAATCTTTAATTTTAGTTTTAATGGTAGGTTCCCACTCATCATGGAGTCTTCTAGGGATAGAAACTTTCAACTCAAGCTTTTCTTCATAAGATTGCATCAAGGTATCAACAATGTGTTCGGTAAAAGCCTTATTTTGACTATAAGCATGAGGAGAATTTAACACGGATTGCAACAAGGAAATACAATCAATTAAAGAGCAATTTTCATAATTAAATTCCTTGAGATCTAGAATAGTGGGTTTAGCAATGTCTAGATTTTTATTTCTTTCAATCCCACTTTTATCAAGATCTAAAAACTCAGAATTCTTAGAACACCTTCTAGGTAAAGGAAGATCATATTCAGATTCATCAAGATTCATATTGCAAAATAAAGATTTAATAGGGGACACATCAATAACTTTCATATCTTCATCTTGATTTTCATAGGAATTAGAAGAACACGCTTTAATAAAGGCATCTTTGGAAGCACGCATCCTAGCGATTCTTTCCTTGCACTCATCAATGGAAATTCTCATGGCTTTGAGAGACTCATTGATATCATGCTTAGGAAGAATAGATCTAAGCTTTAAAGAATCAATTTCAAGAGAAATTCTATCAACGTTCCTAGCCAAATCATCAACTTTAAGCAATTTCTCTTCAAGCAAAGTATTGAAAATTCTTTTGTGAATTCATAAACTCTTTAACACTACTCTCAAATTCAGAGGGCATCTTATTAAAATTGCCATAAGAGTTGTTGTAGGAATTTCCATAATTATTAGAAGGATTACTAGGATAAGGCCTAGGATTAATTCCCTCTATAAGCATTGTTACCAAAATTATTCCTACCAACAAAATTCACATCCATAGATTCATTATTATTCTCAAGCAAAGTAGATAAAGGCATATTATTGGGATCAGAAGAAACACTCTTAACAAATAAATTCCTAAGTTCATCTATCTTTTCACTCAAAACATTGATTTCTTCTATAGCATGCACTTTTTTATTAGTAGATCTTTCAGTATGCCATTGAGAATAATTAACCATAATATTATCCAGGAGTTTAGTAGCATCTCCTAAAGTGATTTCCATAAAAGTGCCTCCCGCGGCCGAGTCTAAAAGATTTCTAGAAGCAAGATTCAATCCAGCATAATTTTTTTGTATAATCATCCATAAGTTCAAACCATGAGTAGGACAATTACGTACCATTAATTTCATTCTCTCCCACGCTTGTGCAACATGTTCATGATCAAGTTGCTTAAAATTCATAATATCGTTCCTAAGAGAGATAATCTTAGCAGGAGGAAAATACTTAGAGATAAAAGCATCTTTGCACTTGTTCCAAGAATTAATACTATTTTTAGGAAAAGATGAAAACCACGCTTTAGCATGATCGCTATGCGAAAAAGGAAATAGCTTCAATTTAACGACATCATTATCGACATCTTTTTTCTTTTGCATATCACATAAATCAACGAAGCCATTTAGATGAGTAGCGATACCTTCACTAGGAAGGCCGGCGAATTGATCTTTCATAACAAGATTCAACAAAGCAGTATTGATTTCACAAGATTCAGTATTGGCAAGAGGAGCAATCGTAGTGCTAAGGAAATCATTATTATTGGTATTGGTGAAGTCACACAATTTGGTAGCATCTTGAGCCATCGCGACAAACAAGCAAACTAACACACGAGCAAACAAAAGTACAAGGAAAAAGGCAACGGAAAGAGAGGAGGAGATTGGAAAAGAGAGGGCGAATAAAACGGCAAGGGTGAAGTGGGGGAGAGGAAAACGAGAGGCAAATGGCAAATAATGTAATGCGAGAGATAGGGATTGTGATGGGTACTTGGTATGTTGACTTTTGCGTAGGCCTCCCCGGAAACGGCGCCAGAAATCCTTCTTGCTACGTCTCGAGCTTGCGTTGGTTTTCCCCGAAGAGGAGGGGGTGATGCAGCACAGTAGCGTAAGTATTTCCCTCAGTTTTTGAGAACCAAGTTATCAATCCAGTAGGAGGTCACGCGCAAGTCCCCCGTACCTGCACAACACGATAGCAACTCGCAACCAACGCTTAGGGGTTGTCAATCCCTTCACGGTCACTTACGAGAGTGAGATCTGATAGAGATAATATTTTTGGTATTTTTAATATAAAGATGCAAAGTAAAAAGTAAAAGCAAAGCAAGTAAATAAAGTAATGGAGATTGATATGATGAGAATAGACCCGGGGGCCATAGGTTTCACTAGTGGCTTCTCTCAAGAGCATAAGTATTCTACGGTGGGTGAACAAATTACTGTTGAGCAATTGATAGAATTGAGCATAGTTATGAGGTTATCTAGGTATGATCATGTATATAGGCATCACGTCCGTGACAAGTAGATCGAAATGATTCTGCATCTACTACTATTACTCCACTCATCGACCGCTATCCAGCATGCATCTAGAGTATTAAGTTAAAAACAGTAGTAACGACTTAAGCAAGATGACATGATGTAGAGGAATAAATTCATGCAATATGATAAATACCCAATCTTGTTATCCTCGATGGCAACAATACAATACGTGCCTTGCAACTCTTTCTGTCACTAAGTAAGGACACCGCAAGATTGAACCCAAAGCCATGCACTTCTCCCATTGCAAGAACTACCAATCTAGTTGGCCAAACCAAACGGATAATTCGAAGAGACTTGCAAAGATAACTCAATCATACATAAAAGAATTCAGAGAAGATTCAAATATTATTCATAGGTAAGCTGGATCATAAACCCACAATTCATCGGTCTCAACAAACACACCGCAAAAAGAAGATTACATCGAATAGATCTCCACGAGAGGGGGAGAACATTGTATTGAGATCAAAAAAGAGAGAAGAAGCCATCTAGCTACTAGCTATGGACCCGAAGGTCTGAAGTAAACTACTCACACTTCATTGGAGGGGATATGGTGTTGATGTAGAAGCCCTCCGTGGTGGATGCCCTCTCCGGCGGAGCTCCGGGACAGGCCCCAAGATGGGATCTCGTGGATACAGGAAGTTACAATGGTGGAATTAGGTTTTTGGCTCCGTATCTGGTCTATTGGGGGTATGTAGGTATATATAGGAGGAAGGAGTACGTCGGTGGAGCTCCGAGGGGCCCACGGGGCAGGGGGGCGCGCCCAGGGGGGGCGCCCTCCACCCTCGTGACCTCATCGGAAACTTCTTGGAGTAGGGTCCAAGTCTCCTGGATCACGTTCGGTGAGAAGATCACGTTCCCGAAGGTTTCATTCCATTTGGACTCTGTTTGATATTCTGTTTCTTTGAAATACTGAAATAGGCAAAAAACAACAATTCTGGGCTGAACCTCCGGTTAATAGGTTAGTCCCAAAAATAATATAAAAGTGAAAAATAAAGCCCATTATAGTCCAAAACAGTAGATAAAGTAGCATGGAGCTATCAAAAATTATAGATACGTTGGAGACGTATCAGAGCCCACAGTTGAACTATTCAGAGATTGCTTCCATCTGAACCGCCGCACCGAATTTACTGACGGTCCCAACACCGAGCTAGGTGGTATGACGATTCAAAAGAGGAAAGAAGTCACTTACCCTCACGCCAAACTGCACAGCCATCCCAAAGAATGGAATTCAACATGGTTTTATTGCAAAGATACCTCTCCTGATGGAGAAAATCCATTGCCGGGTTACCGTCCGGAACGGCTAAGCAACACACTTTCCTTCCCTCAAAGACTGGCTGCTAGGGAGAGAAGCAAAATATGCTTCTCAATTATCCAAGCTCTGGGCCTTCATGGCTAACGGGTTGACAGGAGTTGACCTTGCTCGCTGCTGGATATCTTGGAGTCTACTACCCTTAAGCCTGCGCTCCGGATTGATGTGCAAATACACAGAAGATGTAAAAGACCCTCTACGGCATATTGAGATCCAACTGACAGACGACGAGGTTACTGAGGCTGTTAAGAGGATGTTGAATGAACCGGAAACTGCTTGTGCTCAAACCGGCTGCCTCCCTTTTTTGCCAAGAACAAACCGCCAGCCGTAAGATTCATATCTTATGTTTTCATGAAATCTGACTATGCTTAAATACCCTTTGTTGACTTTAACATCTTTCAAACAGGGTGATGATCCATTTTGGAGCAAGAAGCCTCCACAAGAGAAACCGGAGAAAACAACCCGGCCCAAGACCAGAGTTGTGAAAAAACTGGCCCATAGAAAGAGAACCACTGCCTCTTCCGATCCACCAGCTGACGATGATGTGGGTAATCCGGACCTTGAGGTAGAGCTTGACTCACTTGGTTTATTTTTCACACGCCTTATTGATAATGATTATTGCCAGGATGACGCTGAAGTCAGTCACGCTGATGTTGTAGAGGTAACCACTCTTTCTTCCGATTCAAACCCTTTACCTTCACTAAAATTCCGTCGGGCAAACCGGAAAGTTAAATTTTCTCATCCTCTTGCTTATTTGGACCGAAACTTTCTTATGAAGACACAACAACATGAAGCTCGCCGCACAACCCGGCACAGCGGCCAGGTAGTTACCTCCGCCGGTTTACTGAACAGTCCGGTTCGGAAACGCCGTTCAGAGGTCTCTAATTGTTTCGTCAATGCTTATCCTAAAAGAGGGTTGTGTTCGTCAACCTCTTAATCCATCTGACTCTGATTGTCAGGGCACTTCTCACTCTTCTTCCGGCGAGTCGTCAGCCACCCAGCTCCCACCACTAAAAATAGTGCTTGGGTAAGCTATATTCCTGATAATGTTGTTTAATGATATCACTTTAAAAATTCACTGGACTGATCCGTCTTTTCCTTTCAGGGCCAAACCTAGGCCAGGCGAAAAATCTCGTCTGGACAAAGCGGCAGAAGAAGATGATGCTCCTGAACCGGCAAAAATAACAGATCCCGAAGAACCCATCCACGACGATGTGTTGAACGACCCACCATCGCAAGACCATGATGTTGCTGCTGAAGAGGCACATGTTGATGCCACAGGCCCTGTTAATCAGCCCATGAGCCCTGTTCAAACTGACAAAACAGCGAGCCCATCAAAGCACACTGACAATCCGGCGACACCGGTGCGGACCGGCGAAGCCAAAGATGATGATGTCGTTATTACTGGCGTTGGTCATTCTGAGCCAGGCAATCCTGTCGCTTTGTCCAAGCACACTGCGAAAGATGAAGTTGCAGCATTTGGTAAAGGCAAATGGAACGCCGATTTGGCCACTTATGCCGCTCTAGACCCCCAAGATCTTTATTCCGGCTACCTGAATCGGCTATATACCAGCCATGATTGTGAAGCCGGTTTGGTAAAAATGATGAAGGACAAATATGAGGTAAATTCCATATGGCTCTCTCCTTATATATTTCAATCTGTCAACTCCAATAGCCCCCAAGTGACGGTTTTTAAGATATCAACTTAAACCGGGACTTTCCAACATGAACTGTTTTAATGCAGCCGTACTTTGAGAATGTAGCCCCCAAGGGCCGGTTCAACTTAATTAAGTTAAACCGGGACTTTGTACAGTAAGAATTCCAGTGTCACTAGAGGATAGAGCAAATATGCATTAGCCCCCAAGTGCCAAGTTGAATACTTGTATTGAGCTTGGGACTTATATAGAATTTGTAGGATGAAAAGCAAATATGCATTAGCCCCCAAGTACCAAGGGCATAACTTGTTATGTGGTTGGTACTTCAACTTTGCACCTTAATCTTGATTAAATGATTATCTGTATGCAGGCTGATCTGAGCAGGAAAGAAAGTCAAGTCGCTGATCTTCAAGAAAATCTGAAATCCCAGCAAGCTAAAACTTCCAAAGCAAAAGATGAATTAACCAGCGCTTTAAGCGTTATGGAAAATCTTAAGGAAGATTTCAACAAGGAGCGGGCGGATTGGGCCAATGAAAAGGCCGCTTTACTTCAACGGGCAGAGAAGGCTGAGGCCGTGCTCAAACCGGTGGTGGATGAACTGACCAGTGTAAAGCGGCAAGTGCATGCCATGAACACTGCTGTCTTTGGTAAGCCTTCTTGATTTCTGAAGTAACTAGGTCTTCTCATGTAATTGCCGGTTTACCAACCCTTTGAATGATACAGGGATATGTATTGGCCACTTGGGATCAGATGTGCGGAAGAAACTGAAAGCCGCCTATACATTGATACAACAACTGTATACCGGTGCGCAACGGATCATCAGTAGTGCTTCTCACAACAACCCGACGCCGACCTTGATCCACGACACTCAAAGGTTGTCAATGCTTCCTGCCCGGATTGAAGAATTAAAGAAATCCGCTGCTAGAACCGGTGCTATAAACGCCTTAATCCGGGCAAAAGCATGGGTGCCGGATTTTGATCCTGTTGAAGCGGCCCAGGGTTTCCCAAGCGTGAAGGAAGATGGGACAAAATTCAGTGAAGAGGATCTCCGAGCTATAAACCAGGAAATGCACCCTTTGGCTTGTCAATTGGCTGAAGAGGCAAATCTGTCTCACTATCAAGCCCAATATGATGGCGAAAACAAACGAGTGGCTGCACCAATCCCTGAAGCGGAGAACCTTATACCGCCAATCCGTAAGCATACTTACGCTCCTGATATTGAACCGTCGTTGCTGATCAATGATGAAGCTGTATTCCAAGCATTAATGGGAATCGACTGGACAACTGTTGATTTCCAGTCGCTGGGTAGGGAAACAAAAGTTGAAGCGGCGCAGGATGACCCGCAACCATCAGGCCAAGCTGGCGACCAAGCATGAACCGGAAGCCGGTTTACATTGCTGTTTCTTTATGTTATGCAGAAAAACAATTATCTTATCTGGGCTCCGTGTTGCCTTGTAATAGACTAGCTGCCACACTTGGTGTTGATATGCCTTCGTGCATACTTATTGCAACTTATGCTTCCGTTGAATCATCAATCTTAAACTGTTGTCTGCAGCAAAAAGCTTAAAACGCCGCTGTGGTTGTACCACCAAGCGGCCCATAATATCTGCCATCGTAGGCCATGAAGTTGGCTGTGCCAATCTTAAAACGGAGTTTTAAGAAATCCACTCCGCTGGAGGAGAAAACAGCTCCTGTGAATATAAGGTGGGTTTACCAAGTAAACCGTTCCGGTTTACCAAGAACACCGGTGTTACTCCAGAATAGGATTTTTAACAGAAAATCAAACTGGTCAAAGCATCTCTGGATTAAGAATAGACCGTGTTCCGTCAACTGATAGTCGAACCGGTTTAATAATCGTCGGTTTAAAAACACAACAACAGAAATATGCAAACAAGAGAAATATATCTCAAGCAAAGACAAATAGAATCATTTGCAAAAAGAGGTTGTTTGAGCCGATCAAGTGGCATTACCATGGTCGGACATGACTGTCGGCGTTCTGGGAACGGGGGTCCCCAGACTTGCCTGCCTGCGGCCTGCGGCGTTGCTCAAGGAGGGGCCCAGCACGGCCCATCTTCATCAACACAAGCCCAAGACCCTCGCGAGGGGCCAAGCCTCGCGGGGCGGACGACATGGAGCGTCCTCAGGCACGGCCTCATTAGGCTGGCTCGCGATGAGGCGGAGAGATCAAGGCGGGGTACCTCACGAGGTGCCTGTGACGCAAGCCATGACGACCAAGGGCGCCAGGTGGGCGCCAGGCCGCGCAGTGTCCTCCTTTCCTCTTTGGTGCAAAGGGAGCAAGCGCATGCGAGAGCATCAAGCAAAGGCACCCGTTTCGGTGCAAAAAGACCAAGACCAGCCCGACGGCAGGGAGGAAGTCATTGTGGAGCCCAAGCAGGCGTCACCACCAGAGCCTTTGGCAGGCGAGGACCAACTTTAGTCAGGATAAGTGTACTAGATGTTCCCCTTCAAAATGGCCAATTCTTGGCGCCCTTCCCGCTCAATATGTGGGAAGAGGCCCAGGGCCTTTGCCTATAAATAGGACTAGCCACCCACGGGGTAGAGACATCGAGAATCCAGTGCTTGGAATCCAGAGAGAGAGAAGGGTGACTGAACTCCTCCTAGCAGTTCATCCCCCCCAGCAAAGAACAGACCCTCGCGAGGCTGTTCTTCCTTGTATTGTTCATCATCATCAGCCCAAGAGGCAATCCACCACACCACAAACTAGAGTAGGGTATTACACCACAATGGTGGCCCGAACTAGTATAAACCCTGTGTCTCTTGTGCTGTTCTTTCCATAGCTTAGATCCTAGCAAGTCGGCGGGGTGCAGGTAGGTAGAGGAAGAGATCTCCGTGCGCACCCCAGTGTTCGAACCTCAAGGGTCTGCCGGAACCCGAAATCCGACATTTGGCGCGCCAGGTAGGGGTGCACCGGAGTTTCCCTTCTGCCACCGCCACGACCCGCCTCGCGATGAGTAGCGCGTCGCCCGCTCCGGCCGCCGGCGCCAGCACGGGGGCCAGGGGGCTCCGAGCCCTGGCCCCAGCCCTGCAACGGGTGCGGTGGCCGGACAAGTTCAGGCCAACGACGCCGCCACGCTACAACGGAGCGACTGATCCGCTGGCCTTCTTGCTGGCGTACGAGGAGGCCATCCTCGAAGCTGGAGGTGACGACGGGGTCATGGCCAACTGGCTTCCCATGGCCCTCATCGGCGCTCCGCGCGCATGGCTGCTCCACCTACCGGCAGCCTCTGTGGCCTCTTGGGAAGAGCTGCGCGGCCTCTTCCTCGCCCACCACGCTGCACCAACACCCCCGGTCGTCGCGGCCCTCCTGGGCGGCTCGCAGGTGCCGCCTACCAATCACCACGTCAAGCCGTTCATCCGCTGGGTCAGCGCCGCTTCCACGCGGCAGGGGGCTCTCCCGGACCGGGCAGCGCCCATGGCCGGCCTAACCTTCAGCTCGGAGGACCGCCCCTCCAACTCGGCCTGCTCGGGTGCGCTCCCCATGCTGTGCACCCCCACCATCTGCCAGGTGGCCGTCACCAGGACTCTCATCGATGGTGGCGCGGGCCTCAGTGTGCTCTCAGTCGAAGCCTTCAACCTCCTCTGCATACCCTGGAGCGGTTGCAACCCAGCCGGCCCTTCTCAGGCGTCGGGGGCGGGTCGTCCAGCTCCTTGGGACAGATCTGGCTCCCGGTAACCTTCGGCACCTACGACAACTTCCGCATGGAGCTGATCAACTTCGACATCGCCCCCATCGGCCTCCCCTACAACACCATCCTCGGCTATCCAGCGCTAGCCCAATTCATGGCCGCGACGCACCCGGCGTACAACCTCATGAAGATGCCCGGGAGCAACGGTGTCCTCACCGTGCACGGGGACACCAGAGACGCGCTGCGAGTGCTCAAGCTTGCCTTCAAGACGGCGGCGTCGGCAGAACCCGCCGACTCAGAGACCCCCGAGCCCAAGGGGGCTGCACCCACCAAGAAGAAACAGTTGTTCACCCAAGACAAGGCAGAAACCAAGCAGATATTCGTCGACGAGGACAGGTCCACCAGCACCACTTTCACCATAGGCGCCAACCTCGATCCCGAGCAGGAGGAGGCCCTAGTCAAGTTCCTGCGAGCGAACAAGAAGGTATTCGCCTGGGAGCCAGATCAGTTGGCGGGGATCCCTTGGGGCGTAATCGAGCATCACCTCAACGTGTGCCCCAACGTATGCCCTGTGAAGCAGAAGGCGAGGCGGCAGTCCACTGAAAAGCAGGCTTTCATCGTCCAAGAGACCCGCAAACTGGAAGCCGCTGGGGTCATTCGCGAGGTTCGATATCCCAACTGGTTGGCCAACCCTGTCGTTGTGCCAAACAAGGGAGGAAAGGAGCGCATGTGTGTCGACTTCACCAACTTCAACAAGACATGCCCGCAAGATCCGTTCCCACTCCCCCGCATCGACCAGATCGTCGATTCCACCGCAGAGTGCGACCTGTTATGCTTTTTGGATGCCTTCTCTGGGTATCACCAGATCAAGATGGCGGTAGAAGACATCGAAAAGACAGCCTTCCTGACCCCGTGTGGGGTGTACTGCTACACATACATGCCATTTGGGCTGCGCAACGCAGGGGCGACCTTTTAGCGGCTGATGCACATCACCTTGGGTCCGCAGCTCGGGAAGAATGTCGAGGCTTACGTCGATGACATTGTGGTGAAGTCTCGGGAGGCCAGGACCCTGACACAAGACCAGGAGGAAACCTTTGCGAGCCTCAACGCAGTGAACCTGCGGCTCAACCGAGAGAAGTGTGTGTTCGGAGTCCCCTCGGGCAAGCTCTTGGGTTTCCTCGTGTCCCACCGAGGCATCGAGGCTAACCAGGAGAAGGTGAAGGCGGTCGAGGACATGAGCCCGCCGAAGACCCTCAGGGAAATGCAGAAGCTCACTGGACGCGTGACTGCGCTAGGGCGCTTCATCTCCAAGCTGGGGGAACGAGCGCTGCCTTTCTTTCAGCTAATGAAGAAAAAGGGGCCCTTTGAATGGACTAAAGAGGCCGACAAGGCGTTTCAAGATCTCAAGAGGTACCTAACCAGCCCTTCGGTCATGGTGGCTCCGCGCCCGCGAGAACCCCTGGTACTCTATCTCGCTGCCACTCCCTACTCCGCCAGCGCAGCCCTGGTAGCGGTTAGGGAGGAGCGTCAAACCAAAGCCACAGCAGCAGCCAGAGTCAAGGCAAAGCAGGAACAAGGGAGACCCACAGAAACCACTACCATGGCTAAGAAGGACCAGCCGCCGCAGGGGAGCGCACTAGGAACAAAAGAGGCCCCCTCCCTAGATAGCCAGCCTCTGGAGGCTCCATCGCCTCAGGAGGCGCCACGGTCTCCGGAGGGTGCCATCGGCACCGACGCTCCAAGCCTCGTTGAGCACCCAGTGTACTTCGTCAGCACGGTGTTGCGGGACGCAAGGGCACGGTACCCCATGCCTCAGAAACTCCTCCTCGCCCTACTGGTGGCCTCGCGCAAGCTGCGGCACTATTTTCAAGGACACCCCATCAAGGTCGTCTCAGCATACCCCTTGGAGAGGGTGCTCAGGAGCCCTATTTCAGCCGGAAGGGTCGCAGAATGGAACATTGAACTGCAAGCGTTCCAGCTCGAATTCAGCACGACCAGAGTCATCAAGGGGGCAGCATTAGCGGATTTCGTGGCAGAATGGACGGAGGCACCAAGCCTCAAGGCCGACGAGGATCGGTCCCTGTCCCCGGGAAGTGAGGCGCCAGAAGGATGGGTCATGTACTTCGATGGGGCGTTCTCCAGGCATGGCGCTGGGGCTGGGGCAGTGTTTATATCGCCCACTCAGGACAAGCTCTACTATGCTGTACAGCTCTATTTCCAGCAAGGTGAAAAGGTCTCCAACAACATAGCGGAGTATGAAGGTCTAATAGCGGGCTTGAAGGCCGCAGCTGCCCTAGGGGTAAAATGCCTCACCATCAAGGGCGATTCGCAGCTCCTCGTCAATTTCTCCAACAAGATGTACGAGCGGAAGGATGAGCACATTGAAGCCTACCTCGCGGAGGTCCGCAGGATGGAGAAGCAGTTCTGGGGGTTGGAGTTGCAGCATGTGCCCCGCGGCACCAATCAGGAGGCCGACGACATCGCCAAACGGGCGTCCAGGCGGTTACCTCAGGAGCCCGGCGTCTTCGAGGAGCGGCTCTTCAAGCCCTCAGCCCTGCCGTCATTATCAAACACGGTGCAGCCTCGGGAGGAGCTCCCCCAGCCACCTACCTCGGGAGCCCCGGTCTGTGGCCCGGCCTCAGGAGCACGCCTGCTCCTAACGATGGAGCCTCAGGAGGGGTGCTGGATCACGGAGCTCCGGAGTTACTTAACACAAGGGACCCTGCCAGAGAAGGAGGAGGAAGCAGAGCGTGTGGCGCGGCAAGCCACAGCATACTGCATCAGGGATGGGGAGCTCTACCGGAAGCGACCAAACGACGTATCCCTGCGCTGCATCTCCAGGGAGCAAGGGAAGGAACTGCTGGCAGATATACACGGCGGAGACTGTGGACATCATTCATCATCGCGGACCCTCGTCGGCAAGGCGTTCCGCAGTGGGTTCTATTGGCCCACCGCACTCAATGACGCCGTCGAACTGGTGAAGGCTTGTGAGGCCTGCCAATTCCACGCCAAGCAGATACACCAGCCGGCAGGAGGCCTGCAGACTATACCACTTTCGTGGCCGTTCACAGTCTGGTTGGACATCCCCTGGCCCGCTTCTCGGGCGCCAGGGGGCTATCACTACCTCTACGTCGGCGTGGACAAGTTCACCAAGTGGGCTGAAGTAGAAGCCGTCCGCACCATCCCTGCGGGTTCCACGGTCAAGTTCATCAAGGGCATTGTGAGCCGGTTTGGGGTGCCGAACCGCATCATCACGGACAACGGTTCGCAGTTCACCAGTAACCTCTTCAAAACATACTATGCTAACCTTGGTACGCAGATATACTATGGTTCGGTGGCGCACCCCCGAAGCAACGGCCAGGCCGAGCGGGCCAACGCAGAGGTCCTGAGGGGCCTCAAGACCAGGACGTTCAAGAAGAAGCTGGAGGCCTGCGGCAGAGGTTGGTACGACGAGCTTCAGTCCGTGTTGTGGTCCATCCGCACAACCGCGACCAAGCCAACTGGAGAGACCCCGTTCTTCCTGGTCTATGGAGCCGAAGCGGTCCTCCCTCACGAGGTCAGACGTTGCTCCGCACGGATCCTGGCGTTTGACGAGGCGCAGCAGGACGCCATGCGGGGGATGGACCTCGTGCTGGGGGAGGAGCATCGCAAGAAGCCGCGTTGCGAGCGGCGAGGTACCAACAAGCACCGCGGCGGTACCACTGCCGCAACATCCGCCCCAGAACTCTTGAGGTAGGAGACCTCATGCTCAGGCGGGTCCTCTCCAGGGAGGGACTGCACAAGCTCTCTCCCATGTGGGAGGGCCCGTTCAAGGTTGTTCATGTTTCCAGGCCTGGCTCCGCGCGCTTGGAGACTCGGGAGGGGGTGCCAATCCAGAACGCATGGAACATTCAGCACCTCCGTAGGTTTTACCCCTAAGAAGGCCCAGAGCCTGTGAAGAAGGCGAACGCCTGTGAAGACTATCTTTTTGGAAAAGGCCCAGAGCCTGTGAAGAAGGCGAACGCCTGTGAAGACTATCTTTTTGGAAAACGCCCAGAGCCTGTGAAGAAGGCGAACGCCTGTGAATACTATCTTTTTGGAAAAGGCCCGGAGCCTGTGAAGAAGGCGAATGCCTGTGAAGCTGTCGCGTTTTGGTAAAGGACCGGAGCCTGTGAAGAGGGCAAATGCCCGTGAAGCTTGCTCCCCCAAGAAAGGCCTGGAGCCTGTGAAGAAGGCCAACGCCTGTGAAGCTCGCCGCCCGTGACACTCTCACGTAATAATGAGTTGGGGTTGTACACGCCCCGGAGTCTCAGGAGCGCCGGCCTCAGGCCCTGGGGCTCCCTCCCACGCCCAGTGGCAGCACTTAGCTCCGCGCTGGTGAGAAGACGTCGAAGACTAGATTAGGTGCCGGACGCGGCCTTTTCATTTGCTTTCCGCAGTTGGCTTTTTCGTTCTCATTTGAAGTTTGATTGAAGTTGTTGCCATCATTGGCTTGGGGCTCTTCGACTTTTCACTCTCCTGCCTCGATTTCTCTTACGCGAGGTCTCGCGAGGGGGCAGCCCTAGCGTCCTCGTAAGTGTTTCTGTCCTTATCGTTCAGAGGTTTCGCGACCTGGGTCTACTACAGGAGCACCCCTCCAGTCCGTGCCCCACGGGCACCGCGACACGAACACAGGACCTGGGTCGGTCGCCTCCCCACGGCTGAGGCCGGGAACTACCCACGCGCGGGCGCACAGCCAGAAGGCGCAATAACGAAAACAAAGCAATGATTAACAGCAATAACCCAAACACGCCCCCGCGGGGCTCCACGCTACTGTCTTTTTACGCAGGAAAAGGGAAAAGAGAGAACAAATCAGGCGCGACTCGCCTCACACCGGCCCGCAGGGGAGACTCGAGCCGCCTCCAGGGCTCAGGCGGACTCCCTCTCGCGCTTCACCGAGGCGCAACGACGGGCGGACGCGCTACCACCCTCCAAGCAGGCACGAAAACATGGAGGCTGACCGCGGCCACTGCTGGAAGAGTCGCCGCCCGAAGAAGAACCAGTGAAGCTTGAGGAACCCTGAGCGCCGCCAACCACCCGAGCGCTGTCCTGTCCATCATCGCTGGGGCTGGGGCCCGGGTCGCGGTCTTCGTCCTCAGGGCAGCACCCTGCGCGGCGACAATCTTCCCCAAACACCCTCACGTAAAGGGTGGCATCGCCGTTGAACTTGAAGCGCAGGGTGCACCGACGGCTCAGGCCACGCGCGCGGGCAAACGTCTGCCAACCGCGGGTCAAGGCCAGGCTCCCGGCTGCGGAGACCGCCAGCGAAGCTCAAGAGGCCCGGCTGCAGCAGCCGTCTGCCTGGAGCCAGAGGCCACCCGGGGCGCCGCCCAGGAGCTCGCCGAGAAGGAAGCGAGGAAGTTGAAGCCTGGTGCTAGTCGGCTCCGCCGACCACACAACGAACTCCGGTAGCACCTCCGCAGCGTGATGGCGCGTCCTGGGGGGTTGCGCGGCCGAAGCACGCCCCCCGGCCGCGGCCAGCCGCCCGTCGCCACGCGAGAACTCACCTCCATGACCGCGAGGAGTCGCCGTGGGGGCTACAGGGTGTTTGCGAGGGCGGCCCCGACCGCGCTTGGGTTGGGGAGAGGCAGGCTCAACCTGGCGAGCCTTTCCCTTCTCCGCGGCCAAGAACCTCCTTGACGGAGCCATGAAGAAGAAGGAAAAGCGAGAGGGAACATACTGGGAGGACACGCGCTGCTCCGTACTTATGGCCGGCGAAGGCCAACCGTCGACCTCCACGATCGCAGGTAATCATGACCCGCTTTGCATGCAGGGACCTGTCCAATCCGTGCAGTTGCCGAGGCGTCGTGGGGAAGTGGAGATGCCCACATCCAATCAACCGCCACGCAGCGCCCAAGGCCGTAGGCTGTTAGGGCCCGCGGCGCTTCGCCCTTGCCCTTTCGCCTCTCTGCTCGGCCAAGCCCGGGCGTGCCTTGGGCCCGGGGGCTACTGTCGGCGTTCTGGGAACGGGAGTCCCCAGATTTGCCTACCTGCGGCCTGCGGCGTGGCTCAAGGAGGGGCCCAGCACGGCCCATCTTCATCAACACAAGCCCAAGACCCTCGCGGGGCAGACGATGCGGAGCCTCCTCAGGCACGGCCTCATCAGGCTGGCTCGCGAGGAGGTGGAGAGATCAAGGTGGGGTACCTCACGAGGTGCCCGTGACGCAAGCCATGACGACCAAGGGCGCCAGGCGGGCGCCAGCCCGTGCAGTGTCCTCCTTTCCTCTTTGGTGCAAAGGGAGCAAGCACAGTCGAGAGCATCAAGCAAAGGCAACCGTTTCAGTGCAACGAGACCAAGACCAGCCCAACGGTAGGGAGGAAGTCATTGTGGAGCCCAAGCAGGCGTCACCACCAGAGCCTTTGGCGGGCGAGGACCAACTTTAGTCAGGATAAGTGTACTAGATGTTCCCGTTCAAAATGGCCAATTGTTGGCGCCCTTCCCGCTCAATATTTGGGAAGAGGACCAGGGCCTTTGCCTATAAATAGGACTAGCCACCCACGGGGTAGAGACATCGAGAATCCAGTGCTTGGAATCGAGAGAGAGAGAGAAGGGTGACTGAACTCCTCCTAGTAGTTCATCCCTCAAAGAAAGAATGCATCATGAGGCTGTTCTTCCTTGTATTGTTCATCATCATTAGCCCAAGGGGCAATCCACCACACCACAAACTAGAGTAGGCTATTACACCACAATGGTGGCCCGAACTAGTATAAACCCTGTGTCTCTTGTGCTGTTCTTTCCATAGCTTAGATCCTAGCGAGTCGGCGGGGTGCAGGTAGGTAGAGGGCGAGATATCCGCGCGCACCCCAGTGTTCGAACCTCAAGGGTCTGCCGGAACCCAAAATCCGACAAAGACCAAGCCCCCGATAGGTGTAGCTATGGTTCAAGTCAGCCAGGTCCCCAAATGATGAAGTGGCATTACGCTGATCAAGAGGTGTAGCGATGGTTCGGGTTCGACCAAAAGCCCCCATGTGATTCTGTGGTCTGAGGCCGATCAAGAGGCGTGACTGGTTCAGATGTGACCAAGTCCCCAAGTGATTCTGTGGCTTTCGCCTATCAAAAGGTGTTGCATTGGTTTGGACACGACCAAGCCCCCAAGTGACATGATATAAAGCTTGTTGAAAAAGCTAACTCAAGGGGTAAACCGGAGGTCGCTTTAAGATAAAAACTCCGTGTAACCACACATGTTGTAAAAATAACAGAGACCTCGCTTTGGCTAAGGCTCCAGTTTATTTTATTGATCATAATATATACATTGTCATAATATGTACATAAGTAGAGCCTATGGCTCAAGTATAGTAAGGCCGAAGATGAGCTATGTTCCACGGCCTGTTGGTCTCCTCCTCTGACGTGCGTGAGTCCTTATGCTCTCGAATATCGATCAGATAGTATGACCCGTTGTGTAGATTCTTGCTGACCACGAAAGCTCCCTCCCAAGGTGGGGATAGCTTGTGCATATCAGTCTGGTCTTGGATGAGTCGAAGCACCAAATCTCCTTCTTGAAAGGTTCTGGTTCTAACTCGGCGACTGTGATAGCAACGAAGATCCTGCTGGTAAATTGCCGAACGGGCAGCTGCGATGTCACGCTCCTCGTCCAACAGGTCCAAAGCGTCTTGCCGTGCTACCTCGTTGTCCGCTTCAACATAAGCTGCTACATGTGGTGAATCATGACGGATATCACTGGGGAGAACCGCCTCCGCTCCGTAGACCATGAAGAATGGTGTGTATCCTGTCAATCTGTTGGGCGTAGTATTGATGCTCCATAACACAGATGGTAACTCCTCAACCCAACAACCCGGCGTCCGTTGCAAAGGAACCATAAGCCGGGGTTTGATGCCTCATAAGATCTCTTGGTTAGCCCTCTCTGCTTGGCCATTGGACTGTGGGTGAGCTCCTCGATGAAACGCTGCCCGGATGTGCTCACGCCACAGAACTCCTTCATAGCACCCTTGGACGGGTTGGTACCATTATCGAGAATGATACTGTGGAAAGCCAAACCGGAAAATCACCTTTTTAATGAATTGAACCGTCGTGGCTGCATCACACTTGCTAACGGGCTCCGCTTCAACCCACTTTGTAAACTTGTCAACCGCCACCAAAAGGTGGGTCTTCTTGTCCTTGGACCTTTTGAAAGGCCCAACCATATCCAGCCCCCAAGTCGCAAATGGCCAAGTAATTGGAATCATCCTCAATTCTTGAGCCGGCACATGAGCGCGTCTTGAGAATTTCTGACAGCCATCACATTGCCTAACCAGGTCCTCCACATCAGCATGAGCAGTCAACCAATAAAAGCCGTGACGAAACGCCTTGGCCACCAAAGACTTTGAACCGGCGTGGTGACCACAATCCCCTTCGTTGATTTCACGCAAGATTTCACAGCCTTCCTCAGGAGATACACAACGTTGAAACGCCCCTGACACACTGCAATGATGCAACTCGCCATTGATAATAGTCATGGACTTGGATCGCCGGACTATCTGCCAGGCCAGAGTCTCATCCTCTGGTAACTCGCCTCGGTTCATGTACACAAGGTAAGGAATCGTCCAATCCGGAATGACATGCAGGGCCGCCACCAACTGAGCCTCCGGATCAGGAATAGCCAAATCATCTGCACCAGGGAGCTTGACAGACGGGTTATGCAGAACATCCAAGAAGACGTTAGGCGGGACCGGTTTGCGTTGAGAGCCCAGCCAGCTTAAAGCATCCGCCGCTTCGTTCTTCCGTCTATCCACGTGATCCACTTGATAACCTTTAAAGTGACCTGCAACAATATCCACCTCACGACGATATGCTGCCATGAGCGGATCCTTGGAATCCCAAGTGCCAGATACTTGTTGAGCCACCAGATCCGAGTCACCGAAGCACTTAACTCGGCTGAGATTCATCTCCTTAGCCATCCGGAGACCATGGAGTAAAGCTTCGTACTCAGCTGCATTGTTAGTACAAGGGAACATTAAACGGAGAATGTAGCAGAACTTATCTCCTCGTGGGGAAGTTAACACGACTCCAGCCCCCGAGCCCTCCAATTGCCTGGACCCATCAAAATGAATAGTCCAATAGGTGTGATCCGGTTTTTCTTCAGGTGCTTGTAGTTCCGTCCAATCATTGATGAAATCTACAAGTGCTTGAGATTTGACCACCGCTCGAGGCACGATTTCAACCTCAGGCGCCCAAGCTCTATAGCCCACTTGTCAATCCGACGCCGCCTCCCCTGCTCAATTATATCTCCCAAAGGAGCAGAGCTGACCACCGTAATAGGATGTCCTCGAAGTATTGCTTAAGCTTCCGCTTGCCATGAAAACTCCATACACCAACTTCGCCAATGCGGGTATCTTTGCTTGGACTCAATAAGCACCTCGCTGATATAGTAAACCGGACGCTGAACCGGATATTCCTTGCTCGCCTCTTTGCGCTCCACCACAATAGCTACGCCGATTTGACGAGCATTAGCTGCCACATATAGTAGCAATGGTTCCTTGTCAATTGGAGCCGCAAGAACAAAGCGGATTATTAGCTGCCGCTTTAAATCCTCAAACGCTTCATCGCCAATGAATTCCGCATTTAATTGATCTGCTTGCTTCAAAGATTCGATATAAAGGGATCGCCTTCTCACCAAGGCGGCTGATAAACCGGCTCAACGCGGCAATCTGGCCTGCCAAGCGCTGAACGTCGTTGATACACTTCGGCTTAGCCAGGGAGGTGATAGCTGTGATCTTCTCCAGATTAGCTTCAATTCCCCTGTTGGACACAAGAAAACCCAATAACTTGCCTGCCAGTACACCAAAAACACACTTGGCCGGGTTGAGCATCATCTTGTATGTCCGTAGGTTATCAAAGGTTTCATTCAAATCGTCAACCAGAGTCTCCTTCTCTCTTGACTTAACCACAATATCATCCAAAGAGGCATGAACAATACGGCCGATCTGTTTATGAAGGCAATTCTGTACACACCGTTGATAAGTTGCCTGGGCACTCTTGAGCCCAAAGGGCATAGATACATAGCAGAGGGCTCCAAAGGGAGTTATGAACGCCGTCTTCTCCTGGTCCTTAACTGCCATCTTGATCTGATGATAAACAGAATATGCATCCAGAAAACTCAAACGCTCACAACCCGCAGTAGCATCAATAATCCGGTCAATGCGGGGGAGGGAAAAAGGATCTGCTGGACAAGCCTTGTTAAGGTATGTGTAGTCTACACACATGCGCCAAGTGACATTCTTTTTAAGGACCAGCTCCGGATTAGCCAACCATTCCGGATGGAAAACTTCAACGATAAAGCCAGCCGCTAAGAGCCTGGCCACCTCCTCTCCAATAGCTTCACGCCTTTCTTCGTTAAACCGGCGGAGAAACTGTTTCACCGGTTTGTACTTAGGATCGACATTAAGAGTGTGCTCAGTGAGTTCCCTCGGTACACCTGGCATGTCAGAAGGCTTCCATGCAAAAATGTCACGATTCTCACGGATGAACTCGATGAGCGCGCTTTCCTATTTCGGGTCCAAGTTAGCACTGATACTGAACTGCTTGGACGAATCGCGAGGCACGAAGTCAACAAGCTTAGTCTTAGCTGCCGATTTGAACTTTAAAGCCGGATCATGCTCTGTGGTTGGCTTCTTCAATGGAGTCATGTCCGCTGGATCAACATTGTCCTTGTAGTATTTCAACTGTTCCGTGGCACAAACCGACTCTGCATAGGCCGCATCACCTTCCTCACATTCCAAAGCAATCTTGCGGCTTCCATGAACGGTTATTGTTCCCTTGTGACCCGGCATCTTGAGCTGTAAATAGATATAACAAGGCCGTGCCATAAATTTAGCATAAGCCGGCCGCCCAAATAGGGCGTGATACGGGCTCCGGATCTTCACCACCTCAAAAGTCAGTGTCTCTGACCTGGAATCATGATCGTCTCCAAAGGCCACTTCCAGAGCTATCTTTCCAACAGGATATGCTGACTTGCAAGGTACCACACCATGGAACACCGTATTGGACGGTTTAAGATTCTTATCTGTTAGCCCCATACAGCGGATGGTCTCATAGTATAGGATGTTAATACTGCTCCCTCCATCCATGAGCACCTTGATGAATTTATAACCTCCCCCCAAAGAACTAGAAGTAACCCCTGGCTCGACTGAGGTGGTTGGACGAACCGGCGTAAGCTGACGAGCCTCATGTTGCGCTGCTAACTCGGCCTCCCTGCGCGCCCGGGCCCGGTCCACCACTTCCTGAGCATCACGAATTCCGCTTGCCGGGTTATTGCCACGGGGCGCTTCACGGTTCCGTGCATTGCTTGACACGGCCGGTTCATCCATCCGCCTGCTGTAGCTCCGGCTCGGACGGGGGGTGGAATGAATTCGGTCACGGCTGTATGAATATGTTTCCTGTTGGATCAAAGCCGTCCGAAGAAGCTCCTTAACCCGGCGCGTCTCCACCGCCTGCGGAGAATCACTTTCGATCGGGATAGCCTCCAGTCATGAAGCGACAGCGACAAGATTGTCCATGGGATTGGAATAATGACCCAGAGGTGTCTGGACCGGTTGAGGCACGACATCGTTCTGCCGAGGCGGTTCCATTAGGCGAGGCTGAACCGACGCAGCCGGCCCAGGTGCCTCTGCCCGGTTTATCACCGGCGGGTTACTAGTTCCTGCTCCTGGGGTGTGAAAGAGATTTCTGGCGTTGAAAACCGAAGGCAAGCGAGACCGGTGCTTTTGCTTCAAGACTTCATGCGACGCGTTCTGATCCAGCATAAGCCCATAGGCCTGCGCATCGAAAGCGGCCCACTCTGCAACCATCCTGTCGGTGTCGGCTGCCAGGTCGGCCTTGGCCAGAGTGATCTGTTCCCTCACCTTTGCAACTTCCGCGTTGTGGGCGTCCTGATCCGCCGGGTTAGCCTCTGCCATGAGCACAACCAATGCATCAAACAGATCAGATAAAACTTGAGCCGGTGGGCGCACAGGGCCTCCTGCCCCGGCCGCCGCCGCTGCTGATCCAGAGAACATTGCTGCTGCGGTCGAAGAGTGGACCGCCGCCTGTGTACCGGCCATGAATATTCCAACCCAGTTGGGCAGATCAGAGGGGTCCGGAATACTGTCACCATCGGAACAGCCCCCAACCCGGTCGTCTTGTAACTGATACAATGATTTGGTTTCGCCGGTCGAGGACTCGTCGCCGGAATAAACGACAGTCTCGCAACCAGATTCCGATCCATCCTCATATTCTCCTCCGTGGATGACCCCCACGAAGGCACGCTTCACGGCCGGTTTAACCTGGGCAGATCTCGCACGCTGAGCCGTTTTGACGAGGTCGGTGCAGATGTCCGGCTCAGGGCCCGGTTCACCGATCTTGCCGATGAAGACGTGTATGCCACCAAAGGGGACCCGATACCCGTACTCAATCGAGCCGGCCTCGGGGCCCCATCCTGCATCATCGATGTAGAGCTTGCCACGACGACTCTTGGTCATCCGACCCACAGCATAACCATTGAGTCCTTCGAAGTTGCCCTCCAAGAACTTGAAACCATCGTGCGATAGCCCCACGGTGGGCGCCACCTATTGTGGTTTTGTCACGGCAGATGTCCTCATGAAAGGACTTAGTCGTGGAGCCATCGCTATGGGTTAGCTTGAAGGGGTTAAAGCGGACACAAGGACGCAAGAGAGTTTATACTAGTTCGGCCCCTTCGATGAAGGTAAAAGCCTACGTCTAGTTGTGATGGAATTGATGGGGTTTCCATGACTAGGGAGCAAATAAGATTCGCCTAAGTCTCGAGTTGTTGTCTGTTGTCCTCCAACCACCGCCGGGTCGTCCCCTTATATACATGGGTGGCGCCCGTCGGTTCACAGAGTCCCGATGCCGGTTTATAGATGTACCCGGCTCGGTCTCTACTATTCCTAACTTACAATACAAGTTACATACTGATAGCGGTTTATGGCTACAGGCCTTGAACCGGCTATGGGACTTAAGCCCTCATCTGCCTACTTGGGCTTTAACATACTCAACTACTGATGAAGTTAATCCGGCCTGTCCTGGCCGGTTTACACCCAGTGGTAATATCCCCAACACCCAATATTCTGTCAGCATTCTAAAAGAAGAAACAAGAAGACACATAACAGTTTAGCATGTATGAAACTCATTTCGATGAACCAGTTCCTTAGTAAGGTGGACAGGATTAAACTACCAAGTCTTCTATTGCCAAGTACTAGTACATAATAAAAGCATCAAACAAACATATATCTATGTCCTATGGTCACTGCATTGTCTTGCCAAATCAAAATAGAGACACGGTTCAAATCATATCAGTTCAAGACAAAGCAGCAGTGAAAGAATACAAAGCGTGGGAAACTACAGGGCACAACAAGATTTCAGATGGGTACCACGGGTCTACATGATATGAGAAGTCAACTGTATATACAATTGAAATTGAAATCAACAGAGCTATTGATAAGAGCAAGCCTGTTAAAGAAACATGCGTGAACATACCCGCTGTGCCATTGAAGTTTCGAATGGATCCTTCAATTTAAAAATAAGTTTTTATGAGTAAATACAGTGATACAAGAGCAAAACAGTACGCACGATAGCAATCATAGTTAAAAAGGCGCTACCAAAGCGAAGCGCTATGCGCCTAGGCTCTAGGCGTTGGTGAAACACATTGCGCATAAATACGCTTAATCTATGCATAACTGGGAATAAGCATGCGCTTTTGGTCAAGAAGCGCAGGGCGGTGGCAAAACGCACAATTAACGCCTAACGCTTTTTTGAACTATGATAGCAATGGAATCTTAAATTAGAACAGTTGTTCTTCAGGTTTAGGCACTTGTTCTACATGAACAGAGTACAGTAAGATGCAAGAATATATAGTACTTAAAAATAGAAAATGAGCTCATAGACCTTACCACATTCTTGGTTCGGGATCAGTACAGAACAAGGCGTTCCCAGTCATCATCTAGTAAATGTGTCTCAGGAGAACGTAAGGGAATTTGATGAGTTTCTTTGTCGGTGAAGTACGTTTTCTTCAGGTAATTCTGATACTACTACCAAGCATTCTTGAAGATAGCAGAGGTATTAGCACAGGTTACCTCATCCTGAGTTTCCTAATCGGTCCTTCTCTATAGAGAAAAATGGGAAAATTTGTTGTATTACAACCATCATGGAGGTAGGATGTATGGGACAAAGCAAAGTAATTGCCATGAATAACATTACTTACACATAACTCCTGGACAAACACCTGCAACTGGCATTTTCCTTCATCTTCGTGATAATATGTCCAAGATGGGAAGATACGCATACGATTTAACAACATCAAATGCGATAGATGCTAAACTACGACTAGCTGGTTGTGCTTCCTCCACAGGAATAGGCGTACTAACTGGTGGAGTTGGGGTTCGCCGTGGTAGTACTGGCCCTTTGGGCACTAGAGCTGCCTTACTAACTGCTCTTGTTTGGGAGCTCTGTGGTGGACATGGTACTGTGTCAACAGGAACTGGGTTACTATCTGCTGGTGTTGGGGTTAGATTGGGTGAAGCTGGTTCTTTGTCAATCGCAGTAGGGGTACAATCTGTGAGAGTTTGGGTTATGTGTGGTAGGGCTGGTTCTCGTGCATGTACAACCGGGGTGCTATCTCCACCAAGAGGTAGCACTGTTTTATTTGAAGACCGTGTTTTAGTCTCGCTAGATGTCGGCATCACCCGCTCCAATTCAAATGGCTGATAAACAGGAAACATAGTTGAATGTACAGACATTGTATGAGAGACAGATGCAATATATAGTGTGGAAAAAAGAGGACATGAAATAGTTGACATGTATATTGTTTAACTAAAATGGATTGCATGACATAATTTCACATATATGATGTCTATCTAAACTGGATAGCATAGCATAACATAATTCAAATATATGATGAATAAGTAAACAGGATCGCATGACATAATTCACCTACATGTTATCTAAGTAATCAGGATCACATCATTTAATTCACATATGTGATTTATATGCTAAAGAGAGGGCATTAGATATGATGTCTGAACTAAGAACATGGTGTTGAATATTGTGTATATGATGTCTAATCTATGCATTGCAAGACACCATATGCATGATATGAGCAGCATAACCGTGCCAAGTGAGAGCATACACCTCGGTGGGGGAATAGGACTGGTCATCTGTCTCTGAATCCATCTCTGAGGAGCTATCGGGACCCAACAATAGATCTGCTTCGAGAAGTAGCACTGTGGCCTTGTTTTCACTCCAGATTTTTCAATCTCACACCCAAATGGCTGATTCACAGGAAGAGTAGTTTAATGTAAAAACATTGTCGACAAATGGAAATGTAATGAAGAAAAGGATGGGCAAGATATCATTCAAATATATGATGCCTGGTTAAACAGGATGGCATTGCACATTTCACGTATATTTATGGCTTGATAAAAGACATGAGACTACACAATTCCCATATATGATACAGAAACTAAACAGGTGGCATTACAGAACATGTCTAAACTAAGAAGATGACATATATGATGTCAAAAGTAGGCACTGCAAGGCAACATATGCATGATATGACTAACATCATCATGCCAAGGTAGAGCAAACACCTTGGGGGTAAATAGGAGTGGTCAAGGCCCTGAATCCGCCTCAAAACAGATATTTTCCTCCTGGATTACAACTGGAGAGGGGTGGGGAGGGTTTGCCATTGAACCCACCATGGAGCGATGTCTGCATGACATTGTATTGCCGCACAAAACTCTTCTCTTTTTCTCTACATGTTCAACATGACTGTGTACAATACCTGACATGCATACGGAAAAATATGGTGAGATTATGTAAGGGGAGCATGCACAAATTTAGAGTGATGGTAACAACCAGTGGATGGATCCAAAAATTATGATAGCAGGATGATGATTGCTTTAATTTAATAAAAATACAGATGATGATTGTTTTACTATTTGTTTCCCACCCAAGATGAACAACATAGGCATACCCTAGGTGAAACAGATATTAGACAGAGATACTATTCATTGCTTCCTCGATATGTGCCCCACAACTAATTTAAAACTCAAGTTTGAACATTAATTTGGACCTGACGTGGAGTCCAAGAGGTGAACAGGACGATAAAGTAGCAGGTAATTTTAAGCAATGCATAACACAGGAAGAAACAAAAGAGTGCGACCTCTCTTGTGGACCCGTGTACTCCTCGTGTTCATCTCACGAGTCGATGATGGTGATGCCCGTTGCGGTGGGTGCCGGGCAGGGAAGGAGATCCGAGGGGCGAAAGACGGTCAGAATCGTGATGTCTAGTTTGGTGGATGTTTCGCCGATGGTGCAGCTCGAGTTGAGGTGGACGACGTAGCGGCAGGAGCAGGACAAACCACACAAAGTTCCCTTCGACACCTACCAGAATCAAGTAATTCTGTAAGGGCTCATTTGGCTTGCATGATTCTAAAAACGCAGGGATAGGAAAAACATCGGAATAGGATAGGAATGCACATGGTAAACAGAGCATTTTTAAACACATGATTTCTGTCAACTTGAGTGTTTTGTTTACAGGAATTGGAAGAGCAGAGGAATGCAAAGAAACATGGCCAAAATAAAGAAACCATATGAAAGCGTGTACAGTTAGAATGTTATTCTGCCATTAATGCACTTGGTCTTGTTTTCATGCATAGGATTTTGAAAAGTAGGTCCAGGTGGATGTTTTGCTTCATTCCTTTCAACAAAATGCATGAATAATTGAATAGTAGAGTGCCATTGGAAAATTCCCTATTGCTATGTTTTTCGTTGAACCAAAATAGCCCTAATGGATCGACATGAATGTATAGTAATAAGTGATGCAACAAGTGTACAACCTCTTTGCCGTAGCCGTGTCGACCTTAGGATCATTGGGTTGGTCGCTGAAGCAGTTGAGGCAGAGGTGGCTGTCAGAGGTGCGGAGGAAGATCTCAGGAATCTGTAGACGGCGTCCAGGGCAGTGCTCTGTTGTGATGGATCGTTCTGTCGTTCGAGCAGCCCCGGTGAGCCGTAAGACGTCAAGGATGAAGCAGCACAAGACAGACATCGTCAATCTGAAATGGGATTCTAATAGCATCTCCTATAGATGATGTAAAATAGATGTAAAATTTACATCACCAAAAACCACCTGACTACAACAGATGAGGTAAAACTGTTGACTCGAACTTAACTGTCGAAACTGAAATTTCATCGTGGAATCTGAATGTTACCGAAACAGTAACGCAATGGTAGCAAGAGAGGCACTTCACATGTAGTTTAGGAGGGCCTCAGTTCATCTTCAACCTGCACCCCTCGAGCCGCTAGCCACCACTGCCCCAGCGCCCGCCTCGCCCAAACAACTCCCCACCGCCGGTCCACCACCGCCTGCCAGCCCTATAGGCCCCCGCCCCACCTGAACCCTAAGATAGATAGTGGGGTACCTCTTGGCGAGCCCCCGTCCCTCTCAAGGGTGGTTCTTCCTTAACTCCCATGAGCCCCCACCCCTGAAAATCGACGACCCAAATGTCGATTCAACATCAAGTGTAGCTAAATCAGAGCAGAGTAGTAGCACGAGCGAGGGGGAGAGCAGCAGCAGCAGCGCGAGCGAGCGAGAGCTGTAGCAGCAACACCTGGGCGAGCGAGCGATCGAGCGAGAGCCGGAGCAGCAGCAGCAGCGCGAGCGAGCGAGCAAGAGCCGGAGCAACAACAGGTGGGTGAGGAAGCGATCGAGCGAGAGCCGGAGCAGCAGGAGCAGCGCGAGCGAGCGAGAGCCGGAGCAGCAGCAGCAGATCCGACTGGTATGGACGCTGCCGCCAAAGGGGCCTCGCACTGGGGAGAGCCGCCATGCAGATGTCGCCCGCGGAGCCGGCTTTAAGGTAGCCACTCCATGGGGGTACGGGACGGAGCACCGTCGGCGCCGGGAGGTGGAGCTAAGGAGATGGTGCGATGTGATGAGTGCACAACCTCTTTGGTGGTGCCGAGTAGGCCTCGGCTTCGTCCGAGGAGTCGGTGAGGATGCTACGGTTCTGGTGGAGCAGGTTAAGGCGGTGCTGTGGGGATGGAGCAGCCACGATAGACGAGGCGATCGTCGGAGCAGCTCCTTGGAGGTGGAGGACGGGGCGGCTGAACCAGCAGGACGACGAGATGGACGACGGATCCTCATCCAGGGAGGTGGACGAGGGACGTCGAGATGTTGCGGTGGACGACATCGTCGGGGAAGAGGCTCCGGCTGGGCAGCGGTGAGGTGGCGGACGGAGGAGGGTGGGGTTTCACGGCTGGAGCAGAGAGGTTATGGCGGCCAGGGATTTTGAATGGCGAAAAGGAGGTGATGGGAGGGGGTGAACCATGACTTAGGGACGCGCTTGTCCAAAATGTAGGGTGTGTTACAAAAGTACCCCCCACCAATTTGAACTAGCGGCCCTTTCGGCTCAGGGTTAGAAGGGTGATTTCGCATGTCGGGATTTGGCAGCTGGAGGGAGTTTTCGCGTTGTAATTTCGGGATAGCAAGGCGCTGGGTTGTGAAGGCGCCAGCTTTGGGAGCACGATATCTGAATTTTCGGATATAACAAGGCGCTGGTTGTATTTTAGGGACAAGCCTAACGTGTAATATTGTACTTGTACGTACCAAATCAATTCGCACTTCCCTCAACCAAAAAGAAAACGAAAAAATAAAACTATTCACACGACACAAAGAGAGAGTCTTGCCCCATTCTACTATAAAAATGCTATTTAAAGCTTCTCATACCAACAATTTAGTGCAATTAAATGCTATTCGGTAGTATGAATCCATGTTATGTCCAAGCTTGCTGTATAATGCATGTAACCTACTCATACCAACATTTTAGTGCATTCCAAATGTCTATACTACCGCTGCAATTCGAACTGAATTTGAATTCGTTTCTCTATTTCAATAACAATCCACAATCATGATTGTTGCCAACTTCAACCATCATTCGTGTATTACCTTAATAACACACCACATGATTACTATAGAGATAGATATGAACTATGTGTACTACATGAACTCGAATTCTACACTTGATGTTTATTCCAAATAATAGTACATTTGATGTACTAACTATATATTCATAATCTAAACCATGTTCCATACGTGTACACCGTGTTTATCACACATAGTATAGTGCCCCGCCCCTACATTATGACAAGTATTTAGACCTGAGCTGCAAAAGCCACACATTAGCCCAAATTATGATCAATGTTCTACATGTTATACGTAGTACTAGCAAGATGCCCATGCGTTCTACAGAACATCAACATGATCAAGGGGAGGCCTAATTTGCAAATATGGAGAGAGGTGTGGGTATCTTTTTTCAAAATTGCCATAGTTTCCTTCCTATCCGTCAGATATAAATCGGACGACCTATATTGCAGGATGGCACCATCATCAACAACTCCTTTTTTTTATAAGAGTAGAGATAAAATATATTATATGTAGTATAACATGTTCATAACCACACCGTGTGTATCACCGTTATATATATTCACACATGCGTCGGTTTAAAACACTATGATAAATTCTTCAAATATCAGAATTCACTTTTTATAATGAAGTATGATCTCTATTCGTCTTTTACACCCACACAATCCTCTTATCTTTGTAGCTAGCTAGCGCTTAACTTTCTCTTGGGCATGCGTAAGCCCGCATCCCTCTCACCCTCCCTCAAGCATTCTCTAGCTCCATCACAAGAAATTGCCTTTTCACTTTAGGTCATTCACCCATGGTGTGTGTAGGCCCCCCAGCTCCTTCTTTACGGCACACATTGATCGATATGCCTCTCTAGCCAGTTGTGCCTAGCACAAAACACAAGCTTCCCCTCTTCTCTTATCACCGTCCATGCCTCACTCCCACCACCCTTTTCATCGATCTCGTACTCGCACACTTCTCCCCCTCGATATAGTATGAGTCTCGCACCACCTCCTAGATGCATCTCTATCCTTTTCCCCGTGCCTCATTTGCTTCTAACACACACACACATGCATGTATACCAATCGATCTCCCAACATATACCTAGATCGACTTTAACTATTCCCCCCGCCCATCGATCGACGTACCTCACAAGTTATGTCTCTCCTTTCTCTGACAAAGGACGATTGATCTTCCTATGTAGTTATGTCTGCTTACCACAGCCATATTGCCCCCCCCTCATCATTCGTGCATGCCTCCTGATCCGTCTCTCACACACACGTGCACACACAGGAAGCCATCCCCTCTCTTATTGATATTGCAGGCGTGCCCTCCGGCTGTCTAGCAAGCCTATCCCACCATTTGTTAGAAGCAACTCCACTACCACTCTAGCTCGGTCTCTCTCCCAACCTTATTCCTCTCCTACACATATGCATGTATGCCGATCAATCTCCCTTAATACATGAGGTAGATCGATCTCCCTTAATACATGAGGTAGGCATCTCTCCTCCTCTACACATATACCAGCCATTGTACCTCTATAGTTACTTAGGCCTCCCTCCCCCCCCCCCCCACCACACACCGATAGTCGAGCGCTGTAGGTAGGTATCCATGCCATAGAGACAAACTGCACCTGTCCCCTCTCACGTTCCAGTAGGCCAGCCACTCTATATCTTTCACATGGGCACACACAAATTCGATGGCACTCTTCATCGATCGCACGCGCGCGCAGACACACATCATCCCTCTCTTCGATTCTATGGACACCTCAAGCCAATGATACCTCCACTCTCTTCTCGTGGATCACCACCTCTATATATATGATATATCCAGGACTCTATTTCACACACATTGCATATGTTACATTTTTTGATTGACCCCCCCCCCCCAAAAAAAACTCTCACGAACCCACATACTATATCTCTCTATGTTTGTATCTCTCTCACACAACCCCATGTAGGTGGTGTACGTATACAAGAAGAGAATAGGTGCACCGTGCACTTACTCACGCTTCGTGCCCAGCCACACCCGCGCGGGTACATGGTGGAGCTCATTTTTGTACGAAATGGCAGCCCACGTGCTAATTTGAACTCGCGTAGTGGTTGTTTACCTACGGAGGTCGTGTACCACGCGTGCACGAAACAAAGTTTGACTTGATGCATTGGCACGTTATTTTTAAATAAAGTGATATCGCTCAAAATGGCACGTACACAGAATATAAAACGATTTTTATGAAGAAAAAGATAGTCCGCTCGACTATATACAATGGAGCCTACCTGCCTGGTTTGTCTCTCTTCAGAGTATCTCACACAAGGCTGCGGTGGCCTCTCTCTCTCTCACCGTTGGTCACTGATCCGGCTGCATCCCGTCCGCCGGCGGAAAGGGAGGACGTGCATCGTTTCTCCGTTTGACCGCGCCGAGGCAGCACGTCCCGATCTCTGGTACATGCCGTTCTCTCTGACCAAGCTCCGGCGTCGTAGGGCCTACACCACCTGCTTGCTGCCGCAGTATGGGCAGATTCCGCCCGCCACCGCTCACCTAGTTACATCCTGATAACCTCCAGGTATCCCCTCCGGCCTTGCTCCACTGCCCGTCTTCCCACGTCGCTGCATGTGGATCTTCCATAGTTCTTTGCCCAAAACGTAGCTCGTCCGGCGTACTTTCCATATTGCAATCTCGTCCTCACACCGCTTTAGACAAACACAACCGTGTTGTTATCTTCCCTTAGGACAAGGAATATGCTTCTTTTTTGTCGTCGCATGTGTCATCAACTGTTATTGGCCAGTAATTGTTTCCTTTCTACCTCTTTTTTGCAAACAGGGCTATCCATTTCATCTCGTTGCTATTGCGACCTTTTGGTGAACTTCACAAATCACTTTTATCTTAAGAGTGTTTTGTGCAGTTCTGCCAGAATGTCACACGGGCAACGTCTCTACATTTCTGTCGGAGTAAACGACCACGGGTAGCCTAGCTGGCTCCCCCCGACTCTTCAGAAAAATTACAGGCCGATCGGGCCTTCAAGCATCCAAGACGTGGGGCCGCCTTCCCCTGGCCGGCTATCTCTCAAGCCGGCTACCGGGAGGCGGCCCGACCCTAAACCCACAGGATGAAAGCCGTCAGAGGGACGACTCCAAGAAGCCGGCCACGAGAAGGCCGACTCCAAGAACCCGCCCCAAAGAAAGTGCCAAGATCGCATTCTCAAACTCTGCACCCACATAACGGCGATGAGATGGGGCGTGGCGACAGTGACGCCTGCCACCCCCAAATCCCGGAGCGTGCGTGGTTATAGTGCGCTGTACGGGGCGGCCATCACCCGTCCGGCGCGGCACTGTTGCCATGTTGACCATGACGTCACCCACGACGAGCTGTCAGAACGGCCCGCAGGCGGCGGGCCCCTTCGGTCAGAGAGACGCCCGAAGGCGGCCTGGCCTCCCCCAGTCGGCCTGAGATGTGGCCGGCTCTCAGCAGCCGGCCAGCTACCTCCCTCGAAGGAGGCGCCTCATTAAGGAGACAAGACGAGGTAAGGCTACAGTGATAGCCGCCAGGCGGCGGCACTGTAGCCATGCTTACCTCGACAAAGCCCTCGTCATCAGGAGTGAGGCAACAAGAATTCAGGTTCTCGACAAGCCCCCCGAGCGGTGGGGCCTGCTTGTCGACCAGGGAGCCGGCAGCAGGCGGGACCCACCAATCGACGGGCCCCAGCAGCCGGCGGAGAAGCCGACGAACAAAGACACTGACGGCTAGGGCCTGCGCCCAGCCGGATTACCATTGTACCCCTAGGGGGTAGGCCTATATAAACCCCCCAGGGCACCCATGCAAAGGGTTGATCTCTGAGAGTTGTAGACACCGCATAGAGGGAAGAGGAGAGCGAGCCCTTCCCTTCTTCTTCCTCTCGCCAAACAGCTCAAGGAGCCTCTTGTAGCTACTTGTTTACTTAGTGATCATGCGGAGACCCCGCATAGCAGCAGTAGGGGTATTATCTCCCCGGAGATCCCCGAAGCTGGGTAAGATTCGCCGGCGTGCATGTCTTCGCCTTATCCCGCTTCTGTGCACCGCGATGTCTTATTGGCTCCCGTAATGATAAGCCACCCGTTGGTATATGTCGCACCTACCACCCGACATTTGGCGTCCACCATGGGGCCAGGTGCACCGTCGTCCGGAGACCTGTTCTGGACGGGAACCCTCTTCCTTCCCAGCGAGCATAGCTAGCCCGGCACGCCCGATGGCGCTTGCCCCGACGCGCTGCAAGACGTCGCTGACGCCTGCGCGGCGAGCTGCCTCGCCGATCTTCTTGGCGAGGCTCGCATCTCCGATGAGCCGCATCCGACGCGGGCACAGGTTGCCTCGAGAGCCACCTCGTCAGCCTCCTCAACCAACTCCACGTCTCCAGCGAGCCTGCTGTGGATTTGGAGTCGGTTGGCTCCACCGACCCAATGCTTGTCGACTCCGACACGGCATCGCTTGACGCTTTCCCCACCAACGTTGTGATCTTCAACGACCCGCTCCCTCGAGCCGACAGCTGTGGCAGCGCCATCACCGTGGTGCTGGTCATCAGCCACGACGTCGCCTCTGGCGAGAACGCCCACGACGCCCTGCAAGTGGCGCTGCACGACTTGTCCATCCCCCTTCCGGCCGACACCGACGCCGAGGCACTGGAGGCACGCCGCCTCGCCCTCATCACGGAGGCCCAGAAGATAGCCTCCATGAGACGCCTCACTGAGGCTCACCAGTGTGAAGTCGACCGCGCCGCCTTTGGCACGCCGCCCCCTGACGGGCCGAGCCGAGTCGACGTCATCAAGAAGCATGGCGCAGCCATCGCCGACATGCTGGGAGCGGACCGCCCAGTCTATGCCACGCCCCTCGAGAACCTACGCACCGCCCAGGCGGCCGTAGACGAGCTGAATGGACTAGGGGCTGACGAGCTCCGCTACATGACCAGACGCATCCATTAACTGATTGACGCGGCCGCAGAGCGGCATGAAGCCGGCGTCCGCGCTGAAAGTCCTCCCCCACGCCGAGAGCACGGCGCAACATCACGAACGCCGACTGCGGGCAACACCCGCGCCAGGCAAGAATAGGAGCCGGCCGCCAGCCGTAGCCGGACTCGGATCTCCATCGAGCGCGATGCAGAAGGCCGCCCTCGAGCCGTGGAGCGACGAGGCAATCCGCCTCCTCCTCCGCCTCGTGGGGAGAGATACCCCACCCCGCCGGCTGTCACGCATCTGACTCTCAGCGGCCGACTAGGCCGCTGCGAAGGAGTCGGCGAGAACGACGCCCGCCATCGGACAGATCGCCTAGCACGATCCCTGGCGCTAGAAGAAGAAGACGATGTCGGCCCGCCTTGCTTCGGCCCCCGCATCCACGACGAGCCCTTCCCCGAAGGGTTCTCGCTCCCAAGAGACACGCCCAAGTACAACGGCTCTGTGAAGCCGGAATATTGGTTGGTCGACTACTCCACTGGGGTTAGCATAGCAAACGGAAACAGGTGTGTTGCCGTGAAGTATGTCCCCCTCATGCTCCAAGGCACGGCGCGTACCTGGCTCAACAGCCTCAAGCCTTACAACATCAACAGCTGGCTAGACTTCACAGAAGCCTTCATCCGCAACTTCACCAGCACCTACAAGCGGGCTCCCAAGCCCCGACAGCTCTCCTTGTGTGTTCAAGGGCCCAATGAATCAAATCGTGACTACCTCACGCGTTGGGCCGAGCTCCGCAATTCCTGCGAGGGGGTGCACGAGGTTCAAGCCATAGAGTACTTCATCGCCGGGTGCCGAGAAGGCACCCTCCTCAAGCACAAACTCCTCTACGACGAGCCGACTACCCTCCACGAGCTGCTGGTCATAGCAGACAAGTACGCCACGGCCGACTCTTCAATGAAGACCGAGCTCCGGGTAGACGCCTCCGGGAAGGTGCTCAATCCGGCTCCCAAGATGCCGGCTGGGGACTCCAGCCGACGCCGGTACCCGAACGACAACAAGCGCAAGGGGTCTATGCCGCCTTCCACCAGTCGGCAAGTGGCCACAGTCGAAGATGAACAACCCGAAGGGCGGCCCGCTCCCAAGAAGCGAGAGGCGGCAGTCGGCTTGGCAGCCGGCTTTCTCCTACGAGCAAGCCCTTGATGCCCCTTGCAAGTTCCACAGCGGCGCGAAGCCGTCCAACCACACGACCCAGAAATGCCACTGGCTCACCCGAATCTCCAAAGGCAAAGGGCTGGTGCCGCCTCCGCCTGCTGGTCAGCCGCCTCCGGCCCCTCAACAGCCGGCCGCTCGACCAGCAGTCGGGGCCGTTCAAGACGAGCTCCCGACGAGCATGCCGCCTATGTCGTCTTTACAAGCCAGCCCGAACACCGGCGCAGCCATCGCCGACAGCACCAAGAAGTCAACCCCGTCGCCTCCAACAAACCCGAGTTCATGCACTGGTCAGAAAGGCCTATCAGCTGGAGCCGGGCTGACCACCCAGAGGTGATGCCACCCTCAGGACAGAAAGGCGAGCTGCCCGTTTCTCCCGCGTGTTGATAGATGGCGGGAGCAGCATCAACATACTGTACCGTGACACCATGGAGAAGCTGAACATCAAGACGAAGCAACTCATGCCCAGTCGGACCGTGTTCCATGGCATCGTACCCGGCCTGTCCTGCTCGCCAATCGGCAAGATCAAGATAGATGTTCTCTTTGGGGACAAGGATCACTTCCGCCAAGAAGCAGTTTGGTTTGAGGTAGTGGATTTGGAGAGCCCTTACCACGCTGCTGTTTGGCCGACCTGCCCTGGCCAAGTTCATGGCTGTACCCCACTACGCCTACCTCAAGATGAAGATACCGAGTTCCAAGGGCATCATCACCATAGCCGGCGACTACAAGAAATCCTCCGAGAGTGCAGCAGCTAGCAGCCGGCTGGCCGAGTACCTCGTGATCGCTGAAGAGAAGAAGATGCTGGATCGGGTCGTGGCCATGGCCGGCAAGCAGCCGGCCCTGTCCCCCGAGCCCAAGGAGTGTGATGCCCAAGGTTCTTTCCAGCCGGCCAAAGAAACGAAGAAGATACCTCTGGACCTGGAGCACCCAGAAAGGTTTGCCGTCATTGAGGCAAACCTGGACAGGAAATAGGAAGGCGAGCTCGTTGATTTCCTCCGTGAGAATCGGGACATCTTCGCATGGTCTCCCAAGGACATGCCGGGTGTTCCTAAGGAATTCGCCGAGCACAAGCTACACATCCGAGCAGATGCAAAACCAGTCACGCAGCCCCTCCTCGCCCACTGTCGGAGGAGGAGAAGAGAAGGATTGTAGGAGAAGAGATAGCCCGGCTTCTTTACGGAATGGCTTGCCAAGCCGGTCCTCGTGCTGAAGAAGAATAACAAGGGGCGCATGTGTGTAGACTACACTAGCCTCAACAAAGCTTGCCCCAAGGATCCTTTCACCCTGCCCAGGATTGATCAAGTGATAGACTCCACAGCCGGATGCGAGCTGTTGAGTTTCTTGGATGCTTACTCTGGCTACCACCAGATAAAGTTGGATCCAGCCGATCATCAAGACCGCCTTCATCACACCATTCAGAGCTTTCTGCTACCTGACTATGACATTCGGCTTGAGAAATGCCGGTGCCACTTTTCAGCGTTGCATGCAGAAATGCCTCCTCAAGCAACTCGGCAGAAATGCCCACGTCTATGTAGACGATATTGTGCTGAAGACGGAGAAGCGCGGCACCTTGCCGGAAGACCTCAAAGAGACGTTTGAAAACTTGCGCCGGTTTCAGATCAAGCTCAACCCCGAGAAATGCGTGTTCGAAGTACCGACCGGCTAGCTTCTAGGCTTCCTGGTCTCCGAACGCGGCATCGAATGCAACCCAGTGAAGATCAAGGCCATAGAGAGAATGGAGATTCCCACCAAGCTATGAGACGTCCAAAAGTTTACCGGATGCCTGGCCTCCCTGAACCGCTTTATCACCGCTCGAGAGAAAGCTCTCCCCCTCTACAGACTCATGAAGAAGACCACTCACTTCGAGTGGAACGACCAAGCCAACCAAGCTTTCCACGAACTGAAGAAGATGTTGGCCACGCCGCCTGTCTTGGCGGCGCCGACTGAGAAAGAGCCCATGCTCCTTTACATTGCTGCTACCAGCCGGGTGGTCAGCACCGTTATCGTGGTCCAACGTCCGGAAGAAGGCCGAGCTCAACCAGTCCAGAGGCCGGTGTATTATTTAAGCGAAGTACTGTCCACCTTGAAGCAAAACTACCCACACTACCAGAAGATGTGCTATGGTGTGTACTTTGCCGCCAAGAAGCTCAAGCCCTACTTTCAAGAACACCCCATCACAGTCGTGTGTACTGCCCCGCTCGTCGAGATCATAGGCAGCCGGGATGCATCCGGCCGGGTGGCAAAATGGGCCATTGAGCTGGCCCCTTACACGATCTTCTACCAGCCTCGCACCGCCATCAAGTCCCAAGCATTGGCCGACTTCCTTGTCGACCGGGCCGAGACTCAAGACCGCCGCCACCCCCGACTCCACTCATTGGCGGATGCACTTCGTTGGGTCCAAGATGCGCACCGGCTTGGGAGCCGGCATCATCCTCACCTCTCCCAAAGGCGATAAGCTCAGATACACATTGCAAATTCATTTTGCCGCCTCCAACAATGTGGCCGAGTACGAGGCGCTCATACACGGGCTCCGGCTAGCCAAAGAGCTCGGTATCCGCCGGATCCTGTGCTATGGCGACTCGGATTTGGTAGTCCAACAATCATCTGGCGACTGGGACGCCAAGGACGCAAACATGGAGAGCTACCGCTTCCTCGTTCAACAAATCAGAGGGTATTTTGAAGGTTGCGAGTTCCTCCACGTGCCACGGGCCGACAACGAGCAAGCAGATGCCCTGGCACGAATAGGCTCCACTCGACAAGCTATACCAACCGGCGACTCTCTCCAACGCCTCCTCAATCCTTCTCCGGAATCTGATTCCATCTTCATACCGCCTGACCCCGATGCAATCGGATCCGGCTTGGGGAACCGAGCAGGCGGCTCGGGGACTTCGATAGGCGGCCCGGGGACTTTGATAGGCGGCTCGGGGACTGCCATAGTCGCAACCAGCCCGGGGACTTCAGAACCCGGCCCGGGGACTTCAGAACCCGGCCCGGGGACTACGGCAGTCGGCCCGGGGACTGCATCGACACAACAGGCGGTGGCCGACTCCAGCTCTTTACCACCCAGCCCACCCGCCTTGGTCACAGTAGCCGTGTTGGCAATAGAAGAAGTCACAGCTCCATCATGGGCCCAGCCCATCCTCAACTTCCTGGTAAACAGAGAGCTGCCGACTGACGAGATCTCGGCAAGGCGAGTCCAACGCCGAGCCGGAGCATACACAATAGTTAACCAAGAGCTCGTTAGGGCGCGGCCATCGAGTCTTCCAGCAAGGCCGAGCCGTAGAAGGGCATAGCAATCCTCAAGGACATCCACCAGGAGAATGCGCCACCACGCTGCCTCAAGTTCACTCGCCGCCAAAGCTTTCCTCCATGGATTCTTCCGCCGATCGCTTTGGATGACGCCAAGGAGTTAGTCAAATACTGCAAAGGGTGCCAAGTCTTCAGCTCCAAGCAACACCTGCCGGCTTCTGCACTCAAGACCATTTCCCTCACCTGGCCTTTTGCCGTCTGGGGACTGGATATGGTGGGCCGGCTCAAGACGGCGCGCGGCCGCATGACACATCTGCTCGTCACCGTGGACAAATTTACCAAGTGGATTGAAGCGAAGCCGATCAAGAAGCTGAATGGGCCGACTGCCGTGACATTCATCGCAGATATTACAACCCGCACGGCGCATACACAAAGATCATCACCGACAATGGCACGAATTTTGCCAAGGGAGCACTGGCACGTTTCTGCGCGACACAGGGCATCCGACTGGACTTAGCGTTGTTGGAAATATGCCCTAGAGGCAATAATAAAAGGATTATTATTATATTTCCTTGTTCATGATAATTGTCTTTTATTCATGCTATAATTGTATTATCCGGAAATCGTAATACACGTGTGAATATATAGACTACAACATGTCCCTAGTGAGCCTCTAGTTGACTAGCTCGTTGATCAATAGATAGTCATGGTTTCCTGACTATGGACATTAGATGTCATTGATAACGGGATCACATCATTAGGAGAATGATGTGATGGACAAGACCCAATCCTAAGCATAGCACAAGATCGTGTAGTTCGTTTGCTAGAGCTTTTTCCAATGCCAAGTATCTTTTCCTTTGACCATGAGATCGTGTAACTCCCGGATACCGTAAGAGTGCTTTGGTTGTACCAAACGTCACAACGTAACTCGGTGACTATAAAGGTGCACTACAGGTATCTCCGAAAGTGTCTGTTGGGTTGACACGGATCGAGACTGGGATTTGTCACTCTGTATGACGGAGAGGTATCTCTGTGCCCACTCGGTAATGCATCATCATAATGAGCTCAAAGTGACCAAGTGTCTGGTCACGGGATCATGCATTACGGTACGAGTAAAGTGACTTGCCGGTAATGAGATTGAACGAGGTATTGGGATACCGACGATCAAATCTCGGGCAAGTAGCGTACCGATTGACAAAGGGAAGATTATACGGGGTTGCTTGAATCCTCGACATCGTGGTTCATCCGATGAGATCATCGAGGATCTTGTGGGAGCCAACATGGGTATCCAGAGCCCGCTGTTGGTTATTGACCGAGAGCCGTCCCGGTCATGTCTACATGTCTCCCGAACCCGTAGGGTCTACACACTTAAGGTTCGGTGACGCTAGGGTTGTATGAATATGAGTATGCAGCAAACCGAAAGTCGTTCGGAGTCCCGGATGAGATCCCGGACGTCACGAGGAGTTCCGAAATGGTCCGGAGGTAAAGACTTATATATAGGAAGTCGAGTTTCCATCGGAAAGTTTCGTCCACTGTATTGTACCGTGACCACCGGAAGGGTCCCGGGGGTCCACCGGGTGGGGCCGCCTATCCCAGAGGGCCCCATGGGCTGAAGTGGGAGGGGAACCAGCCCCTGGTGGGCTGGTGCACCCCCCCTTGGGCCCCCCTCTGCGCCTATGGTTGGGAACCCTAGGGGAGGGGGCGCCCCACTTGCCTTGGGGGGCACTCCACCCCTTTGCCGCCCCCTAGGAGATCCCATCTCCTAGGGGCCGGCGCCTCGGGTCCCTATATAAAGAGGGGGTGGGAGGCAGCCGCACCCAACACCGGGCGCCTCCTCCCTCCCTGCCATGCATCTCCCTCCCGTAGTTGCTTGGCGAAGCCCTGCCGGAGTCCTGCTGCATCCACCACCACGCCGTCGTGCTGCTGGATCTTCATCAACCTCTCCTTCCCCTTGCTAGATCAAGAAGGAGGAGATATCACGCTGACCGTACGTGTGTTGAACGCGGAGGGGCCGTACGTTCGGCGCTAGGATCTCCGGTGATTTGGATCACGACGAGAACGACTCCCTCAACCCCGTTCTCTTGAACGCTTCCACACGCGATCTACAAAGGTCTGTAGATGCACTCCTATCACTCGTTGCTAGATGAACTCATAGATGGATCTTGGTGAAACCGTAGGAAATTTTTTATTTTCTGCAACGTTCCCCAATAGTGGCATCATGAGCTAGGTCTATGCGTAGTTCTCTATTGCACGGTAGAACACAATTTGTTGTGGGCGATATGTTGTCAACTTTCTTGCCGCTAATAGTCTTATTTTGCTTCAGCGGTATTGTGGGATGAAGCGCCCGGATCGACCTTACACGACGCTTACGTGAGACAGGTTCCACCGACTGACATGCACTAGCTGCATAAGGTGGCTAGCGGGTGTCTGTCTCTCCCACTTTAGTTGGAGCGGATTCGACCAAAAGGGTCCTTATGAAGGGTAAATAGAAGTTGACAAATCATGTTGTGGCTTTTTTCAGAGGGTAAGAAAACGTTCTTGCTAGAACCCTATTGCAGCCACGTAAAAGATGCAACAACAATTAGAGGACGTCTAACTTGTTTTTGCAGCAATTGCCTTGTGATGTGATATGGCCAAAAGTTGTGATATGTGATGAATGATATATGGTGATGTATGAGATCATGTTCTTGTAATAGGAATCATGACTTGCATGTCGATGAGTATGACAACCGGAAGGAGCCATTGGAGTTGTCTTAATTATTGTATGACCTGCGTGTCATTGATTCAACGTCATGTAATTACTTTGCTTTATTGCTAAACCGTTAGCTATAGTAGTAGAAGTAATAGTTGGCAAGAAACTTCATGGAGACACGATAATGGAGATCATGATGATGGAGATCATGGTGTCATGCCGGTGACAAGATGATCATGGAGCCACGAAGATGGATATCAAAGGAGCTATATGATATTGGCCATATCATGTCACTACTATATAATTGCATATGATGTTTATTATGTTTATGCATCTTGTTTACTTAGAACGACGGTAGTAAATAAGATGATCCCTTATAATAGTTTCAAGAAAGTGTTCTCCCTAACTGCGCCGTTGCTAAAGTTCGTCGTTTCAAGCACCACATGATGATCGGGTGTGATAGGTTCCTACGTTCACATACAACGGTGTAAGACAGTTTTACACATGCAAAACACTTAGGTTAACTTGACAAGCCTAGCATGTACGCATACGGCCTCGGAACACAAGAGACCGAAAGGTCGAACATGAGTCGTATGGAAGATGCGATCAACATGGAGATGTTCACCGACGATGACTAGTCCGTCTCACGTGGTGATCGGACACGGCCTAGTCGACTCGGATCATGTAACACTTAGATGACTAGAGGGATGTCAAATCTGAGTGGGAGTTCATTAAATAATTTGATTAGATGAACTTAATTATCATGAACTTTAGTCTAAAATCTTTGCAAAATGTCTTGTAGATCAAATGGCCAACGCTCATGTCACCATGAACTTCAACGTTCCTAGAGAAAACCAAGCTGAAAGATGATGGCAGCAACTACTCGGACTGGGTCCTAACCTCGAGGATCATCCTCATAGCTGCCAAGAAACAATATGTCCTAGAAGCACCGCTAGGTGATGCACCCATCCCAGAGAACCAAGACGTTATGAACGCTTGGCAGTCTCGTGCTGATGATTACTCCCTCGTTTAGTGCGGCATGCTTTACATCTTAGAACCGGGGCTCCAATAGCGTTTTGAGAAACACGGAGCATATGAGATGTTCGAGGAGCTGAAACTGGTTTTCCAAGCTCATGCCCGGGTCGAGAGATATGAAGTCTCCGACAAGTTCTATAGTTGTAAGATGGAGAAAAATAGTTCACAAGGAGCACATACTCAAAATGTCTGTGTTGCACAACCGCCTGTCCCAATGGACATTAACCTCCTGGACGAGGCGGTCATTGACAGAATCCTTCGCCGCTTCCCACCGAGCTACATGAGCTTTGTGATGAACTGCAATATGCGTGGGGATGGTGAAAACTATTCCTGAAGTATTTTCAATGCAAGTCAGCAGAGGTAGAAATCAAGAAGGAACATCAAGTGTTGATGGTCAATAAAACCACTAAGTTCAAGAAGGGCAAGGGTAAGAAGAACTTCAAGAAGGACGGCAAGGATGTTGCCGCGCCTGGTAAGCCAGTTGCCAGGAAGAAGTCAGGAAATGGACCCAAGCATGAGACTGAGTGCTTTTATTGCAAAGGGAAGGGTCACTGGAAGCGGAACTGCTCCAAATACTTAGCGGACAAGAAGGCCGGCAACACTAAAGGTATATTTGATATACATGTAATTGATGTGTACCTTACCAGTACTCGTAGTAACTCCCGGTATTTGATACCGTGCCGTTGCTCATATTTGTAACTCACAAAGCAGGAGCTGCGGAATAAGCGGAAACTGGCGAAGGGCACGAGGTGACGATGCTGGCGTCGGGAATGGTTCCAAGGTGGATGTGATCGCCGTCAAGACGCTACCTCTACATTTACCTACGGATTAGTTTTAAACCTCAATAATTGTTATTTAGTGCCAAGTTTGAGCATGAACATTGTATCAGATCTCGCTTAAACCGCCTCAAGGGGCCGGGTTACCCTCATCCATGATCAGGGGCCCACGGAGGAGGCCCAAAGCCCAGAGGCGGATTAGGATCCATTCATGTAAACCGCCTTAGTCTTGTAACTTGAGTTGTAAGATAAGAGAGAAGAGACCGAGCCGACACTTGTATGAGCCGGATCGGGACTCTCGACCGGCCAAGGCCAACCCGTGTATATAAGGGGACGACCAAGCAAGAAGTTAAGGATAGAGAATTCGAGGCTAAGGCGAAGCTATTTCTCCCTATTCGCCGAAATCACATCAATCCCATCACAACTAGACGTAGGCTTTTACCTTCATCGAAGGGGCCGAACTAGTATAACTCCCGTGTCTTTGTGTCCGCTTTAACCCCTCTAGGTAAACCCGTACGATGGCCCTACGACTAAGTCCTTTCATGAGGACATCTGCCGTGTCAATTCCACGACAGTTGGCGCCCACCGTGGGGCTATCGCGCGATGGTTTGATGATCTTAGAGGGCAAGTTCGGCGACTCAAGGCTATGCTGTGGGCTGGATGACTAAGAGTCGTCGCGGTAAGCTCTACATCGACGATGCAGACTGGGGCCCCGAGGCTGGCTCGGTTGAGTACGGATACCGGGTCCCCTTTGGCGGCATACACGTGTTCATCGGCAAGATCGGCGAGCCAGTGGCTGGGCCGGACATCTGCACCGACCTCGCCGAGACGGCTCAGCGGGCGAAGAAGAGTCCTGCCCTCGCTAAACCGGGCGGTCAGCGTGCTTCGTGGGAGTCGCCCACGGAGGCTACGAGACGGATCAGCATCCGCGGCGAAACCATTGTCTACTCTGGCGACGAAGTCGTCACCGGAGAAACCGAGTCTCTGTATCAGCTTGCAAGATGGCCAGATCGGGGTTGTTCCGACGGTGAGAGTATTCCGACCCTTTGATCTACCCAACCGGGTTGTAATCTTCATGGCGATGCATAGCGGCGCTTCACTCTTCGATCATGGCGCCCTGGTCGCCGGGTTCAACAGCGGTGATGGCAGCCGAAGGAGGCCCTGTGCGCCCGCCGGCTCAAGTTTTATCAGAGCTTTTCGACGCATTGGTTGTGCTCATGGCAGAGGCTAATCCGCCGGATCAGGACCTGCACAATGCGGAGATTGCAAAGGTGAGGGAACAAATCACTAAAGCTAAGGCGGACCTGGCAGCCGCGGACGTGAGGATGGCGGCGGAACGGGCCGCTTTGGATGCGCAAGCTTATAGGCTCATGTTGGATCAGAGCGCGTCACATGAAGTCATGAAAAGGAAGTACAGATCCCGTTTACCTTCGGTTTTCGAGGGAAGAGAGCTGTTCAATACCCCAGGGGCAGAGACCAGTAATCCGCCGCCGGTGGTAAACCGGCCAGAAGCGCCTGGGACGGCCGCGCCGGTTCAGCCCCGCATGATAGATCTGCCTTGCCATCATACCGGCGCGCCCCAGACTGTGGAGACACCTCCGGGTCACTACTCCAACCCGATGGATAACCTTGTTGCGGCTGCGGCACGGTTGGAGGCGATTCCAATTGAAGGTGATTCACCATGCGGTAGAGACACGCCGGGTTAAGGAGCTCCTCAGACGGCCCCGCTCAACAGAAGCGTATTCATACATCGGGATCGGATCCACTCTACCCCCGCCTAAGCCGGAGCTATAGCCGACGCTACCGATTTAACCGCCGTGTCAAGCAATGCGCATCATGGTCCACCTCAAGGCAACAACCCGGGCGGGTGGCTTCAAGATGCCCAAGTGGTAGTGGACCGCGCCAGGCACGTAGGGAGGCCGAAAGTTAGCAAGACAACTCGAGGATCATCACCGCGCCGTTCGTCCTACCATCTTCGAACCGGGGTCACGCTCGCTCTTTGGGGGTGCCTTGCCTCGCCCCCGCTTTACACAACGCGTCGCTTGCCCAAGGACTTCAAAGGGCCACGCAAGGTGCCCTATTATATCGCCGATTTGGCTCCGTAAGCATGGATAGAAAGCTATGAGATGGCCATGGAGATGCTGGATGTGGATGAAGCTGCGTCTTGCCAAGTATTTCACAATGATGTTGGAAGGTACGGCCCGGACTTGGTTGAAGAACTTGCCGCCCAACTCGATCAGTTCATGGACCCAGTTGCGGACCCGGTTCATTCAAAATTTCAAAGAGACCTGTAAGCAGCCCATGTCTGTGGTGGATTTAGCGGCTTGTGTCCAGGCGGAGGGAGAATCCACAACCCATTGGGTGCGCCGTTTCGAAGTTTTACATTCTTCGCATCGGATCAACCTGATTCCGCGATCTTAACCTTGAAGCCAATTGCCGGTTTGAACCGTTGAAATTGAAGCTGGGTCGCATGAAGCGCTTTTGCAATGACATGGGCACTCTAATGGGCGTTTTGGTAAAGTATGCTGATTCTCGATAGTACCAAGGATCCCGAGTCCGAGGATGACGAAGTGGGGAAGGGAAAATGTAACAGCAACTCCAGAGGCCAGCAGCATCATTCGGCAGTGCAATGGAGGGAACAAGCGTAAAGCAAACGGTAACACGGCTTTTGTAGCCAACACCAACGCTGCAGGACAAGGGTCGGGCGCAAGGGTAAGCAAATCAAACCGGGGCGGGCACAATCCGGATCGTCTGAATTACATATTGAATCAACCTTGTCCGAAGCATGGGACGAAGGAGGCACCGGCGAACCACCTTTGAAAGGATTGTTATATTATGCAGGAGTTCAAAAACTCTAACTCTTTCCGGTATGATCAAGGGCCCGGCGGCGGTTTCGTGGTCCGCCCGGTTACGGTGGAGGAAATTCGCCCAGGGTTCGTGGTAATCCGGGCGGCAAGCCAATCGAGTAATCGTAACAATCGAGTAATCGTAACAATCGTAACCAAGGGGTTACAATCAACAACAGCAGTCGGGTTACCAAGTTAACCCAAAGCAGCTTGAACGGTGGATGCATTACCACGCCTTTACCACCAGCTTGGACAGACGAGACCGAAAACTTCGTAAGCGGGCGGTCGGTGTTGTTGAACTGCTGCGCCGCATTACCTCTACGCTGGTCGAGCAACCTATCGTATGGAGCAGAGAGGACCATCCTCCCCGGTTTACAATCCGGCCGCTTAGCCCTGGTGGTGGCGCCTCGGTAGGAGGATACAAGTTTACCAAGGTGCTTATGGACGGAGGGAGCAGCATCAACATCCTCGTACTACGAGACCTTCCAACAGTATGGGGTTAACGGATAGGCATCTTAGGCCGTCCAAAGACAGTGTTTCACGGTGTGGTGCACAGCAAGTCGGCATACCCGATCGGTAAGATAGCTCGAAGTGGCCTTTGGGGACGAACATGACTCCAGATCGGAAACGTTGACGCTTGAGGTGGTGAAAATTCAAAGCCCTTACCACGCCCTCTTCGGGCGGCCGGCTTATGCTAAGTTTATGGCACGGCCTGTTATGTTTATTTGCAGCTGAAAATGCCGGGTCACAAAGGGACGATAACGGTTCATGGGAGCCGCCGGATCGCTTTGGAGTGCGAGGAAGGTGATGCGGCTTATGCAGAGTCGGTTTGTGCCACTGAAGAGCTAAAGTATTATAAAGACAATGTTGACCCGGCGGATATGACCCCTTTAAAGAAGCCAACTACAGAGCACGATCCGGACTTGAAGTTCAAATCGGCGGCTAAGACGAAACTTGTTGATTTTGTGCCCGGCGATTCGTCCAAGCAGTTCACCATCAGTGCCAACTTGGATCCCAAATAGGAAAGCGCGCTCATCGAGTTCATCCGTGAGAATCGGGACATTTTTGCATGGAAGCCTTCTGACATGTCAGGTGTACCGAGGGAACTCGCTGAGCACACTCTTAATGTTGACCCCAAGTACAGATCGGTAAAGCAGTTTCTTCGCCGGTTTAATGAGGAAAGGCGCAAGGCCATTGGAGAGGAAGTTGCTAGGCTCTTAGCGGCAGGGTTTATCGTCGAAGTCTTTCATCCAGAGTGGCTTGCTAATCCGGTGTTGGTCCTTAAGAAGAATGGCACTTGGCGCATGTGTGTGGATTACACAGATCTTAACAAAGCATGTCCAGCAGATCCTTTCGCCCTCCCCCGCATTGACCAGATTATTGATGCTACGGCGGGTTGTGAGCGTTTGAGCTTTTTGGATGCGTATTCCGGTTATCATCAGATTGAGATGGCGGTTAAGGACCAGGAGAAGACGGCGTTTATCACCCCTTTTGGAGCCTTCTGCTATGTATCTATGCCTTTTGGACTCAAGAGCGCCCAAGCGACTTATCGGCGCTATGCATGTAATTGCTTGCATGAACAGATCGGCCGTAACGTGCATGCTTATGTGGATGATATCATGGTTAAGTCAAGGAACAAGGAAACCTTGATTGAGGATCTAAAAGAAACCTTTGACAACTTGCGGGTGTACAAGATGATGCTCAACCCGGCCAAGTGCGTCTTTGGTTTTCTCGTGTCCAACAGGGGGATCGAAGCTAATCCGGAAAAAATTACGGCTATCACCTCCTTGGCTAAGCCAAAGTGCATCAATGATGTCCAGCGTTTGGCAGGTCGGATTGCTGCGCTAAGCCGGGTTTATCACCGCCTAGGCGAGAAGGCCATTCCTTTGTACCAAATGTCAAGAAGACGGATCAGTTTGTCTCGAGTTCACCGATGAAGCATTGGAGGATTTGAAGCGGCAGTTGGCCAACCCGCCGGTACTCGCCGCTCCCATTAACAAAGAGCCGCTGCTGTTATATGTTGCTGCTAATGCCAGGGCAGTTAGCGTGGCCATCGTGGTGGAGCGGAAGGAGGCAGGGAAGAAGTATCCGGTTCAACGGCCGGTTTATTACATCAGCGAGGTCCTCATTGAGTCTAAACAGAGATATCCACATTGGCAGAAGCTGGTATATGGGGTTTTTATGGCAAGCGGAAGCTAAAGCAATATTTCCAGGGCACCCCATCACGGTGGTCGCCTGCTCCCTTTGGGTGACATCATACGTAACCGGAGGCGATCGTCGGATTGCTAAGTGTGCTATAGAGCTGGGGCCGCACGGTTTAAGGTATGTGCCTCGGACGGCAGTAAAATCTCAGGCACTTGTGGATTTCATTAATGATTGGACAGAGTTGCAAGCGCTTGAAGAAAAGCCGGATCATACCTATTGGACCATCCACTTTGACGGGTCCAGGCAATTGGAGGGCTCGGGGGCTGGAGTCGTATTAACTTCCCCGCGAGGTGACAAGTTATGTTACGTTCTCCGCTTAATGTTCCCTTGTACTAACAATGCAGCTGAGTATGAAGCTTTGCTCCATGGTCTCCGGATGGCCAAGGAAATGAATCTCAGCCGGGTTAAATGCTTTGGTGACTCGGACTTGGTGGCCCAAAGAAGTATCGTGTACTTGGGATTCCAAAGATCCACTCATGGCTGCATACCGTCGGGAGGTGGATGTTGTTGCGGGGTACTTTAAAGGATATCAGGTGGACCATGTGGATCGTCGGAAGAACGAAGCGGCTGATGCTTTAAGCCGGCTGGGCTCTCAACGTAAACCAGTCCCGCCCAACGTCTTCCTTGATGTACTGCACAATCCGTCAGTAAAGCTTCCTGATGAAGTTGATTTGGCTATTCCTGATCCGGAGGCTCAGTTTGTGGCGGCCTTGCATGTCATTCCAGATTGGACGCTCCCTTATTTGGCATACATGAACCGGGCGAAGTTACGTAAGATGAGACGTTGGCCCGGCAGATAGTTCGGCGGTCTAAGTCTATGACCATTGTTAATGGCGAGTTGCATCATTGCAGTGTGTCAGGGGCGTTTCAGCGTTGTGTGTCGCCTAAGGAGGGCTGTGAGATATTGCGAGAGATCCATGAAGGGGACTGTGGTCACCACGCCGGTTCAAAGTCCTTGGTGGCCAAAGCGTTCCGCCATGGTTTCTATTGGTTGACTGCCCATGCTGATGCAGAAGATCTGGTCCGACGATGTGATGGTTGCCAAAAGTTTTCCAGACGTGCTCATGTACCGCCCAAGAATTGAGGATGATTCCAATTACTTGGCCATTTGCGACTTGGGGCTGGATATGGTCGGACCTTTCAAAAGGTCCAAGGACAAGAAGACCCACCTGTTGGTGGCGGTCGACAAATTTACAATGTGGGTGGAAGCAGAGCACATTAGCAAGTGTGATGCGCCACGGCGGTTCGATTAAATCAAAAAGGTGATTTTCCGGTTTGGGTTTCCACACAGTATCATCACGGACAATGGCACCAATTTGTCCAAGGGAGTCATGAAGGAGTTTTGTGAACGAGAGCACATCCGGCTTGACGTTTCTTCAGTGGCCCACCCGCAGTCCAATGGTCAAGCGGAACGAGCTAATCAGGAGATCTTGAAAGGTATCAAACCCCGGCTTATGGTCCCTTTAGAGAGGACGCCGGGTTGTTGGGTGGAAGAGCTACCATCGGTGATATGGAGTATAAATACTACCCCTAACAGATCCACTGGATACACACCGTTCTTTATAGTCTATGGAGCGGAGGCGGTCCTTCCCAGCGATATCCGTCACGACTCGCCTCGAGTGGTAGCCTATGTTGAGGCAGATAGCGAGGCAGCACGGCAGGACGCTTTGGATCGACTGGATGAAGAGCGAGATATGGCGGCTGCTCGTTCGGCGGTTTACCAGCAGGATCTTCATCGGTATCACAGTCGGCGGGTTAAAACCAGAACCTTTCAGAAGGAGACTTGGTGCTTCGCTCATTCAAGACCAGAAAGATATGCACAAGCTATCCCCACCTTGGGAAGGGCCTTTTGTGGTCAGCAAGAATCTGCACAACGGGTCATACAATCTGATTGATGTTCGAGAGCGAAAGGACTCACGCACGTGAGAGGAGGAGACCAACAGGCTGTGGAACATAGCTCATCTTCGGCCTTATTATACCTGAGCCATCGGCTCCACTTATGTACATATTAAGACAATGTATATATTATGAATAAAAGCAATAAACCGGATCCCCGGCTAAAGCGGGTATCTGCTCAGAAAGTCCGGTTTGGGTACATGGAGATGTTGTCGCCAAGCAGCCTCCGGTTTAACCCTTGGTCTTGCTTTTCATAAGTTTTTGTCACTTGGGGGCTTGGTCGGTCCGAACCAATGCAACACCTTTTGACGGGCGAAAGCCACCAGATCACTTGGGGACATGGTCACGTCTGAACCAACACGCCTCTTGGTTGGCCTAAGGCCATAGAATCACTTGGGGGCTTGGTCGAACCCGAACCATTGCAATGCCACTTGATCGGCATAATGCCACGATTTCACTTGGGGACCTGGCTGACTTGAACCATCGCTACACCTTATAGGGAGCTTGGTCCTGTCCGACCATGGTAACACCATCTGATCAGGCTCAATAAAGCCTCTTCTTGCAAACGGTTTTTATCATTGCCTTTTCTCCCATATGGTTTGCATACCAGTTATTTGACTTTTGTTTGCCTTCTTAATCCGGCGATTTTTTCCGGTTTGATTTTTTCTGTTAACATCCCGTTATGGAGTAACAGGGGGCTTGTCATGACCCGACACGGTTTACACGGTAAACCGGTATTATACACACAGGAGTTGTTCTCCTTTGACGGTAGTGGTTTATACAAACTCCGCCTCAAGTTTGGCTAAGCCAACTGCATGCCCGACGCTGGCAGGTATTTTTTGTATCACAAAGTTTTGATCATATACCTCGATATTTTCTTATGTAAATATGTAGGCGTCACAAGCCGGCTAGAGACGCAAGCCGCCGTGGCGGTTTAAGAATTTTTGATTGCAGGCAAAATACATTGAAGGTTTCACTACTTCAAACCAAAGTATCAAACGCAAAAGTTACAGACGGAGGGCATAAAGGCATGTTCAAAGAACAAAGTGCTAGCTATTCTATTACAAAGCCTTCCAAGGCCCAGTGGTTCGCATGGCGTTATGACCAGTAGCTTCTGATGCATCACCCGGCTCGACGGATTAAGATTCCTCGCCGGGTTGACGTGAGGAAGAGGGGGCGTTTGGCGTCGGTTCAACTTCTTCCTCTTCATCACCCAAAGCCCGGAAGTCATTGGTAGACCAGTCAATCCGGGTTAAGGCCTGAAAGACAGCCTCTTCACTTATAAGCTCAGCCGATCAACGCTGTGGGCATAAGTATGCTTACGGATTGGAGGAACAAGGCTCGCACTTCTGGAATGACAAACTCAACCCGTTTGTTGTTTGGGTAATATAAAGAGCGGTAAACCGCCAGGTTGGCTTCTGCTGCTAGTTGACTCGCCAGCGGACGCATCTCCTTTGTTACTCGTTTCAGAGCGTCATTATCAAAGGCTTCACCGTTCTCTTGAGCGCTGGGGAAACCCTTGGCTATGTCAGCCGGATCAAGGTCCGCTATCCACGCCTTTGGCGCGAGTCGAGCCGAGAGTGCCAGCCGTCATGGACCGTTTCAACTCTTCAAGCTGCGCTGGAATCATAGACAGCCGGTCCAGTGTGTCTTTGATCAAGGAAAGAGCCGTGTTGTCGTACGATGTGGCGCATATGACTCGCTGGGCGCCGGTATACAGGTGCTCAATTAGGGTGTAAGAGGCCTTGAGCTTCTTCCGCACGCCGAGCCGGATGAGCAATACGCTTGCTCGCACCAGTTCGGACAGCTCAAGTTAAACCGCGGCAATATTAAAGCAGGTGTATTCAAGGCAAATTTTCTTACCAAAGATGGCAGAGGTCATGGCATGAACTTGGCGCTTCAGCCGTAAGCTCTTCGGTCACCGGTTTAAGAGCTGATTCAGCATCTTCTGCCCGCTTTGTCAAACCGCTTTCTCGGTGTCCCATTTGGACCGCTCGGACGATATCCCTCCTTCACCTGTTCCATAGCGGCCAAGGCAGTTCTCAATTCATCCTTGGCCTTGGTGGTCTCGCTTGTTGAGTTTCCAAGTTGGCACGAAGGTCCTTGAGTTGCACGGTTTGTCGGTATATCTCATTCTCGATAACAAAGGAGCACGTTAGTTGTGTTATTATAAAGTCCCAAGCTCAATACAAGTATTCAACTTGGCACTTGGGGGCTAATGGCTAATTGACCTCGTCCGGTATGGGATACAGAAATTAAGTCCCGGTTTAACTATGCTAAGTTGAACCGACCCTTGGGGGCTACAGTACTGCAGTTCAAGGTGTATGGTTTCTTTACGAAGTTAAGTGCCGATTTGACTATGACAAGTTAAACCGACCCTTGGGGGCTACTACGCAGCAAAACTACAAGACAGGTAGAAATCCTTACCTCATAGAGGTCCTTCATGCGATTTACCAGACCGGCTTCAAGGTCACGGCTTGTGTAGAGCCGGTTCAGAAAGCCGGAGTGAAGTTCTTGGGCAGAGAAATTGTCATAAGCTGACAGATCGGTTTTCCCCTTGTCTTTACCCATAGTGGCAGACTCTCCCTTGGCGCTGTGTTTTGTTAAAGCGACCGGTTGGCTAGGGGTAGTATAGCCAGTGCCCGTCACAATAACATCATCATTTTTGGCCGGGCTGGCCGGATCGGCGGTCTTCTTTGGGCTTGGTGCCTTCATGCTCTGGCTCGGCGGTTCAATAGTTACGACCCGCTCTGTGGTCGGACTCGGTGGAGCAGGATGCGAGGTTTCCACTTGGGCCTCCGGTTCAGCTTCTGGCGGATCAGAAATATCGTCTCGGTACAACTCGCCAGAGCTATTCTTAGCGACTTCAGGATTTTTGCCCTGTTGCTCTGGGGTCTTCTCCGGATCAGCATCTGCAGTAGGCTCAAGAGTTTTTGCTTTTTTACTCAAGCGAGCCTTGGTGCTGCAGTGTTCAGAATTAGAGTAAGATAAATCAACCAACGCAACTATACAATCAATTGGCGGGACAGAGGTAGGATACTTACCTGCAGCAACTTTAAGCGGAGGCAGTTATGCGTGGTTGATGAACCGCCAGAGGAGTTGGAAGAGGCCTGGTAATTCGGGTCGACGGATTGAGAGGACATCGGAAGAAACCCTTTAAGGGATAACGTTTTCAGAGAACAAGTCACCTCCGGACGACGCTTCCGGGTTGGTGTATCTGGTAAACCGGAGGAGAGAATCTGTTGACCATCGTGCCGGGTTGTACGGGCGCTTCAAATTTCTTTGTGTCTCCAAATAAGCATAGGAATGAGATGTTTTCACTTTCCGGACGGCGCGACGAATTCTTTTAACCGGCACGAGGTCAGAGTCGGAAGAAAGAAGGATTACGTCAACATGGTCGGCATGGCTGGCTTCAGCATCATCCTGGGAATTAAATTTGTCAGTACAGGGAAGAATAAAGAGGGACAAACTATAAGTAAGAAGAAACACGAGGTGGAGAGCCGGTTTACGGCGGCTCCCTCGTAAGGATATCAAGTTTTACCTCAGCTTCAGATTCTTCATCTTCCGGCGGATCAGAAGACCCGGCGGTTTTCTTGCCAGCCTTTTTGGTAGCCTTGGACTTTATACGCGGTGCTCGGGCCGGTTTGGTCTGCCTCCAGAAGGAGCTGTTAGCCTGCAAGGTAACAAGGATTAAGGAATATCAACAAAGTATTAAAGGCCCGAAAAGCGGTGAGCAGAGCCTTACAAGAAGCGGTGGGTTGGCAACACGTAACGGAGCCAACCCGGTTAGGCTGCGACATGAGATTGGTTCATCAAGCATCCTCTTTACAGTCTCCGTGACCTCAAGTTCAGTTATTGGTAATTCGTGACGTCTTTGAGGGTCTTTGAGGCTGCCAGTATATTAGTGCATCAATCCGGGCCGGCGGCTTAAGGGAAAGATGCCCCAAGAAACCCAGCATCGCACAAGGTCCACACCAGTTAGTCCATTGGCCATTAGAGCCCGGAGTTTAATGATCTGAGGTGCAAAGTTCTTCCGTTCCGCGGCGGTTAAGCGTAAAGGCAGCGGATGATTGTTGCTGAGCCGGTGAGGACGGTAACCCGACAAAGGATTCTCGTTGGCAGGAGCAGTGTTCCGGCAGTAGAACCAGGTTTGGTTCCAATCTTTTGGATGGCTGTGGTGTTTGGTGTGAGGAAAGTCCGCTTCCTTCCTCTTCTGGATTGAAACGCCGCCCAGCTCTATGTTGGGACCATCAGAAAACTCCGTACGACGGTTCAAGTGAAAGAAATCCCGGAACAGCTCCACAGAGGGTTCTTCTTGAAGGTAGACTTCAGTAACACTTGAAAATTGCATATGTTTGACACGGAGTTGGGACCAATATCCTGTGGATGGAGTTGAAAACTGGCAAGGACATCACGGAACAATTTTGATCCGGGTGGGCAGAATCCCCGGTCTAGGTGCTGCACAAATACAATTACTTCTCCTTCTTGCGGAGTGGGAGGGCATTCGCCATCCGGAACCCGCCAGTGGAGGACATTTTTAGCAGCCAAAGTGCCGGTGGTGACGTATCCATTGAGTTGCGTCTCGGTGGCCTTAGACCGGACCCAATTGCACGCTGAGAATTGCGGGGCCATTCCGGAAGATCAAAACTGCGAAAGGGAACAACGGTTCACCGTTAAGCGGTTCAGGCACATTATACAATGTTAAACCGGCAATTCGGCAGCCAGTTCCGATTCCGGTTTAACTGAGGACTAATGGAGTGACGGGTTAGCTATCAAAAAGTTAAACCGCCAAAAGAGACAGACCTGAAAAATTTACTAAGTATGGACAGAAACAGGTTTCACATGCGAATGAAAGTGATCTAGATCTACCGAAGTTTCAGTAAGAAAAACTTCTACGACCTATGCAAGCCTCATAAAGCGCAGGAAGGTTCGGGCGTGCTAAACTAGAGGATCTGAACAAAAAGGGGAAGATGCATAAAGAGTCGAATTGACGGCGGGGCAGTCACCCGCACAGGATGTATGGTACGGTTGAGTTATACGGCCATGGCAGAGCAGTTGTGAAGAAGCTGATATGAACACATATGAATTATGAGATGAACAGGATCTCCAGATGGGATCTAGGGCTTGAAAAGGACCTTACCTGATGAGCAAAGCCGCGGAGGAGCGCCGGGAACTTCTGATACAATCAGGTTGATGCAGCGGCCCGGGGCTGACGCGGCGATTGAAAGGTCGGAGGCGACGGCGGAGCTTCAGGGCTGGAGCGTCGCGAGGAAGGAGAAGAGAAGAAGAAGAGAAAGGGGCCTGCCGGTCTATTTATAAGGGACCGGAGCAATTAACAGGCGCGAGAATCGAGGAGTCAAAAGCGGCGGACGGCGCAGCGGTCGCCTCGATTTCCGGGATAGCATTAAATGAAAGGGAATCTTACTGTTCGGATTTCTTTATTAAAGATGACGTCAAGGCGCCATGCGGCGATGGTCGGAGGATGACGTCACGGCGGTTCAAGCAAATGGCGGTTTACGGAGCTTCCTGAAGATATTGAAGATTCACATGAACCGGTTCAAGTCAATCTGGGGCCTAATGTTGGGGATATAACTACTGAGTGTAAACCGCCCTGAAGGGGCCAGGTTACCCTCATCCATGATCAGGGCCCACGGAGGAGGCCCAAAGCCCAGAGGCGGATTAGGATCCATTCATGTAAACCGCCTTAGTCTTGTAACTTGAGTTGTAAGATAAGAGAGAAGAGACCGAGCCGGACACTTGTATGAGCCGGATCGGGACTCTGTAGACCGGCCGGGCGTCAACCCGTGTATATAAGGGGACGACCCGGCGGCGAGTTAAGGACAGAGAATTCGAGGCTAAGGCGAAGCTATTGCTCCCTAGTCGCCGAAATCACATCAATCCCATCACAACTAGACGTAGGCTTTTACCTTCATCGAAGGGGCCGAACTAGTATAACTCCCGTGTCTTTGTGTCCGCTTTAACCCCTCTAGGTAAACCCGTACGATGGCCCTACGACTAAGTCCTTTCATGAGGACATCTGCCATGTCAATTGCACGACATATGAGATGGCTACTCATTTAAATCCGAGAATAATGGTTGTTCTATTTATATGAGAGATATGTTTTATGGTCATGCTCCAATGGTCAATGGTTTATTTTAATGAATCTCGAACGTGATATTACACATATTCATAGTGTGAATACCAAAAGATGTAAAGTTGATAACGATAGTCCCACATACTTGTGGCACTGCCGCCTTGGTCACATTGGTGTCAAGCGCATGAAGAAGCTCCATGCTGATGGACTTTTAGAGTCTCTCCATTATGAATCATTTGACACATGCGAACCGTGCCTCATGGGCAAAATGACCAAGATTCCATTCTCCGGAACAATGGAGCGAGCAACCAACTTATTGGAAATCATACATACTGATGTGTGCGGTCCAATGAGCGTTGAGGCTCGCGGAGGATATCGTTATGTTCTCACTCACGCATTTACTTAAGTAGATATGGTTATGTCTACTTGATGAAACACAAGTCTGAGACCTTTGAAAAGTTCAAGGAATTTCAGAATGAGGAAGAGAATCAACGTGACCGAAAAGTTCTTACGATCAGATCCTGGAGGAGAATATTTAAGTCACGAATTTGGTACACACTTAAGGAAATGTGGAATCGTTTCACAACTCACGCCGCCTGGAACACCTCAGCGTAACGGTGTGTCCGAACGTCGTAATCGCACTCTATTGGATATGGTGCGATCTATGATGTCTCTTACCGATTTACCGCTATCATTTTGGGGTACGCTCTAGAGACAGCTACATTCACTTTAAATAGGGCACCGTCTAAATCCGTTGAGACGACACCGTATGAATTATGGTTTGGGAAGAAACCTAAGCTGTCGTTTCTAAATGTTTGGGGATGCGATGCTTATGTCAAGAAACTTCAACCTGAAAAGATCGAACCCAAGTCGGAAAAATGCGTCTTCATAGGATACCCTAAGGAAACCATTGGGTATACCTTCTACCTTAGATCCGAAGGCAAGATCTTTGTTGCCAAGAACGGATCCTTTCTGGAAAAAGAGTTTCTCTCGAAAGGAGTAAGTGGGAGGAAAGTAGAACTCGATGAAGTACTACCTCTTGAACCGGAAAGTAGTGCAGCTCAGGAAATTGTTCCTATGGTGCCGACACCGACTGGAGAGCAAATTAACGATGATGATCAAGGTACTTCAAATCAAGTTGCTACTGAACTTCGTAGGTCCACAAGGACACGTTCCACACCAGAGTGGTATGGCAACCCTATCCTGGAAATCATGTTGTTGGACAACGGTGAACCTTCGAACTATGAAGAAGCGATGGCGGGCCCAGATTCCAACAAATGGCTTGAAGCCATGCAATCCGAGATAGGATCCATGTATGAAAACAAAGTATGGACTTTGACAGACTTGCCCGATGATCGGCAAGCGATAGAAAACAAATGGATCTTTAAGAAGAAGACGGACGCGGATGGTAATGTGACCATCTATAAAGCTCGACTTGTCGCTAAGGGTTATCGGCAAGTTCAAGGGGTTGACTACGATGAGACTTTCCCTCCCGTAGCGAAGCTGAAGTCCATCCGAATCATGTTAGCAATTGCCGCATACTATGATTATGAGATATGGCAAATGGACGTCAAAACGGCATTCCTTAACGTCTATCTTAAGGAAGAACTGTATATGATGCGCATTTAAAGGTTTTGTCGACCCTAAGAATGCTAACAAGGTATGCAAGCTCCAGCGATCCATTTATGGGCTGGTGCAAGCATCTCGGAGTTGGAATATTCGCTTTGATGAGATGATCAAAGCGTTTAGTTTATGCAGACTTATGGAGAAGCCTGCGTTTACAAGAAAGTGAGTGGGAGCTCTGTAGCATTTCTCATATTATATGTAGATGACATACTTTTGATGGGAAATGATATAGAACTTTTGGACAACATTAAGGACTACTTGAATAAGAGTTTTTCAATGAAGGACCTTGGAGAAGCTGCTTATATATTAGGCATCAAGATCTATAGAGATAGATCGAGATGCCTCATATGTCTTTCACAAAGCACATACCTTGATAAGATATTGAAGAAGTTCAAAATGGATCAGTCAAAGAAAGGGTTCTTGCTTGTATTACAAGGTGTGAAATTGAGCTCGGCTCAATGTCCGACCACGGCAGAAGATATAGAAGAGATGAGTGTCATACCCTATGCCTCAGCCATAGGATCTATTATGTATGCCATGCTGTGTACCAGACCCGATGTAAACCTTGCCGTAAGTTTGGTAGGAAGGTACCAAAGTAATCCCGGCAAGGAACACTGGACAGCGGTCAAGAATATCCTGAAGTACCTGAAAAGGACTAAGGACATGTTTCTCGTTTATGGAGGTGACGAAGAGCTCGTCGTAAGGGGTTACGTCGACGCTAGCTTCGACAGAGATCTGGATGACTCTAAGTCACAAACCGGATACATGTATATGTTGAATGGTGGAGCAGTAAGCTGGTGCAGCTGCAAGCAGAGTGTGGTGGCGGGATCTACATGTGAAGCGGAGTACATGGCAGCCTCGGAGGCAGCGCATGAAGCAATTTGGGTGAAGGAGTTCATCACCGACCTAGGAGTCATACCCAATGCGTCGGGGCCGATCAAACTTTTCTGTGACAACACTGGAGCTATTGCACTTGCCAAGGAGCCCAGGTTTCACAAGAAGACCAGCCACATCAAGCGTCGCTTAAACTCCATTCGTGAAAATGTTCAAGATGGAGACATAGAAATTTGCAAAGTGCATACGAATCTGAATGTCGCAGATCCGTTGACTAAACCTCTTCCGCGAGCAAAAGATGATCAACACCAGAACTCTATGTGTGTGCGATTCATCACAATGTAACAAGATTATTGACTCTAGTGCAAGTGGGAGACTGTTGGAAATATGCCCTAGAGGCAATAATAAAAGGATTGGTATTATATTTCCTTGTTCATGATAATTGTCTTTTATTCATGCTATAATTGTATTATCCGTAAATCGTAATACACGTGTGAATATATAGACTACAATATGTCCCTAGTGAGCCTCTAATTGACTAGCTCGTTGGTCAATAGATAGTCATGGTTTCCTGACTATGGACATTAGATGTCATTGATAACGGGATCACATCATTAGGAGAATGATGTGATGGACAAGACCCAATCCTAAGCATAGCACAAGATCGTGTAGTTCGTTTGCTAGAGCTTTTTCCAATGTCAAGTACCTTTTCCTTTGACCATGAGATCTTGTAACTCCCGGATACCGTAAGAGTGCTTTGGGTGTACCAAACGTCACAACGTAACTGGGTGACTATAAAGGTGCACTACAGGTATCTCCGAAAGTGTCTGTTGGGTTGACACGGATCGAGACTGGGATTTGTCACTCCGTATGACGGAGAGGTATCTCTGGGCCCACTCGGTAATGCATCATCATAATGAGCTCAAAGTGACCAAGTGTCTGGTCATGTGATGATGCATTACGGCGCAGTAAAGTGACTTGCCGGTAACGAGATTGAACGAGGTATTGGGATACCGACGATCGAATCTCGGGCAAGTAACGCATCGATTGACAAAGGGAATTGTATACGGGTTGCTTGAATCCTCGACATCGTGGTTCATCCGATGAGATCATCGAGGAGCTTGTGGGAGCCAACATGGGTATCCAGATCCCGCTGTTGGTTATTGACCGAGAGCCGTCCCGGTCATGTCTACATGTCTCTCGAACCCGTAGGGTCTACACACTTAAGGTTCGGTGACGCTGGGGTTGTATGAATATGAGTATGCAGCAAACCAAAAGTCGTTCGGAGTCCCGGATGAGATCCCGGACGTCACGAGGAGTTCCAGAATGGTCCGGAGGTAAAGAATTATATATGGGAAGTCGAGTTTCGGCCATCGGGAAAGTTTCGGGGTCCACCGGTATTGTATCGGGACCACCGGAAGGGTCCGAGGGGTCCACCGGGTGGGGCCACCTATCCCGGAGGGCCCCATGGGCTGAAGTGGGAGGGGAACCATCCCCTGGTGGGCTGGTGTGCCCCCCGGTCCCCCCTCTATGCCTAGGATTTGGAACCCTAGGGGAGGGGGCGCCCCCACTTGCCTTGGGGGGCACTCCACCCCCTTTGGCCGCCGCCCCCCCTAGGAGATCCCATCTCCTAGGGCCGGCGCCCCCCTGGGGTCCCTATATAAAGAGGGGGGTGGGAGGGCAGCCGCACCCAACACCTGGCGCCTCCTCCCTCCTGCTACACCTCTCCCTCCCGTAGTTGCTTGGCGAAGCCTCACGGAGTCTCGCTGCATCCACCACCACGCCGTCGTGCTGCTGGATCTTCATCAACCTCTCCTTCCCCCTTGCTGGATCAAGAAGGAGGAGATATCACGCTGACCGTACGTGTGTTGAACGCGGAGGTGCCGTACGTTCGGCGCTAGGATCTCCGGTGATTTGGATCACGACGAGAACGACTCCCTCAACCCCGTTCTCTTGAACGCTTCCGCACACGATCTACAAAGGTATGTAGATGCACTCCTATCACTCGTTGCTATATGAACTCATAGGTGGATCTTGGTGAAACCGTAGGAAATTTTTTATTTTCTGCAACGTTCCCCAACAGTGGCATCATGAGCTAGGTCTATGCGTAGTTCTCTATTGCACGGGTAGAACACAATTTGTTGTGGGCGTAGATGTTGTCAACTTTCTTGCCGCTACTAGTCTTATTTTGCTTCAGCGGTATTGTGGAATGAAGCGGCCCGGACCGACCTTACACGTACGCTTACGTGAGACAGGTTCCACCGACTGACATGCACTAGTTGCATAAGGTGGCTAGCGGGTGTCTGTCTCTCCCACTTTAATTGGAGCAGATTCGACCAAAAGGGTCCTTATAAAGGGTAAATAGAAGTTGACAAATCATGTTGTGGCTTTTTTTTTCGTAGGTAAGAAAACGTTCTTGCTAGAACCCTATTGCAGCCACGTAAAAGATGCAACAACAATTAGAGGACGTCTAACTTGTTTTTGCAGCAATTGCCTTGTGATGTGATATGGCCAAAAGTTGTGATATGTGATGAATGATATATTGTGATGTATGAGATCATGTTCTTGTAATAGGAATCACGACTTGCATGCCGATGAGTATGACAACCGGCAGGAGCCATAGGAGTTGTCTTAATTATTGTATGACCTGCGTGTCATTGATTCAACGTCATGTAATTACTTTGCTTTATTGCTAAACCGTTAGCTATAGTAGTAGAAGTAATAGTTGGCAAGAAACTTCATGGAGACACGATGATGGAGATCATGATGATGGAGATCATGGTGTCATGCCGGTGACAAGATGATCATGGAGCCCCGAAGATGGATATCAAAGGAGCTATATGATATTGGCCATATCATGTCACTACTATATAATTGCATATGATGTTTATTATGTTTATGCATCTTGTTTACTTAGAACGACGGTAGTAAATAAGATGATCCCTTATAATAGTTTCAAGAAAGTGTTCTCCCTAACTGTGCGCCGTTGCTAAAGTTCGTCGTTTTGAAGCACCACGTGATGATCGGGTGTGATAGGTTCCTACGTTCACATACAACGGGTGTAAGACAGTTTTACACATGCAAAACACTTAGGTTAACTTGACAAGCCTAGCATGTACAGACATGGCCTCGGAACACAAGAGACCGAAAGGTCGAACATGAGTCATATGGAAGATGCGATCAACATGGAGATGTTCACCGACGATGACTAGTCTGTCTCACGTGGTGATCGGACACGGCCTAGTCGACTCGGATCATGTAACACTTAGATGACTAGAGGGATGTCAAATCTGAGTGGGAGTTCATTAAATAATTTGATTAGATGAACTTAATTATCATGAACTTTAGTCTAAAATCTTTGCAAAATGTCTTGTAGATCAAATGGCCAACGCTCATGTCACCATGAACTTCAACGCGTTCCTAGAAAACCAAGCTGAAATATGATGGCAGCAACTACTCGGACAGGTCCTAACACGAGGATCATCCTCATAGCTGCCAAGAAACAATATGTCCTAGAAGCACCGCTAGGTGACGCACCCATCCTGCAGAACCAAGACGTTATGAACGCTTGGCAGTCTCGTCTTGATGATTACTCCCTCGTTCGCGTGCGGCATGCTTTACAGCTTAGAACCGGGCTCCAAAAGCGTTTTGAGCAACACGGAGCATATGAGATGTTCGAGGAGCTGAAACTGGTTTTCCAAGCTCATGCCCGGTCGAGAGATATGAAGTCTCCGACAAGTTCTATAGTTGTAAGATGGAGGAAAATAGTTTTGTCAAGGAGCACATACTCAAAATGTCAAGGTTGCACAACCGCCTGTCCCAGTGGACATTAACCTCCCGTGACGAGGCGGTCATTGACAGAATCCTTCATCGCTTCCCACCGAGCTACCGAGCTTTGTGATGAACTACAATATGCGTGGGATGGTGAAAACTATTCCTGAAGTATTTTCAATGCTGAAGTCAGCAGAGGTAGAAATCAAGAAGGAACATCAAGTGTTGATGGTCAATAAAACCACTAAGTTCAAGAAGGGCAAGGGTAAGAAGAACTTCAAGAAGGACGGCAAGGATGTTGCAGCGCCCGGTAAGCCAGTTGCCGGGAAGAAGTCGAAGAATGGACCCAAGCCTGAGACTGAGTGCTTTTATTGCAAAGGGAAGGGTCACTGGAAGCGGAACTGCCCCAAATACTTAGCGGACAAGAAGGCCGGCAACACTAAAGGTATATTTGATATACATGTAATTGATGTGTACCTTACCGATTACTCGTAGTAACTCCCCGGTATTTGATACCGGTGCCGTTGCTCATATTTGTAACTCACAGCAGAGCTGCGGAATAAGCGGAGGCTGGCGAAGGACGAGGTGACGATGCACGTCGGGAATGGTTCCAAGGTCGATGTGATCGCCGTCGGCACGCTACCTCTACATTTACCTACGGGATTAGTTATAAACCTCAATAATTGTTATTTAGTGCCAAGTTTGAGCATGAACATTGTATCAGGATCTCGTTTAATATGACATGGCTACTCATTTAAATCCGAGAATAATGGTTGTTCTATTTATACGAGAGATATGTTTTATGGTCATGCTCCGATGGTCAATGGTTTATTCTTAATGAATCTCGAACGTGATGTTACACATATTCATAGTGTGAATACCAAAAGATGTAAAGTTGATAACGATAGTCCCACATACTTGTGGTAATCGCCGCCTTGGTCACATTGGTGTCAAGCGCATGAAGAAGCTCCATGCTGATGGACTGTTAGAGTCTCTCCATTATGAATCATTTGACACATGCGAACCGTGCCTCATGGGAAAAATGACCAAGACTCCGTTCTCCGGAACAACGGAGCGAGCAACCAACTTATTGGAAATCATACATACTGATGTGTGTGGTCCAATGAGCGTTGAGGCTCGCGGAGGATATCGTTATGTTCTAACTCTCACAGACGACTTGAGTAGATATGGTTATGTCTACTTGATGAAACACAAGTCTGAGACCTTTGAAAAGTTCAAGGAATTTCAGAATGAGGTAGAGAATCAACGTGACCGAAAAGTTCTTACGATCAGATCGTGGAGGAGAATATTTAAGTCACGAATTTGGTACACACTTAAGGAAATGTGGAATCGTTTCACAACTCACGCCGCCTGGAACACCTCAAATAATGGTGTGTCCGAACGTCGTGTCGCACTCTATTGGATATGGTGCGATCTATGATGTCTCTTACTGATTTACCGCTATCATTTTGGGGGTACGCTCTAGAGACAGCTACATTCACTTTAAATAGGGCACCGTCTAAATCCGTTGAGACGACACCGTATGAATTATGGTTTGGGAAGAAACCTAAGTTGTCGTTTCTAAATGTTTGGGGATGCGATGCTTATGTCAAGAAACTTCAACCTGAAAAGCTCGAACCCAAGTCGGAAAAATGCGTCTTCATAGGATACCCTAAGGAAACCATTGGGTATACCTTCTACCTTAGATCCGAAGGCAAGATCTTTGTTGCCAAGAACGGATCCTTTCTAGAAAAAGAGTTTCTCTCGAAAGGAGTAAGTGGGAGGAAAGTAGAACTCGATGAAGTACTACCTCTTGAACCGGAAAGTAGTGCAGCTCAGGAAATTGTTCCTGTGGTGCCGACACCGACTGGGGAGGAAATTAACGATGATGATCAAGGTACTTCGAATCAAGTTGCTACTGAACTTCGTAGGTCCACAAGGACACATTCCACACCAGAGTGGTATGGCAACCCTGTCCTGGAAATCATGTTGTTGGACAACGGTGAACCTTCGAACTATGAAGAAGCGATGGCGGCCGCAGATTCCAACAAATGGCTTGAAGCCATGCAATCCAAGATAGGATCCATGTATGAAAACAAAGTATGGACTTTGACAGACTTGCCCGATGATCGGCGAGCGATAGAAAACAAATGGATCTTTAAGAAGAAGACGGATGGGGATTGTAATGTGACCATCTATAAAGCTCGACTTGTCGCTAAGGGTTATCGGCAAGTTCAAGGGGTTGACTACGATGAGACTTTCTCTCCCGTAGCGAAGCTGAAGTCCGTCCGAATCATGTTAGCAATTGCCGCATACTATGATTATGAGATATGGCAAATGACCGTCAAAACGGCATTCCTTAACAGCTGTCTTAAGGAAGAACTGTATATGATGCAGCCGGAAGGTTTTGTCGACCCTAAGAATGCTAACAAGGTATGCAAGCTCCAGCGATCCATTTATGGGCTGGTGCAAGCATCTCGGAGTTGGAATATTCGCTTTGATGAGATGATCAAAGCTTTTTGGTTTATCTTGACCTTATGGAGAAGCCTGCGTTTACAAGAAAGTGAGTGGGAGCTCAGAGCATTTCTAATATTATATGTAGATGACATACTTTTGATGGGAAATGATATAGAACTTTTGGACAACATTAAGGACTACTTGAATAAGAGTTTTTCAATGAAGGACCTTGGAGAAGCTGCTTATATATTAGGCATCAAGATCTATAGAGATAGATCGAGATGCCTCATAGGTCTTTCACAAAGCACATACCTTGATAAGATATTGAAGAAGTTCAAAATGGATCAGTCAAAAAAAGGGTTCTTGCTTGTATTACAAGGTGTGAAATTGAGCTCGGCTCAATGTCCGACCACGGCAGAAGATATAGAAGAGATGAGTGTCATCCCCTATGTCTCAGCCATAGGATCTATTATGTATGCCATGCTGTGTACCAGACCCGATGTAAACCTTGCCGTAAGTTTGGTAGGAAGGTACCAAAGTAATCCCGGCAAGGAACACTAGACAGCGGTCAAGAATATCCTGAAGTACCTGAAAAGGACTAAGGACATGTTTCTCGTTTATGGAGGTGACGAAGAGCTCGTCGTAAGGGGTTACGTCGACGCTAGCTTCAACACAGATCTGGATGACTCTAAGTCACAAACCGGATAAGTGTATATGTTGAATGGTGGAGCAGTAAGCTGGTGCAGCTGCAAGCAGAGTGTCGTGGCGGGATCTACATGTGAAGCGGAGTACATGGCAGCCTCGGAGGCAGCGCATGAAGCAATTTGGGTGAAGGAGTTCATCACCGACCTAGGAGTCATACCCAATGCGTCGGGGCCGATCAAACTCTTCTGTGACAACACCGAGCTATTGCACTTGCCAAGGAGCCCAGGTTTCACAAGAAGACCAGGCACATCAAGCGTCGCTTAAACTCCATTCGTGAAAATGTTCAAGATGGAGACATAGAAATTTGCAAAGTGCATACGGATCTGAATGTCGCAGATCCGTTGACTAAACCTCTTCCGCGAGCAAAAGATGATCAACACCGAACTCTATGGGTGTGCGATTCATCACAATGTAACAAGATTATTGACTCTAGTGCAAGTGGGAGACTGTTGGAAATATGCCCTAGAGGCAATAATAAAAGGATTACTATTATATTTCCTTGTTCATGATAATTGTCTTTTATTCATGCTATAATTGTATTATCCGGAAATCGTAATACACGTGTGAATATATAGACTACAGTATGTCCCTAGTGAGCCTCTAATTGACTAGCTCGTTGATCAATAGATAGTCATGGTTTCCTGACTATGGACATTAGATGTCATTGATAACGGGATCACATCATTAGGAGAATGATGTGATGGACAAGACCCAATCGTAAGCATAGCACAAGATCGTGTAGTTCATTTGCTAGAGCTTTTTCCAATGTCAAGTATCTTTTCCTTTGACCATGAGATCTTGTAACTCCCGGATACCGTAAGAGTGCTTTGGGTGTACCAAAGCGTCTGGCGTATAAAGGTGCACTACAGGTATCTCCGAAAGTGTCATTGGGTTGACACGGATCGAGGCAGGATTTGTCACTCCGTATGACGGAGAGGTATCTCTGGGCCCACTCGGTAATGCATCATCATAATGAGCTCAAAGTGACCAAGTGTCTGGTCACGGGATCATGCATTATGGTACGAGTAAAGTGACTTGCGGTAACGAGATTGAGCGAGGTATTGGGATACCGACGATCGAATCTCGGGCAAATAACGTCTTAGATTGACAAAGGGAATTGTATACGGGTTGCTTGAATCCTCGACATCGTGGTTCATCCGATGAGATCATCGAGGAGCTTGTGGGAGCCAACATGGGTATCCAGATCCGCTGTTGGTTATTGACCGAGAGCCGTCCGGTCATGTCTACATGTCTCCCGAACCCTTAGGGTCTACACTTAAGGTTCGGTGACGCTGGGGTTGTATGAATATGAGTATGCAGCAAACCGAAAGTTGTTCGAGTCCGGATGAGATCCCGGACATCACGAGGAGTTCCGGAATGGTCCGGAGGTAAAGAATTATATATGGGAAGTCGAGTTTCGGCCATCGGGAAAGTTTCGGGGTCCACAGGTATTGTACCGGGACCACCGGAAGGGTCCCGGGGGTCCACCGGGTGAGGCCACCTATCCTGGAGGGCCCCATGGGCTGAAGGGTGAGGGGAACCACCAGCCCCTGGTGGGCTGGTGCGCCACCCGGGCCCCCCTCTGCGCCTAGGGTTGGGAACCCTAGGGGAGGGGGCGCCTCCACTTGCCTTGGGGGGCACTCCACCCCCTTTGGCCGCCGGCCCCCCCTAGGAGATCCCATCTCTTAGGGCCGCGCCCCCCTGGGGTCCCTATATAAAGAGGGGGGTGGGAGGGCAGCCGCACCCAATACCTGGCGCCTCCCTCCCCTCCCTGCTACACCTCTCCCTCCCGTAGTTGCTTGGCGAAGCCCTGCCGGAGTCCTGCTGCATCCACCACCACGCCGTCGTGCTGCTGGATCTTCATCAACCTCTCCTTCCCCCTTGGTGGATCAAGAAGGAGGAGATGTCACGCTGACCGTACGTGTGTTGAACGCGGAGGTGCCGTACGTTCGGCGCTAGGATCTCCGGTGATTTGGATCACGACGAGAACGACTCCCTCAACCCCGTTCTCTTGAACGCTTTCGCACGCGATCTACAAAGGTATGTAGATGCACTCCTATCACTCGTTGCTAGATGAACTCATAGATGGATCTTGGTGAAACCGTAGGAAATTTTTTATTTTCTGCAACATTCCCCAACAGTGGCATCATGAGCTAGGTCTATGCGTAGTTCTCTATGGCACGAGTAGAACACAAATTGTTGTGGGCGTAGATGTTGTCAACTTTCTTGCCGCTACTAGTCTTATTTTGCTTCAGCGGTATTGTGGGATGAAGCGGCTCGGACCGACCTTACACGTACGCTTACGCGAGACAGGTTCCACCGACTGACATGCACTAGTTGCATAAGGTGGCTAGCGGGTGTCTGTCTCTCCCACTTTAGTTGGAGCGGATTCGACCAAAAGGGTCCTTATGAAGGGTAAATAGAAGTTGACAAATCACGTTGTGGCTTTTTTTTTTTTTCAGAGGTAAGAAAACGTTCTTGCTAGAACCCTATTGCAGCCACGTAAAAGATGCAACAACAATTAGAGGACGTCTAACTTGTTTTTGCAGCAATTGCCTTGTGATGTGATATGGCCAAAAGTTGTGATATGTGATGAATGATATATTGTGATGTATGAGATCATGTACTTGTAATAGGAATCACGACTTGCATGTCGATGAGTATGACAACCGATAGGAGCCATAGGAGTTGTCTTAATTATTGTATGACCTGCGTGTCATTGATTCAACATCATGTAATTACTTTGCTGTATTGCTAAACCGTTAGCTATAGTAGTAGACGTAATAGTTGGCAAGCAACTTCATGGAGACACGATGATGGAGATCATGGTGATGGAGATCATGGTGTCATGCCGGTGACAAGATGATCATGGAGCCCCGAAGATGGATATCAAAGGAGCTATATGATATTGGCCATATCATGTCACTACTATATAATTGCATATGATGTTTATTATGTTTATGCATCTTGTTTACTTAGAACGATGGTAGTAAATAAGATGATCCCTTATAATAGTTTCAAGAAAGTGTTATCCATAACTGTGCGCCGTTGCTAAAGTTAAATGCGTTTTGAAGCACCACGTGATGATCGGGTGTGATAGGTTCCTACGTTCACATACAACGGGTGTAAGACAGTTTTACACATGCAAAACACTTAGGTTAACTTGACAAGCCTAGCATGTACAGACATGGCCTCGGAACACAAGAGACCGAAATGTCGAACATGAGTCATATGGAAGATGCGATCAACATGGAGATGTTCACCGACGATGACTAGTCTGTCTCATGTGGTGATCGGACACGGCGTAGTCGACTCGGATCATGTAACACTTAGATGACTAGAGGGATGTCAAATCTGAGTGGGAGTTCATTAAATAATTTGATTAGATGAACTTAATTATCATGAACTTTAGTCTAAAATCTTTGCAAAATGTCTTGTAGATCAAATGGCCAACGCTCATGTCACCATGAACTTCAACGCGTTCCTAGAAAACCAAGCTGAAATATGATGGCAGCAACTACTCGGACTGGGTCCGGAACACGAGATCATCCTCATAGCTGCCAAGAAACAATATGTCCTAGAAGCACCGCTAGGTGACGCACCCATCCTGCAGAACCAAGGCGTTATGAGCGGCTTGGCAGTCTCGTCTTGATGATTACTCCCTCGTTCGGTCTGGCATGCTTTACAGCTTAGAACCGGGGCTCCAAAAGCGTTTTGAGCAACACGGAGCATATGAGATGTTCGAGGAGCTGAAACTGGTTTTCCAAGCTCATGCCCGGGTCGAGAGATATGAAGTCTCCGACAAGTTCTATAGTTGTAAGATGGAGGAAAATAGTTTTGTTAGTGAGCACATACTCAAAATGTCTGGGTTGCACAACCGCCTGTCCCAGCTGGACATTAACCTCCCAGACGAGGCGGTCATTGACAGAATCCTTCAGTCGCTCCCACCGAGCTACCAGAGCTTTGTGATGAACTACAATATGCGGGGATGGTGAAAACTATTCCTGAAGTATTTTCAATGCTGAAGTCGCAGAGGTAGAAATCAAGAAGGAACATCAAGTGTTGATGGTCAATAAAACCACTAAGTTCAAGAAGGGCAAGGGTAAGAAGAACTTCAAGAAGGACGGCAAGGATGTTGCCGCCGCCCGATAAGCCGATTCTTGGGAAGAAGTCGAAGAATGGACCCAAGCACGAGACCGAGTGCTTTTATTGCAAAGGGAAGGGTCACTTTGGAAGCGGAACTGCCCCAAATACTTAGCGGACAAGAAGGCCGGCAACACTAAAGGTATATTTGATATACATGTAATTGATGTGTACCTTACCGATTACTCGTAGTAACTCCTGGGTATTTGATACGGTGCCGTTGCTCATATTTGTAACTCACAGCGGGAGCTGCGGAATAAGCGGAGGCTGGCGAAGGGCGAGGTGACGATGCACGCGTCGGGAATGGTTCCAAGGTCGATGTGATCGCCGTCGGCACGCTACCTCTACATTTACCTACGGGATTAGTTTTAAACCTCAATAATTGTTATTTAGTGCCAAGTTTGAGCATGAACATTGTATCAGGATCTCGTTTAATATGACATGGCTACTCATTTAAATCCAAGAATAATGGTTGTTCTATTTATACGAGAGATATGTTTTATGGTCATGCTCCGATGGTCAATGGTTTATTCTTAATGAATCTCGAACGTGATGTTACACATATTCATAGTGTGAATACCAAAAGATGTAAAGTTGATAACGATAGTCCCACATACTTGTGGCACTGCCGCCTTGGTCACATTGGTGTCAAGCGCATGAAGAAGCTCCATGCTGATGGACTGTTAGAGTCTCTCCATTATGAATCATTTGACACATGCGAACCGTGCCTCATGGGAAAAATGACCAAGACTCCGTTCTCGGAACAACGGAGCGAGCAACCAACTTATTGGAAATCATACATCTTGATGTGTGCGGTCCAATGAGCGTTGAGGCTCATGGAGGATATCGTTATGTTCTAACTCTCACAGACGACTTGAGTAGATATGGTTATGTCTACTTGATGAAACACAAAGTCTGAGACCTTTGAAAAGTTCAAGGAATTTCAGAATGAGGTAGAGAATCAACGTGACCGAAAAGTTCTTACGATCAGATCGTGGAGGAGAATATTTAAGTCACGCAATTTGGTACACACTTAAGGAAATGTGGAATCGTTTCACAACTCACGCCACGGAACACCTCAAGCGTAATGGTGTGTCCGAACGTCAGTGTCGCACTCTATTGGATATGGTGCGATCTATGATGTCTCTTACTGATTTACCGCTATCATTTTGGGGGTACGCTCTAGAGACAGCTACATTCACTTTAAATAGGGCACCGTCTAAATCCGTTGAGACGACACCGTATGAATTATGGTTTGGGAAGAAACCTAAGCTGTCGTTTCTAAATGTTTGGGGATGCGATGCTTATGTCAAGAAACTTCAACCTGAAAAGCTCGAACCCAAGTCTGAAAAATGCGTCTTCATTGGATACCCTAAGGAAACCATTGGGTATACCTTCTACCATAGATCCGAAGGCAAGATCTTTGTTGCCAGAACGGATCCTTTCTAGAAAAAGAGTTTCTCTCGAAAGGAGTATGTGGGAGGAAAGTAGAACTCGATGAAGTACTACCTCTTGAACCGGAAAGTAGTGCAGCTCAGGAAATTGTTCCTGTGGTGCCGATACCGACTGGGGAGGAAATTAACGATGATGATCAAGGTACTTCGAATCAAGTTGCTACTGAACTTCGTAGGTCCACAAGGACACATTCCACACCAGAGTGGTATGGCAACCTGTCACGGAAATCATGTTGTTGGACAACGGTGAACCTTGAACTATGAAGAAGCGATGGCGGGCCAGATTCCAACAAATGGCTTGAAGCCATGCAATCCAAGATAGGATCCATGTATGAAAACAAAGTATGGACTTTGACAGACTTGCCCGATGATCGGCGAGCGATAGAAAACAAATGGATCTTTAAGAAGAAGACGGATGGGGATTGTAATGTGACCATCTATAAAGCTCGACTTGTCGCTAAGGGTTATCGGCAAGTTCAAGGGGTTGACTACGATGAGACTTTCTCTCCGTAGCGAAGCTGAAGTCCGTCCGAATCATGTTAGCAATTGCCGCATACTATGATTATGAGATATGGCAAATGACCGTCAAAACGGCATTCCTTAACAGCTGTCTTAAGGAAGAACTGTATATGATGCAGCCGGAATGTTTTGTCGACCCTAAGAATGCTAACAAGGTATGCAAGCTCCAGCGATCCATTTATGGGCTGGTGCAAGCATCTCGGAGTTGGAATATTCGCTTTGATGAGATGATCAAAGCTTTTTGGTTTATGCGGCCTTATGGAGAAGCCTGCGTTTACAAGAAAGTGAGTGGGAGCTCTGTAGCATTTCTAATATTATATGTAGATGACATACTTTTGATGGGAAATGATATAGAACTTTTGGACAACATTAAGGACTACTTGAATAAGAGTTTTTCAATGAAGGACCTTGGAGAAGATGCTTATATATTAGGCATCAAGATCTATAGAGATAGATCGAGATGCCTCATAGGTATTTCACAAAGCACATACCTTGATAAGATATTGAAGAAGTTCAAAATGGATCAGTCAAAAAAAGGGTTCTTGCTTGTATTACAAGGTGTGAAATTGAGCTCGGCTCAATGTCCCACCATGCAGAAGATATAGAAGAGATGAGTGTCATCCCTATGTCTCAGCCATAGGATCTATTATGTATGCCATGCTGTGTACTGCACCGATGTAAACCTTGCCGTAAGTTTGGTAGGAAGGTACCAAAGTAATCCCGGCAAGGAACACTGGACAGCGGTCAAGAATATCCTGAAGTACCTAAAAAGGACTAAGGACATGTTTCTCGTTTATGGAGGTGACGAAGAGCTCGTCGTAAAGGGTTACGTCGACGCTAGCTTCGACACAGATCTGGATGACTCTAAGTCACAAACCGGATACGTGTATATGTTGAATGGTGGAGCGATGGCTGGTGCATTTGCAAGCGAGTGTCGTGGCGGGATCTACATGTGAAGCGGAGTACATGGCAGCCTCGGGAGGCAGCGCATGAAGCAATTTGGGTGAAGGAGTTCATCACCGACCTAGGAGTCATACCCAATGCGTCGGGGCCGATCAAACTCTTTCTGTGACAACACTGGAGCTATTGCACTTGCCAAGGAGCCCAGGTTTCACAAGAAGACCAGGCACATCAAGCGTCGCTTAAACTCCATTCGTGAAAATGTTCAAGATGGAGACATAGAAATTTGCAAAGTGCATACGGATCTGAATGTCGCAGATCCGTTGACTAAACCTCTTCCGCGAGCAAAAGATGATCAACACCAGAACTCTATGGGTGTGCGATTCATCACAATGTAACAAGATTATTGACTCTAGTGCAAGTGGGAGACTGTTGGAAATATGCCCTAGAGGCAATAATAAAAGGATTACTATTATATTTCCTTGTTCATGATAATTGTCTTTTATTCATGCTATAATTGTATTATCCGGAAATCGTAATACACGTGTGAATATATAGACTACGGTATGTCCCTAGTGAGCCTCTAATTGACTAGCTCGTTGATCAATAGATAGTCATGGTTTCGACTATGGACATTAGATTTCATTGATAACGTGATCACATCATTAGGAGAATGATGTGATGGACAAGACCCAATCGTAAGCATAGCACAAGATCGTGTAGTTCATTTGCTAGAGCTTTTTCCAATGTCAAGTATCTTTTCCTTTGACCATGAGATCTTGTAACTCCCGGATACCGTAAGAGTGCTTTGGGTGTACCAAACGTCACAACGTATAAAGGTGCACTACAGGTATCTCCGAAAGTGTCTGTTGGGTTGACACGGATCGAGACTGGGATTTGTCACTCCGTATGACGGAGAGGTATCTCTGGGCCCACTCGGTAATGCATCATCATAATGAGCTCAAAGTGACCAAGTGTCTGGTCACGGGATCATGCATTATGGTACGAGTAAAGTGACTTGCCAGTAACGAGATTGAACGAGGTATTGGGATACCGACGATCGAATCTCGGGCAAGTAACGTACCGATTGACAAAGGGAATTGTATACAGGGTTGCTTGAATCCTCGACATCGTGGTTCATCCGATGAGATCATCGAGGAGCTTGTGGGAGCCAACATGGGTATCCAAATCCCACTGTTGGTTATTGACCGAGAGCCGTCCCGGTCATGTCTACATGTCTCCCGAACCCTTAGGGTCTACACACTTAAGGTTCGGTGACGCTGGGGTTGTATGAATATGAGTATGCAGCAAACCGAAAGTTGTTCGGAGTCCCGGATGAGATCCCGGACATCACGAGGAGTTCCGGAATGGTCCGGAGGTAAAGAATTATATATGGGAAGTCGAGTTTCGGCCATCGGGAAAGTTTCGGGGTCCACAGGTATTGTACCGGGACCACCGGAAGGGTCCCGGGGGTCCACCGGGTGGGGCCACCTATCCTGGAGGGCCCCATGGGCTGAAGGGTGAGGGGAACCACCAGCCCCTGGTGGGCTGGTGCGCCACCCGGCCCCCTCTGCGCCTAGGGTTGGGAACCCTAGGGGAGGGGGCGCCTCCACTTGCCTTGGGGGGCACTCCACCCCCTTTGGCCGCCGCCCCCCCCTAGGAGATCCCATCTCTTAGGGCCGCGCCCCCCTGGGGTCCCTATATAAAGAGGGGGGTGGGAGGGCAGCCGCACCCAATACCTGGCGCCTCCCTCCCCTCCCTGCTACACCTCTCCCTCCCGTAGTTGCTTGGCGAAGCCCTACTGCATCCACCACCACGCCGTCGTGCTGCTGGATCTTCATCAACCTCTCCTTCCCCCTTGGTGGATCAAGAAGGAGGAGATGTCACGCTGACCGTACGTGTGTTGAACGCGGAGGTGCCGTACGTTCGGCGCTAGGATCTCCGGTGATTTGGATCACGACGAGAACGACTCCCTCAACCCCGTTCTCTTGAACGCTTCCGCACGCGATCTACAAAGGTATGTAGATGCACTCCTATCACTCGTTGCTAGATGAACTCATAGATGGATCTTGGTGAAACCGTAGGAAATTTTTTATTTTCTGCAACATTCCCCAACAGTGGCATCATGAGCTAGGTCTATGCGTAGTTCTCTATGGCACGAGTAGAACACAAATTGTTGTGGGCGTAGATGTTGTCAACTTTCTTGCCGCTACTAGTCTTATTTTGCTTCAGCGGTATTGTGGGATGAAGCGGCTCGGACCGACCTTACACGTACACTTACGCGAGACAGGTTCCACCGACTGACATGCACTAGTTGCATAAGGTGGCTAGCGGGTGTCTGTCTCTCCCACTTTAGTTGGAGCGGATTCGACCAAAAGGGTCCTTATGAAGGGTAAATAGAAGTTGACAAATCACGTTGTGGCTTATTTTTCGTAGGTAAGAAAACGTTCTTGCTAGAACCCTATTGCAGCCACGTAAAAGATGCAACAACAATTAGAGGACGTCTAACTTGTTTTTGCAGCAATTGCCTTGTGATGTGATATGGCCAAAAGTTGTGATATGTGATGAATGATATATTGTGATGTATGAGATCATGTACTTGTAATAGGAATCACGACTTGCATGTCGATGAGTATGACAACCGATAGGAGCCATAGGAGTTGTCTTAATTATTGTATGACCTGCGTGTCATTGATTCAACATCATGTAATTACTTTGCTGTATTGCTAAACCGTTAGCTATAGTAGTAGACGTAATAGTTGGCAAGCAACTTCATGGAGACACGATGATGGAGATCATGGTGATGGAGATCATGGTGTCATGCCGGTGACAAGATGATCATGGAGCCCCGAAGATGGATATCAAAGGAGCTATATGATATTGGCCATATCATGTCACTACTATATAATTGCATATGATGTTTATTATGTTTACGCATCTTGTTTACTTAGAACGACGGTAGTAAATAAGATGATCCCTTATAATAGTTTCAAGAAAGTGTTCTCCCTAACTGTGCGCCGTTGCTAAAGTTCGTCGTTTCGAAGCACCACGTGATGATCGGGTGTGATAGGTTCCTACGTTCATATACAACGGGTGTAAGACAGTTTTACACATGCAAAACACTTAGGTTAACTTGACGAGCCTAGCATGGACAGACATGGCGTCGGAACACAAGAGACCGAAAGGTCGAACATGAGTCGTATGGAAGATACGATCAACATGGAGATGTTCACAGACGATGACTAGTCCGTCTCACGTGATGATCAGACACGGCCTAGTCGACTCGGATCATGTAACACTTAGATGACTAGAGGGATGTCAAATCTGAGTGGGAGTTCATTAAATAATTTGATTAGATGAACTTAATTATCATGAACTTTAGTCTAAAATCTTTGCAAAATGTCTTGTAGATCAAATGGCCAACGCTCATGTCACCATGAACTTCAACGCGTTCCTAGAGAAAACCAAGCTGAAAGATGATGGCAGCAACTACTCGGACTGGGTCCTAACACGAGGATCATCCTCATAGCTGCCAAGAAACAATATGTCCTAGAAGCACCGCTAGGTGACGCACCCATCCCGAGAGAACCAAGGCGTTATGAGCGCTTGGCGATCGCGTCTTGATGATTACTCCCTCGTTCAGTGCAGCATGCTTTACAGCTTAGAACCGGGGCTCCAAAAGCGTTTTGAGCAACACGGAGCATATGAGATGTTCGAGGAGCTGAAACTGGTTTTCCAAACTCATGCCCGGGTCGAGAGATATGAAGTCTCCGACAAGTTCTATAGTTGTAAGATGGAGGAAAATAGTTTTGTCAGTGAGCACATACTCAAAATGTCTGGGTTGCACAACCGCCTGTCAGTGGACATTAACCTCCAGACGAGGCGGTCATTGACAGAATCCTTGATCGCTCCCACCGAGCTACAAGAGCTTTGTGATGAACTACAATATGCGTGGGATGGTGAAAACTATTCCTGAAGTATTTTCAATGTGGAAGTCAGCAGAGGTAGAAATCAAGACGGAACATCAAGTGTTGATGGTCAATAAAACCACTAAGTTCAAGAAGGGCAAGGGTAAGAAGAACTTCAAGAAGGACGGCAAGGATGTTGCCGCCGGTAAGCCAGTTGCCGGGAAGAAGTCAAAGAATGGACCCAAGCCTGAGACTGAGTGCTTTTATTGCAAAGGGAAGGGTCACTGGAAGCAGAACTGCCCCAAATACTTAGCGGACAAGAAGGCCGGCAACACTAAAGGTATATTTGATATACATGTAATTGATGTGTACCTTACCAGTACTCGTAGTAACTCCTGGGTATTTGATACCGGTGCCGTTGCTCTTATTTGTAACTCACAACAGGAGCTGCGGAATAAGCGGAGACTGGCGAAGGACGAGGTGACGATGCACGTCGGGAATGGTTCCATGGTCGATGTGATCGCCGTCGGCACGCTACCTCTACATTTACCTACGGGATTAGTTTTAAACCTCAATAATTGTTATTTAGTGCCAAGTTTGAGCATGAACATTGTATCAGGATCTCGTTTAATATGACATGGCTACTCATTTAAATCCGAGAATAATGGTTGTTCTATTTATACGAGAGATATGTTTTATGGTCATGCTCCGATGGTCAATGGTTTATTCTTAATGAATCTTGAGCGTGATGTTACACATATTCATAGTGTGAATACCAAAAGATGTAAAGTTGATAACGATAGTCCCACATACTTGTGGCACTGCCGCCTTGGTCACATTGGTGTCAAGCGCATGAAGAAGCTCCATGCTGATGGACTGTTAGAGTCTCTCCATTATGAATCATTTGACACATGTGAACCGTGCCTCATGGGAAAAATGACCAAGACTCCGTTCTCCGGAACAACGGAGCGAGCAACCAACTTATTGGAAATCATACATACTGATGTGTGCGGTCCAATGAGCGTTGAGGCTCGCGGAGGATATCGTTATGTTCTAACTCTCACAGACGACTTGAGTAGATATGGTTATGTCTACTTGATGAAACACAAGTCTGAGACCTTTGAAAAGTTCAAGGAATTTCATAATGAGGTAGAGAATCAACGTGACCGAAAACTTCTTACGATCAGATCGTGGAGGGGAATATTTAAGTCACGAATTTAGTACACACTTAAGGAAATGTGGAATCGTTTCACAACTCACGCCGCCTGGAACACCTCAGCGTAACGGTGTGTCCGAACGTCGTAATCGCACTCTATTGGATATGTTGCGATCTATGATGTTTCTTACTGATTTACCGCTATCATTTTGAAGTGCAGCTCTAGAGACAGCTACATTCACTTTAAATAGGGCACCGTCTAAATCCGTTGAGACGACACCGTATGAATTATGGTTTGGGAAGAAACCTAAGCTGTCGTTTCTAAATGTTTGGGGATGCGATGCTTATGTCAAGAAACTTCAACCTGAAAAGCTCGAACCCAAGTCGGAAAAATGCGTCTTCATAGGATACCCTAAGGAAACCATTGGGTATACCTTCTACCTTAGATCCGAAGGCAAGATCTTTGTTGCCAAGAACGGATCCTTTCTCGGAAAAGAGATTCTCTCGAAAGGAGTAAGTGGGAGGAAAGTAGAACTCGATGAAGTACTACCTCTTGAACAGGAAAGTAGTACAGCTCAGAAATTGTTCTGTGGTGCCTACACCGGCGGAGAGGAAATTAATGATGATAATCAAGGTACTTGAATCAAGTTGCTCTTGAACTTCGTGAGGTCCACAAGGACACGTTCCACACCAGAGTGGTATGGCAACCCTGTCCTGGAAATCATGTTGTTGGATAACGGTGAACCTTCGAACTATAAAGAAGCGATGGCAGGCCCAGATTCCAACAAATGGCTTGAAGCCATGCAATCCGAGATAGGATCCATGTATGAAAACAAAGTATGGACTTTGACAGACTTACCCGATGATCGGCGAGCGATAGAAAACAAATGGATCTTTAAGAAGAAGATGGACGCGGATGGTAATGTGACCATCCATCAAGCTCGACTTGTCGCTAAGGGTTATCGGCAACTTCAAGGGGTTGACTACGATGAGACTTTCTCTCCCGTAGCGAAGCTGAAGTCCGTCCGAATCATGTTAGCAATTGCCGCATACTATGATTATGAGATATGGCAAATGGACGTCAAAACGGCATTCCTTAACGGCTATCTTAAGGAAGAATTGTATATGATGCAGCCGGAAGGTTTTGTCAACCCTAAGAATGCTAACAAGGTATGCAAGCTCCAGCGATCCATTTATGGGCCGGTGCAAGCATCTCGGAGTTGGAATATTCGCTTTGATGAGATGATCAAAGCGTGTGGGTTTATCTTGAGACTTATGGAGAAGCCTGCGTTTACAAGAAAGTGAGTGGGAGCTCTGTAGCATTTCTCATATTATATGTAGTGACATACTTTTGATGGGAAATGATATAGAACTTTTGGACAGCATTAAGGACTACTTGAATAAGAGTTTTTCAATGAAGGACCTTGGAGAAGCTGCTTATATATTAGGCATCAAGATCTATAGAGATAGATCGAGACGCCTCATAGGTCTTTCACAAAGGACATACCTTGATAAGATATTGAAGAAGTTCAATATGGATCAGTCCAAAAATGGGTTCTTGCCTGTATTACAAGGTGTGAAATTGAGCTCGGCTCAATGTCCGACCACGGCAGAAGATATAGAAGAGATGAGTGTCATCCCCTATGCCTCAGCCGTAGGATCTATTATGTATGCCATGCTGTGTACCAGACCCGATGTAAACCTTGCCATAAGTTTGGTAGGAAGGTACCAAAGTAATCCCGGCAAGGAACACTGGACAGTGGTCAAGAATATCCTGAAGTACGTGAAAAGGACTAAGGACATGTTTCTCGTTTATGGAGGTGACGAAGAGCTCGTCGTAAGGGGTTATGTCGATGCTAGCTTCGACACAGATCTGGATGACTCTAAGTCACAAACCGGATACGTGTATATGTTGAATGGTGGAGCAGTAAGCTGGTGCAGCTGCAAGCAGAGTGTCGTGGCGGGATCTACATGTGAAATGGAGTACATGGCAGCCTCGGAGGCAGCGCATGAAGCAATTTGGGTGAAGGAGTTCATCACCGACCTAGGAGTCATACCCAATGCGTCGGGGCCGATCAAACTCTTCTGTGACAACACTGGAGCTATTGCACTTGCCAAGGAGCCCAGGTTTCACAAGAAGACCAGGCACATCAAGCGTCGCTTAAACTCCATTCGTGAAAATGTTCAAGATGGAGACATAGAAATTTGCAAAGTGCATATGGATCTGAATGTCGCAGATCCGTTGACTAAACCTCTTCCGCGAGCAAAACATGATCAACACCAGAACTCTATGGGTGTGCGATTCATCACAATGTAACAAGATTATTGACTCTAGTGCAAGTGGGAGACTGTTGGAAATATGCCCTAGAGGCAATAATAAAAGGATTATTATTATATTTCCTTGTTCATGATAATTGTCTTTTGTTCATGCTATAATTGTATTATCCGGAAATCGTAATACACATGTGAATATATAGACTACAGTATGTCCCTAGTGAGCCTCTAGTTGACTAGCTCGTTGATCAATAGATAGTCATGGTTTCCTGACTATGGATATTAGATGTCATTGATAACGGGATCACATCATTAGGAGAATGATGTGATGGACAAGACCCAATCCTAAGCATAGCACAAGATCGTGTAGTTCGTTTGCTAGAGCTTTTTCCAATGTCAAGTATCTTTTCCTTTGACCATGAGATCATGTAACTCCCGGATACCGTAAGAGTGCTTTGGGTGTACCAAACGTCACAACGTAACTGGGTGACTATAAAGGTGCACTACAGGTATCTCCGAAAGTGTCTGTTGGGTTGACACGGATCGAGACTGGGATTTGTCACTCCGTATGACGGAGAGGTATCTCTGGGCCCACTCGGTAATGCATCATCATAATGAGCTCAAAGTGACCAAGTGTCTGGTCACGGGATCATGCATTACGGTACGAGTAAAGTGACTTGCCAGTAACGAGAATGAACGAGGTATTGGGATACCGACGATCGAATCTCGGGCAAGTAATGTACCGATTGACAAAGGGAATTGTATACGGGGTTGCTTCAATCCTCAACATCGTGGTTCATCCGATGAGATCATCAAGGAGCTTGTGGGAGCCAACATGGGTATCTAGATCCCGCTGTTGGTTATTGACCGAGAGCCGTCCCGGTCATGTCTACATGTCTCCGGAACCCGTAGGGTCTACACACTTTAGGTTCGGTGACGCTGGGGTTGTATGAATATGAGTATGCAGCAAACCAAAAGTTGTTCGGAGTCCCGGATGAGATCCCGGACGTCACGAGGAGTTCCGGAATGGTCCGGAGGTAAAGAATTATATATGGGAAGTCGAGTTTGACCGCCATCGGGAAAGTTTCGGGGTCCACGGTATTGTCTGGGACCACCGGAAGGGTCCCGGGGTTCACCGGTGGGGCCACCTATCCCGGAGGGCCCCATGGGCTGAAGTGGAGGGGAACCAGCCCCTGGTGGGCTGGTGCGCCCCCCTGGGCCCCCCTCTGCGCCTAGGGTTGGGAACCCTAGGGGAGGGGGCGCCTCCACTTGCCTTGGGGGGCACTCCACCCCCTTTGGCCGCCGCCCCCCCTAGGAGATCCCATCTCCTAGGGCCGGCGCCCCCCTGGGGTCCCTATATAAAGAGGGGGGGTGGGAGGGCAGCCGCACCCAACACCTGGCGCCTCCCTCCCCTCCCTGCTACACCTCTCCCTCCCGTAGTTGCTTGGCGAAGCCCTGCCGGAGTCCTGCTGCATCCACCACCACGCCGTCGTGCTGCTGGATCTTTATCAACCTCTCCTCCCCTCTTGCTGGATCAAGAAGGAGGAGACGTCACGCTGACCGTACGTGTGTTGAACGCAGAGGTGCCATCCGTTCGGCGCTAGGATCTCCGGTGATTTGGATCACGACGAGAACGACTCCCTCAACCCTGTTCTCTTGAACGCTTCCACACGCGATTTACAAAGGTATGTAGATGCACTCCTATCACTCGTTGCTAGATGAACTCATAGATGGATCTTGGTGAAACTGTAGGAAATTTTTTATTTTCTGCAACGTTCCCCAACAAGCGTCTGTTGCCCACCCGCAGTCAAACGACCAAGTTGAGCGAGCAAACAGCCTCATCCTCTCCGGCATCAAGCCCCGACTGGTCGTGCCACTGGAGCGTTTGGCCGGCTGTTGGCTCGACGAGCTGCCGGCCGTCCTCTGGAGTCTGCGCACTACCCCGAACAAGTCAACCGGCTTCACCCCTTTCTTCCTTGTATATGGTGCCAAGGCTGTCATCCCAACTGACATCGAGTTCGACTCACCTCGGGTCACCATGTACACGAAGGTGGAGGCCAAGGAAGCACGAGAAGACAGCGTCGACCTGCTGGAAGAAAGCCGGCTGTTAGCCCTCAGCCGGTCCGCCATCTGCCAGCAGGTTTTGCACCGCTACCACAGCCGGAAGGTCAAGCCAAGATCCTTCCAAGAGGGTGACCTTGTGCTCCGGCTGATCTAGCGAACAGCCGGCCAGCACAAGCTCTCGGCCCCTTGGGAAGGCCCCTTCGTCATCAGCAGAGCATTAGGCAACGACTCCTACAACCTGATCAACACGCAGAAGTCGAAGGCACACAAGAGAGATGATTCCGGCAAGGAGTCAGAACGACCATGGAACGCCAATCTCCTCGGAAGATTTTACAGTTAAAATGGAGTATGTACCACGCTACCTTTTGTATTAAGTTTGAGACAACGGCCCCCACGAGGAACACTTGGGGACTGCCCTCTTTTATCTATGAATGATGAGTATCATGCCTATGATTATGTTACTACATTCATTTTTCTCGTCCGGCACCGGGTTTGACCAGTCGGCCCGGGGACTTGCCGCCTTGAGTTATATTCAAGTTCTACCTGCAGTCAGACAAGTAGTGTGCCGGCAGCCAAGCCCTCTCTTGTCAGAAGCCGTAGCTCGAAGAATCGGCTGTCCGGCTGGCAAGAGTCAAAGGCAGGAAAGGATGCCCACATGAAAAACGGCTAAGGACTAACGAACTTATATAACGCAAGCCGGCCTCCCTCCCCGCCGACCGGCTGCGGAGCAACCCGGCTGGCCGGCTTCCAATTCACCTTGCTACAATCTAAGAAAGCTCGAGTACTTGTCTTCCCAAAACGGCCAAGTTCCTCCCCAGCCACAGACTGCAGAGCAGCTGTCCGGCTGGGAAGGCGGCGACCAAGGGAAGGCGGCAAAGGAAACAACCAAAGGATGAAAAGCAAACATGAATGGAAGCCAAACACATGCATGATTATATTTACACAAAAGGCCTTCGAAAGGCCAGCATTCAACATAGTTTGAATACGCAAGTTTAATAAAAATTGTTCAAAGAGTAACGAGCAGGAAAGTAAAGACGGCGGATCAGGCCAAGGGAGCAATAGGCGAGCCGGGCAGGTTGGTGGAGACGGCAGTGCCGGCAGGAGGAGTGGCCGGCAGGCATGTCTCGGCATGATCATCACCTCTAGCAGACGGCGCGTGCTCGTTGCTGGAGGCACGATCAGGCTGAAGCTGGCTGGTCGCTTCACCGTCTGGCACGACGTCCTTGCCATCCCCCCTCTTCGTCTTCACACTCGTCGCTGGAAGTGATCTCCTCCGCTGAGTCTTCACCTTCTGCCTGGTTCAGCCCGAACCACTCCTCCGGCTGAGCGACGCCGTCATCATTTACCTCAGGAGCAAAGGCGCTGGTGTCGGTGTAGTCGGCGATCGCCGAGGCGCGCTGGATGATAGCCGGCCGCACCGCCACCAGCTCTTCGTCGGCCTCCTGCCGCCAGGTGCTCAGCTGGGCCAAGCTCAGCCCAGGATACCAGGCTCAGACGAACTCCAGCGCCCGCCTGGCATCGGACCGAGCCGCAGAAGCCTTCCAGGCCTCGAAGCGGCCGACTGCAACCTCCATCCAGTCGGCAGTCCGCCTGGGGGTGCGGGGAACCACCTCGCCGGGCCAAAGGGCGGCCAACACTTGCGCCCCGGCACGCTGAAGACGGCGGAGCATGCGGTGAGCCGGCTGCAGACGGGCCTGAATCGCCAGAAGCTGCTCCTCAAGTGTCCGGCTAGCATCTGGCGCGATCTCGACCCCTGCCTGCCGGCGGGCATCGCGGTGGGCCTCGATGGCTTGGGTGGCGGCGACGGAGTAACCGGGAAAGTAATCTGCACAGAGAAGAAAGAAGTAGCACAAAGTCAGAAGACAAGTCAGACGGCAAAAGGGCAAGCAAAGGGACGAAGAAGAAGGCGGCCTACCATCGCTCAAATCCTCAACCCGTCCGTAGCCTTCGCTCAACGCTTGCTTTGCCTCAGCCCAGCCTGCCGCCTCGGTCTCATATTCGGCTTTGAGGGCGGCCTCGCTGTCCTGCGCCGTCTTCAGGGCCGCCTTATGGCTCTCCTCCTGGCCGGCCAGATTCTTGGCCACGCGATCATGTTCCTGGGCCAAGGCGGTGCACTCTGCTTCCTTGGCGCGAAGGGCGGTTTGGACCCCGCCTAGCTGCCCCCTCAAGTCGGCATTGGCCCCTACAGATATGAAGAAGAAGGAAAAAGCAATAAGGAAGAAGTCGTCGGGAAAGTTCCAACCCGACTCCTCAGCAGTCGGCCCGAATCTCGGGGACTACACCCAGTGGAGTCTTGTTGTGGCATACGAGATAAAAAGCAAGCACTCACTCCGGCTATCGGTCGGATCAGCGGTCTTGGTTCAGCTCCTGGGCACAGGACTTGAAAGCAGCCTTGGAGATTATGATATTCACGGAAATAGGGCGGAGGTGCGAAAAAGAATAAGACAGCAATCGAAGCTCGCTAGAAGTTCCAAGCTGCACCTTTCGGCCGACTTCGAACTCAGGGGACTACACCCAGTGGAGTGCTGTTGTGGCCTTACGGAAGAAATCAAGAAAGCAATCGACCAAAGCAGGAGGACTTACCCGGAGGACCGTCCACGTCGTGACGAACTCTTGAGTGTACCGCTTCAACGAGGCAGCCTGGGCCAGAAGCCGGCTCCGGACCTCCTGCGGCGCCACATTCAGCTCGGGCGCCCCACCGCTAGGTGTCCACTCAGACGTGCTGGCACTGGCCGCCTGCAGATCCTGAGCCAACGAGCTGGTGTCCGTGGCTTTCCGCGGCTCCGGCGCTGAAGTCGCCTCCCCCGCGCGCCGACGAGACGGTGACAGGACCATGAGATCCGCACCCATAGTCGGCTCGCCTCCAGCCGGCTGCTGGGGCGGCACAATAGGCCGGCCGCCTTGGCCCGTTCCAGTCGGCGCCGACGGTGCTGCCTCTCCCTCCAGGACGATCACGCCGCCCTCCTCCCTCTCCATCGCCGGCCGGTCGCGGCCGGCTTCCTCCAACGGGGCCACTGGGATGTCGGGAGCCACGGTGCGTAGGGGGATGACGAGCTGCTGAGGCTGGTTACACCTGGCCTCTGCCGCCTACTCCGCGGCCTCTGCCTCCGCCTGAGCCTTAGCCGCCGCGTCGGCTTGTGCCTCCGCCGACTTCTCCCTCGTCCCCTGGGCTGCCCTCCGCTCCTTCGCCTCCCACTCCTGCCGCACCTCCCGCGTGTTCCGCTCCATCGCCTCTAGGAGATCGACGCGGGGATCCACGCGGCGGGAGCTTGCAGACCCTCCCGCCGTTCCGACTATGGAGGTGGCAGGGACCCGCTCGAGAGAGAGCGGGCCCCTGTTTGACAAAGTCAAGAAGAAGGCTTAGAAGAATATCAACCAAAGAGAAAAAACAAAGGCGTGAGAAAATCGACACTTAGGCCGAAACCGCCTGTGGCTGCTTCACCACCTTGCGGAAGCGAGCCGCCTTTGCGGCCGCCTCGTCCCACTTGGTCGCCGTCGCGGAACCCCTGGGCTTTTTCGGCCGACTGCCAAAAAGGGTCGGTGCGGCCCGGCGTTTCTGCGCGCCACCACGAGCAGCTGGTGCGGCAGATGGGCCAGCGCCCTGACGATCGGGTGTGGGCTGACGACGAGGAATAACTTTGGCCTTGTCGTCATCCGGCCAGTCCCCGAAGCCGGCTCCGAGCTCGGGGCCGCCCGCCTCACCGCCTCCTCCTACGACGGTGTCGTCCAGGGCGGCCGCCCCCAAGTCTGGATCGTCAAGGTCGTCTGCCACGCGGTCGAAGAAGGGGGCTCTGCTAAAAACAAGCCGGCTGGTCAAGAGTCGGCCATTATGAACCCGGCACCAAGAGAAGAAGAAAATAAGGTAAACTTACCGTAGGCGGAGGATTGGCTCGAGAATACGGCTCCTTGCCGTACTGCCATTCCTCGGTGAGCTTGCAGTTGGACATGTAGTTCACCATGTAAGATACCTCTGCATGAGGCACCTCCTTGGTGCTTAGCCGACTCGGCTCGAAGCGGTTGCTCATCTGGCAGATCATATGCGGTCGGCCTTGGAGCGGGAGCACCCGGCGCTCCACGAAGGCGGCCACCTGCTCGGCCCCGACCTGGCCTTCCGATTGGACCATCACCGGGCAGGCGGCAGCGGCGGCCCGGAGGAGACAGCGTCTGGCGGTAGGGCCATGGAGGCTACCTCCCAGCCGGCGGGCGGCTACGTAAACGGCAGATTGATGAAGTCGCCTTGCGGCGGCGTTCTTCACGTAAAGTAGGATTGCTGCGAGCTTCACCGACCGGATCGGCGGGATGGGCGGAAGCGGGTTGTTGTCGCCGGCCTCCGCATGGCGATGAAGGCGCCGCGCATGGGCGAACGCGCCCCATGACGGTGCCGAGCTTGCATTGGAAGAACTCCCCCAAAGCTCGAGAGTGGGGAGGACGCCGAGAAAGCCTTCGCACAGAGTGACGAAGGCCGACAACAGCATCACCGTGTTTGGGGTGAGGTGATGCGGCTGAAGATGATAAAACTCGAGGAAGGTGCGAAAGAACCCGCTCGCCGGCAGGCCGATGCCGCGCAGGCAGTGCGAGCGGAAGATTACCCGCTCGTCCTCCTCCAGCGCCGGCGAGACCTCCGTCTCCGGTGCAAGGCGGGCCCGCACATAACCAGCGCCCGGCAGCCGCCGCGTCTTGCGGAGCCAGTCGATATGGTCCTGATGGACATTGGAACCATCCCAAGAGCTGGATAGTGCCATGAGGATGAGGAAGCAACGGGAAAGGCGCGGTGGCGGAGGGCGCGCAACCCCTCTGCGACATAACTACGGCAAGCCAAGAAGGTTGGCGGAAGGGCAGCGTGGCAGCGAGGCACTGCGGCGGCGGAGAAGTTGAAGAAGAAGAAGAAAGGGTGGAGCGAGGGCGAGCGTGCGAGCGTCTACCGCTCCCCCTCCTCCTCCTACTTATAGCCTCGCGTGGCGAAGCCGAGGAGGCAAGGCGTGGGGGGACATGGGATTAACTGCGCCCACTCCCCCACGTCCCGCGTTTATCGCGCCCTAAAGGCGTGCGGAAACTGCCGCTGGAAGGTGAACGGCCCGTTCGGGCCACAGAAGATCCGCACTTGGGCCGAGGCCTGGGAGTGGCGGGCCCCGGTCTGCGGCGACGTCCCGTCGCGCGCGTGGGCTGGCAGGCCCGTCCCGCTGACGGGTGCCATGTGGCGCGCAGGAGGCAGGCGGTCAGCGTGCAGCCCGGCTCGCGTGCCACCTGGTTCCCGCCTTCAAGCTGCAAATCCTCCTACAGACAGCGCGCCTAATCAAAGCCGGCTCCTAGCTGCCGGCTCTCTAGGATAGGAAGCTGATTGAGCTTCTCGTCCTCTCTTCAGCCTCGAAGCCCAACCTGCTTCGGGGAGTACTGTCGGAGTAAATGACCACGGGTAGCCTAGCCGGCTCCCCCGACTCTTTAGAAAATTTACAGGCCGATCGGGCCTTCAAGCATCCAAGACATGGGGCCGCCTTCCCCTGGCTGGCTATCTCTCAAGCCGGCTACCGGGAGGCGGCCGGACCCTAAACCCACAGGAGGAAAGCCGTCAGAGGGCCGACTCCAAGAAGCCGGCCACGAGAAGGCCGACTCCAAGAACCCGGCCCCCCAGTAGGCGGCCAAGATCGTACCCTCAAACTCTACACCCACATAACAGCGATGAGATGGGGCGTGGCTACAATGACGCCTGCCACCCACGAATCCCGGAGCGTGCATGGTTACAGTGTTGTACGGGGCGGCCATCACCCGTCCGGCGCGGCATTGTTGCCATGTTGACCATGCCGTCACCCACGACGAGCTGTCAGAATGGCCCGCAGGCGGCGGGCCCCTTCGGTCAGAGAGACGCCCAAAGGCGGCCTGGCCTCCCCCAGTCGGCCTGAGATGTGGCCGGCTCTCAGCAGCCGGCTAGTTCCCTCCCTCGAAGGAGGCGCCTCATTAAGGAGACAAGACGAGGTAAGGCTGCAGTCTTCACCGCCAGGCGGTGGCACTGTAGCCATGCTTACCTCGACAAAGCCCTCGTCATCAGGAGTGAGGCAACAGTAACCAGCCCCTGACAAGGCCCCCGAGCGGTGGGGCCTGCTTGTCGACAAGGGAGCCGGCAGCCGGCGGGACCCACCAGTCAGCGGGCCCCAGCAGCCGGCGGAGAAGCCGGCGAACAAAGACACTGACGGCTAGGGCCCGCGCCCAGCCGGATTACCATTGTACCCCTGGGGGGTAGGCCTATATAAACCCCCAGGGCACCCATGCAAAGGGTTGATCTGTGAGAGTTTTAGACACCGCATAGAGGGAAGAGGATAGCGAGCCCTGCCCTTCTTCTTCCTCTCGCCAAACAGCTCAAGGAGCCTCTTGTAGCTACTTGTTTACTTAGTGATCATGCGGAGACCCCGTAGAGCAGTAGTAGGGGTATTATCTCCCCGGAGAGCCCCGAAGCTTGGTAAGATTCGCCGGCGTGCATGTCTTCTCCTTATCCCGTTTCCAGGCACCGGCGATGTCTTATTGGCTCCCACAATGATAAGCCACCCGTTGGCATATGTCGCATCTACCACCCGACAATTTCATTGCGACTACACAAAGGGAGATTGGTTTTGCTCTATCCTCCTCATCCAACTCCGAGCCTAATATTCTCCAACTAGTTAGTCTTAAGAGAGACTGCAAAGGTGACCGGCTTCTATTTGTGTGTTTACTGTTTCATCAACAGTCCTCTATTATCGTAATCGCACTTAATATCTTTGGAACAGGGGCGCTCAGCCCTATTTTAGTGGAACTGCACAAAATGATCGGAATGTTGCATGCTCCAGACAGCTACTTTTTTCCCAACATGCCTTGTTGATTTAGACAGAGCTGGGGGGACGTTGTTGCCAATGAAAGCATGGATCAATTTTAATTTAACACCTTGTCACAACTTTGTCTTCAGTTGTGATGTAAATATTAGCTCTGATTAGCAAGGAAGTTAGTTTTTATTGTTTCCGAAAGAGCGTCGATGGCAAGACACACGAAACAAAAGCTGAAAGCTCACACCATTGTACAATTTCATGTCGCTAGAAAATTATTTGTATAGTATGTCAATTATGTAAACAAATGCTGGAAGCTTGATAGCATTGCCAGAAGCCTCTTCGGCATCCGGATCCATGTGCCATGCACAAAATTATACTCCTTCATTCCTAAATATTTGTCTTTTTACAAATTTCAAATGGGCATATTTTAGAGTGTAGATTCACTCATTTTGCTTCGTATGTGTACTCCCTCTGTTCCTAAATATTTGTCTTTCTAGAGATTTCAACAACTGACTACATACGGAGCAAAATGAGTGAATCTACACTCTAAAATATGTCTATATACATCCGTATGTAGTAGTCCATTTGAATCTCTAAAAAGACAAATATTTGAGTAGTCACTCATTGAAATCTCTAGAAAGACAAATACTTCGGAGTATATTTAAGAACCGAGGGGGTAGTGCACAGCCGGATGGGAGACTCAGACCGGTCATTGCGCCGCATTAATAGTGAGTAATGAGCAGTCAAATCATAATTCCCACCTTTCCCACTGTAAGTTGCTCGGAAGAAGTAACCATCAATACGCTCTTCTTTGAATCCGCTCATACTACTCCATCTGTCACTGTTTATAGAAACGCGCTTAGGAAAAAGAAAATCTACGGGACCAAGGCGACTAGCGATCAGCCTGAAAAATAGCATTGGTAGTTATAGCACGTCGTCTATTACTAGAGGAAATAATGCGTACACACAAGCATGCAGTGCTTCCACCCCGGGTACACACATGCATGCACTTACTCCACTGTGTAGTACTACTACATCGAGAGAAAATTGCGGTTACCACGCCCTAATTAATTGAGCATTAAACCAAACGCGTCTAAAGTCCCTCTGGTGGTGGAAATGCATTGAGAGAAATGCATCATAATGAAGTGCGCCCTGTAAACTGTGACGGAGGGAGGTGTAGTATGAAGGTGCAAAACCAAGTACGCCTACGGCCGGCCGGTCGACGCACCTCCTCTTTGCATATCACTGACATGTGGGACCGCAGTGTGAGCAAACCGATCTCAATTGATGGCAAAATGGCCAACCCGCCGTTCCTTGAGAGAGACGAGGAGCAAGAACACACAGATGGGCTCGCACAGAGGCCATGATATATTCGAGCATGGTTGATCGATATCATCATTACATGTTGGGCTGCCGTTTTCCGCCCTTCTCCGGAATAAATGTGTACTTTATCAAAGATTAAGAAAAATAAGAGTGCAGAGGCTCCACCATGCGGTTCTAGTAGTAGTACTACTCGTACTACTAAACCTTAAACAGCTCTTCGCCTCTTCGTGAAGTCGAACGATGATGGTACTCCGCATGTTCGGTACTAGAGTGTTTGCCTCTGGCAATCTGACACCGAATGAACTGATGCATGTCCACCGCCTGGGCGATGGTACGTTGCATTACTCAAAAGGCGTAAGCGAGCTTCACCTTGTCCTGCAAGCTTCTCCTCGTTTTGCGAGTTGACGGGACACACCAACAAGTAGTGCTAGTCCATACTCCCTCCTTTCCGGTTAATATGGCTTAATATTTTTTTGCGGGTAAATGAGAGAGCTTTATTCATATATAAGCATTCTTAGGACGATCAACCAAGACACTGGTCACTAGGAAGCGAGGTACCCCGCAAAAAGAGAAGTAGGAAGCGAGGTGTTTCATCAAGCCAACTCTCGGCCAAATTCAAAGTGCAGCAAGCACGGTTCGCACAAAGATGCGCCGCAAGGTTTGCTGACCTGTTTACATGCTGAATAACAAAAAAGAGAGGAAATATTACCGAGCTCTCCTATTTGTAACAGGATATGAGCCAGAATTAAGCGAGAATTGTGGCGAGTGTTCCATGCAATCAACTTCCATTATCACATGCGAGAACCCTCGAAGAGAACCAAATGTGTTGAAGATTGCTTTATCACATTTTAAAAATATAATAAGAGTGCAGACGCTCCTCCATCCGGTTCCTAGTACTAGCATAGTACCTCTATAGACTATAGTAGTAGTAGTAGTATTAGTAAACTCTGCGCTTGGCTGTTCGCCTCTTCGGGAAGTGCAACAATAATAGTACTAGTATAGTGTATGCTTCTGGCAATCTGACACCGAATTAACTGTTGCACGTCCACTGTGACACTCCAAAACATTCTTTTGGTTTCTTCAAAAAAAATTGTTGGATTTGAAGAAGGTCTTCAAAACCCTTCCAAAAATCTCTCTCAAAAGTTTTTCCCTTTAGCAAAATATTTTAATTTTTGCATCTCCTTCAACTCTGGATTTTGGTTTTTAAATTTTTCTTCTGATAGCCCTCTTCTCAAAATCCCAAGAAAAATCTTTGGAGTTTATTTTCTTTCAAAAAGAAACTCTAGGAGTTTTACATCCTCTCCAATATTTGAAACCATTCATGATTTGGCCATGCACCACATGGTAAAATCTTCCTAAAAACTTTTCCTTCCACTTTGGGAAATCCAAACATTCTGTACCAACAAGCTCAACCATTTTCTGAATTTTAGTTCAATTATTTCCCCTCCAAAATCTTTTCTGTCTATTATATTGAGCCTAGATGATTTGCAAAGCAAGTACCTAAATGCATTTGAGTTTTGACCTCAAACCAACTCCCTTGGATAGTCCTTGGTACCCACAACCTAGATCAATCAAGATCCACTCCTCTTCTGTTCAAAAATTTCAAATTATAGTCTCTGCAAGTTTGGACCAGATTTGCCAAATTTGGTGAAATTCATATCTACACTTCTCCAAAAATTCCACAAATATTCAGGCAGCCTCTAGAAGCAATGAGAGGCCCCTCCACCAAAAACCAGCTCAAGGAAAAATCCCTACATGCCTGGATCATTCTGTCGAACACCTTGCATGCACTGTTTCTGTTCATCTTCAGTTAAGTTCAGAATTTCGATTAGTCGATCTTTCGTAAATTCAGTCACATGCTCACAAAGGCACTTGGCACGTTGCTCACGGCCTAGCTTGCTTGTCCGGAGCCTCACACGCGATGCTTGGCGCGTTCTGGCGTCGGTGGCACCACTGGCCCGCTGGCCGGCGTGTCTTCTTGGTGGCGAACCACCGTAGGGGCAACAGGGAAGCGAGCGGCATAACGCCGTTCGGCGCCGCCCAAACCCCCTGGTGGCTCCGCGTGGCCATTTCCTTGCCAGCGCATGCATGCAGCACCGTTGCCGTGTCCTGGCACGCGCAGAGCGCGTTCTCTGCCGCCGACGGGCCATGCGGCCGTTCCGTCGAGGACAGGCCGTAACCGCGCCCACCTTGCTGAGTTGGACACGGGGATGGCACCAGTTCTTCGTCTAGTCGATGCTCAAGCTCCTAAGCCGACCGTGCAACCACAGCGCCACCGTAATCACCTCACCAGAGAACCCCGTTCTTGGCAACCGCCTCGGGCCGGCTATATATAGCACCCCGAGCTTGCTCTCGCCCCCGCACACCTCCACTACCTCCCCAAACCTCGCCAAGCCCCTGGAAGGGCCACGAGGAGCTCTTCTTCCTCGACTCCGGCCGCTTCCTTCCGCCTCGGCCTCCACCGCGATTCACGCCGGTGAGGTCGTCTCCGGCGCCCTAACCTCGTCAGATACCCTCTCATGCTATCACGAGTCTAACCCCCTCCTCAATTCCACCTCCGCAGCTCTCTCCGACGAGATCCACGACCACCGAATCGCCGTCCACGGAGCAAGCGTCGCCGCCCGACGTGGTACTCGCCGGCGACCACCACCACCTCCCATAGACGCGAATGGCGCCTGAACACGGAGGTACTCTCCGATCTCCACGCTTGCCGTGGATCGCCCATGGCGACCACCATGACCCTCGGGCGCCGACGAGCCCCGACTCCCTCGTTTGAGATTTCAAACCTGACGGGTGGGACCCGCCCGTCAGCCTCTCTTTATTTTTTTTGAATCGTTTACTGAAAGCGTACTTTGGCAAATATGCTTCCATCCTGAACCGTTTTTCTATATTTTTCTGCAAAGCCCCCTGGAAGTTTTCTGTTTCATTACAGATGGGTCCTTGGACTAAAACCCTTATAACTTTTTAATAGAAAGGACTTTTTGAGCGATTCTTTTTCTGTCCTCTTCAAATTTTTGTCTAGTTTTTTATCATATTTATTTGAAAAATATTTGGATCAACTTTCTGTACCCCACGGTATTTACGTTAGCGCGTGTATTTTGTGTACCGTAGATACCGAAGGAGGTGACGAAACCGCGAACTTCGCCGAGCTAGACCCCGACTACTCCGAACCAGGAAAGCAAAGTTTGAAATTTTGATATGATGAGTGTCTGGGCATGTTTGCATTATTTTTTGTATCATGGCACGTTCATGAGCATTTCGATGATAGTTTATCTCGTGAGCATTGAGGCAAATGAGCTCGGTAAATCCGTGAGTTCTTTGGAAACTTGTTGCATGGCCATGAGTTGGCATGAGTATGGGTAAGATGGCAGTGTTGTAGCATGCCAAGCTTATGCCATATCGTTGACCCGGTCAACATAAATCAGTCGAGACTCCGTCTGCCCTCCCTTTTCAGATTACCACTGTTTCCCGCAAGGGATACAATTAGTAAGTTGCAAACCACTTCCTGGTACACACCAAATCGAGAGGTCAGCGATGAAGGTTCCATGGCCCTGGATTAAATCCTTTCATCCGGTCAGGGGGCATGGGTGTTTCCGGTTGGGACCGAGTGGGGGGCACCCCTTAGAGCGCGCGTAAATAAATTTGATCCCATGCTATTCGAGATTGTGATCTCCCCGTCTCAAAGTTTTTCTTAAAAGTTGTCTAGGGTGATTCCTGGCAACGTGAGGTATGATGGGTGTGTACTAGCTAGTTGTGTTTCTTCCGAAATACCGTAAACGGAACTAGTCCTTCGTGACTACGGAAATCCGTTGGCCGTGGAAAATTTTGGTACAAACTCTGCAGAGTCAAAATTCTTGAATCCATCTTATTCACATCCTAGTACCGTGTTCACCCCATCTTGTCAAGTGTCAGTCTCAGTGACAGAAACTCCTGAGAACCATTTGAGTATTAAATATTTATTTTCCTGTGAATGGACTAACCCTCTTATTGTCTTGTGAGGAATATTTTCCGTGAGCACTATATCTTGTCAGTTATGAATAATGAATTATAAACCCTTTTTGCGATGTCGCTCAGACGTCCGACTGCGGCATTGTTGTTATTTATTTTCATTATAAGCCCTTTCTGCGATGTCGCTCAGACGTTCGACTGCGGCATTGTTGTTATTTATTTTCATTATAAACCCTTTCTGCGATGTCGCTCAGACGTCCGACTGCGGCATTGTTGTTATTTATTTTCATTATAAGCCCTTTCTGCGATGTCGCTCAGACGTCCGATCATGCATTGTTGTTATTTATTTTCATTATAAGCCCTTTCTGTGATGTCGCTCAGACGTCCGACTGCGGCATTGTTATTATTTACTTTTATTAAAAGCCCATTCTGTGATGTCGCTCCGACGTCCGACTGCGGCACGTATGTATTTTTCCTTTAATATAAGCCCTTTATGAGGTGTCGCTTAGATGCCCGACTGTGGCATGTTTTACTTATTTTCACCCTTCGAGGCGTCACTTCAGACACTCGATCGGTTTTGAGTTTATCTTCTTTGGGTTTTCGAGCGGACTACCGCCGATTCCATTCTTATTTATTTTGCTATACTGATTTAATTGAGCATTGTTAAAATTAATCATGACGCATTCATGCATTCATTTGTTATATCTTTTGTCCGAACTATCTTGCGAGTACTTTCAAAGTACTCACCTGGCTTGTTGATTTGTCCAGATGCTAACGAAGGCGATCTGATGGATGAAGAATTCTATAGCGAGTCCGACGCCTAGAGGAACCCCAGTCAGTCTCGTGCGACCCCCGGATTAGTCATTGTGATATATCCGCTTCCGCTAAGCAAATAAATTCATCGAGCCTCACCTAGACGCTGAGCCGCCAAAGGTCAGATAGACTTATTAACCACCCCACCGTGTTATTCCACCAACCACGCATATCTCGAGTCAAGAGTATTTCCACCCCACACCATTGTTTCATATCCGCCATCCTGTATTATTATTGGCGTGTTTGTAATAATGTGTTGGTCATCTTCAGTCCGACCCTGTAATATTGTAATGCTACTGGCTTCTTATATCAAAGTTTTGTCTACCGATATGAAGGATTTTCCTCATATTGGACTTCATAGGTCGGTTGTTCAATAAATATTTTTATTGAAAAACCGGTCGTGACATCCACCGCCTGAGCAAAGGACAGCTTGCATTAGTCAAAAGTTTCTCCTTGTCTTGCGAGCCACCGCGCAAGCTTCTCCCGTCCTGCAAGCTTCTCCTCGTTCGGCAAGTTGACGGGACACAACAAAGTAATGCTAGTCCATACTGCCTCCTCTCCTGTTAATATGGCTTAATTTCAAACGAGATAAATACACTATCTCATCACTGTATATTTGTAAAAATACGGTCACTGGACTTCATAATACGCTCATTGCGCTCAATATATACATTTTCCGATGTTTATACGGTCACTAGCTCACCCTGGCTGAGTATGTGTGTGCATGCACGTGTAGGTTGAGCACTTGAGCGTGACCGTGTGTGTTCCGTTGTGTTGTCGGACATGCATGCATTAGGGCATCGCGTTCGTTTTTGCATCCATGTGTACGTGTGACTGTTGCATACACGTAGGGGGAGTACGTGTAGGGGCCAAATAAGGAGCAGTCAAATCACACAGTAAGTTAGTCAGAAGAAGCAACCATCATTTCACTCGTCAATGACACGTACGCAATATAAAATGGTTGATATGGAGAGAAAAAGAAAACCACTATATATATACACTAGCAGGAGCCTAAGCTACAAGCCTGCTTGCTTGGGTTGCTCTCTTCAAAAGCATAGAACGACGGCGGCCACACCGCTGTTCACATATCTGGCCTGATCCCGCAGCTGGGGGAAGGGAACAATGTTCTGCGTAGACGTGGTCGACATCGGCGAGGGAGAAAATCCATAGTCGGTGCGTCCCAATCGGGGGTCACCGCGGTATGGGCTGATGCTGCGTCCCAACCGCCCTTCTAGCTACAGCCAGACGTCCCAGGTAGTCCATCTTCCTTTTGGAGCCGGCTTGCTCCACTGCCGCAGCTCCCCACTTAGCTCCATCTCCATGTTGATCTTTCTCTACTTCTACCGGCTTCTACTTGTGATGAGTTTATGTCTCATGAACTAGTGCCAGCAGTATTATTCTAATCACACTTCTTCAATATCTTTGCCATCAGGGATGCTCAGCTCGATTTTAGTGGAACTGCACAAAAGCATCATATGATCCGAGGGTGCCAGCCGTCTTTCCTTCGACAGGTTCTACCTGGCCAGGAAATTAAATCCTGTTTAGGGTTTAGGGTTTAAGTCGTAGTGACCCCATCAGTAGTTTTTCTTTCGTACACGCTCTCACAACTTTTGTCTTTAGTTGTGAAGTAAATATTGGCTATGATCTGTGAATCATTGAGATGCATCAACATGTGTGTTAGTTTTCCTTTGTATTTCATGAAATGTTGTAACGGGGCAACCTTGGAGTAGGAATGAAAATGGAGTGGAAAGTTTTCGTTTTTCTGGAGGAAAAATGGAAACAGAGAGAAACCAATGTTTAGTTTCGTTGGATCGCGCCATCGAGCAAAACCAACGTTTAAATCACGTCTATCGCGTTCATGTCTCACCCTCCTCCACGGCTCGACCCCACACGGTCGCTCGGCATGCCACTCACCGCAAACCGAGTATACGGTAACTTTCCGCCTGCTTGTCGATGGATCGTGCCATGGAGTACTAGTACTACTGGAAGAGATCGACGAGTTGGGGGAGGACAGCTAGCTATAGCACGGACTCCCAAGAACTTTTTACATGCATGTTGTGGCCAGATATTGCGACCTTTGAATGCGGAGCAGTCGCGTGCACCAGGAAGCGGCGCGGGCGACGCTCTCTCGGCCGACGCGCCGCTTCAATGCTGGCGCCAGTGAGAGGTCGCGTCTGCTCTGGCCGGGCATGAATGCGGCACTGGCCGTTTCGGGCGGGAAGCACGCGCGGGTGATGAAGAGGGTTCAGGTTGGTTAGGAGCGGCCGTGGCTGCGGTCCGGACACTCGCAAACAAGAGATGCTGTACATTAATATTGCCGCGTATATAATTAACAACGTAAATAATGTGCCGGTTGGACAAATATGATTGGAGATGGAGATGGAAATGGAATTTTACGTAAACACGGATATGCATGTCTATGTCTATGTGTGTGTGCAACGACTCTCCACGGCACAGGCGGGGCATGTTTTTGATCGAGTTTTCTTTCTTGGTACGTTAAAAAATTGTCTGCCAGTTTTTGGTTCTTTTTTTCGGGAACGCGCGTATTCTATTTAAAACCACTACTATGGAGAGATTGTTTTACTCCATTATAGCATATTGTTTGGTAGACTTTCTCGCGTCTCGCTCTCTCACCCTCTCCATATCAAAACAAGATGACAGTGTCCACACTATCTCTCTCCTTACCGGTGGTCACAGATCCGGCCGAATCCCGTCCGCTGCGGGAGGTGAGGAGGTGCAGTGTTGACGTTGTCACCGTCGGCGAAGGAGGAAGCCGATGCGCACCATCCTCTCAGAGCCGGCGCTGGCGCGGACGAAGGTCCTCCGTGCCCTTGTTCACTGCCGTCGTGTGGGCATATCCCGCCCGCCCGCTGAGGGAGTCCTGGACTAAGGGGTCCTCGGGCGTCCGGCCTGTTATCCATGGGCCGGATTGATGGGCTGTGAAGACTTGAAGACCGAAGACCATACTAGTATCCGGATTGGACTCTCCTTGGCGTGGAAGGCAAGCTAGGCGACCAGCTGTGAAGATTCCTTCTTATGTAACCGTCTCCATGTAACCCTAGATCTCTTCGGTGTCTATATAAACTGGAGAGCATAGTCCGGATAGGACACATTCATTACCATATACACATAGGCTAGGCTTCTAGGGTTTAGCCATTACGATCTCGTGGTAGATCAACTCTTGTAACATTCATATTCATCAAGATCAATCAAGCAGGAAGTAGGGTATTACCTCCATAGAGAGGGCCCGAACCTGGGTAAACATCGTGTCCCCCGTCTCCTCTCACCATCGATCCTAGACGCACAGTTCGGGACCCCCTACCCGAGATCCGCCGGTTTTGACACCTACATTGGTGCTTTCATTGACGAGCAGGCCATAGAAGACGACTCGGAGGACGACAACTACCGTCCACCCTCCGAGGAGGAGACAAGCCTCGAAAACGAAGACTTCATCGTGCCAGAGGATCCTCTGGAGCAGGAGCGTTTTAAGCTTGAGCTCATAGCCACTGCGAGGAGCCTGAAAAAGAAACAACAGCAGCTTCAAGCTAAACAAGACCTGCTCGTCGACAGGTGGACTGATGTCCTGACAGCCAAAGAATACGGCCTCAGGCGCCCAACAAAGAGCTACCCGAAACGCAGACTCCTACCTCAATTCGATGAGGAAGCACCCGAGCACACATCTCCCTTGCGTAATGCCGAACCACCACCACGTGGTCGAGACAGGGCGGCCGACCGGCCACCCCGCGTCTAGGATAAAGCGGCAACGCAGACCGAACAGTAGCCTGCCCACTGAGGGAGTCCCGGATTAGGGGTTGTCCGGATAGCCGAACTATAACCTTTGGCAGGACTCCTGGACTATGAAGATACAAGATTGAAGACTTCGTCCCGTGTCCGGATGGGACTTTCCTTGGCGTGGAAGGCAAGCTTGGCGATACAGATATGTAGATCTCCTCCCATTGTAACCGACTCTGTGTAACCCTAGCCCTCTCCGGTGTCTATATAAACCGGAGGGTTCTAGTCCGTAGGACGAACAACAATCATACCATAGGCTAGCTTCTAGGATTTAGCCTCTCTGATCACGTGGTAGATCTACTCTTGTACTACCCATATCATCAATATTAATCAAGCAGGAGTAGGGTTTTACCTCCATTGAGAGGGCCTGAACCTGGGAAAAAACATCGTGTCCCTTGTCTCCTGTTACCATCCGCCTAGACGCACAGTTCGGGACCCCCTACCCGAGATCCGCCGGTTTTGACACCGACATTGGTGCTTTCATTGAGAGTTCCGTTGTGCCGTCGCCATCAGGAAGGATGCCTCATACCGTCTTTAAAGACGACACTGTTGCTAAAGGAGCATTGGCTATCGGCCAAACTCTCCGGCTAGGCGGTTTTCTTATGACCGCCTGTTCGGCCGCCGCGCCGACGATGACTTCTCGGGTCATCGAAAGCAATCTTCACGTCAACTCGGAACTCGCCGAGCAGTTAGATCCGATGGAGCTCTCTTTCTTAAACGAGCTCTTGGATCGCATCGCCGCCTTGGGAGTCACTACAGACTACGATCAGATTGGGCCTAAACCCGATCCGAGAGGGATTAACTCTCCCCAGGTCACCCATCACGTTGCAGTGGTGGAGGAACAATGCGGCAAGCCTTCATCTATCTTAAGGACTAGTTATGTCCGGATTCCCGATCCCTCCAAGCTGGATACCCGCAGAGGGGAGGACGTCACTCAAGCCCTGAACCTAAACTCAGGCAGCGGGCTAGATTCATTGGATAACATCCAAGAACCCAAGCTTCCGAGTTCGGAAACTCCTTGGCCCCAGAGTCTCATATTGGGCAAGGTTCCGGATTTAATTCCACCCGCCCACCCAAACATAAGTGATCTATCCCAAATTCGGCAAGAGCCCATGAAACAAGACACCATTCTTGGGCGATTCCTCCTGGTCATGAATAGGATAAAGGACTGGCGCGAGGAGGATGCAATTTCATTCTTCTGCAATAATTGCACGGACAACGGAATCCTCAACGCCATAAGTCGCCGAGAAATTACACGCTTCGCTGACTTGGCGTCCATAGTACGAAAGTACTGTGCGATGGAAAGCGCCTAGAAAACCGAAATAAAATTTTGGGACAATCCGGCCCTGAATACAATCCCAGTCCGAAATAAAAGGGTGCATTATTGCCAGGCACCTGGGTTAAACGCCAAAAAGCAAAAACCCTCTATAGGGCATGGAACCGTACTGGAGGGATGGCTCAATGGACCCTGTAAAATTCATAGTACAGAGGGCACCACACCAACTCATAGCCTTAGAGCATGTTGGACACTCCGGCAGGTGGCCAGAAGTGGCGAAGAGTTTCTAACTCCAGAATCCACAGAGCACCAGCCCAAGGATACCAGTACGGTATTAACAGTCTTCGAGACTTTCACATCAAATAATATGCAGAAACGAACACTCCGCAGCCTTGCTGAAGTCTACCAAGTAGCAACAATAAACCCATGGAGTGACACGGCTATTACCTTTAATGCCAGTGATGAACCTAAATTCCGAACAGCCCGAGCACCAGGCGCATTGGTCCTCAGTCCAATAGTGGACAGCTTTCGCCTTACCAAGGTACTCATGGACGGTGGCAGCGGATTGAACCTCATTTACGAGGAAACCCTTGAAAAATGGAAATAGATCGGAGCCGCATTGAGCGAAGCAAGACAACCTTTAGAGGAATAATCCCCAGTCGGGAAGCATGCTGTACAGGAAAAATCACACTGGATTTGGTGTTCGGCACGCCGGATAATTATAGGTCCGAGGAGGTCACGTTCCAAGTGGCCCCGTTCAGCAGCGGATACCACGCTCTATTAGGGCGAGAGGCATTCACAATTTTTCAAGCTATACCCCATTACGGGTACATGAAGCTCAAAATGCCCGGGCCCAACGGAATCATCACTCTTGCTAGTGACCCGGACATAGCACTCCGCGCTGAAAATAAGACAGCCGCACTGGCCCTTGAGGCACTATCCGAAGCCCTAGCGGCCGAGGAACTGACTGCGCTGCGCTCCATGGTGAACAGGGACGACGTGATACTCGATAAAAGATCCAAGTCCACCTCCTTTAAACCGGCGGACGAAATAGTCAAATTCCAAGTCCATCCAACGGACCCTACAAAAACGGCCTCCATCGGGGCGCAATTAAACCCTGACGTAGACGCCAGACCACGAGAATTCCTACGAGAATTGGGACATTTTTGCACAGCACCCTTCAGACATGCCAGTAATCCCACACCGGATGGCCGAGCACAGCCTAAACATCCTAAAAGGATTCAAGCCAGTCAAGCAGGCTCTTCGGCGTTTCTCCGAACCTAAGAGACATGCCATGGGAGAGGAGCTAGCCAAACTACTGGAGGCCAGATTCATCAGAGATATAAAACATCCGGACTGGCTAGCAAACCTAGTGATGTTACCAAAGAAGAACAAATCCTGGCGCCTATTCGTCGATTTCAAGGACCTCAACAAGGCTTGCCCAAAGGATCCCTTCCCCCTCCCCCGCATCGATCAAATTATCGACGCTACCGCAGGACACGATTCATTGTGTTTCCTCGACGCATACTCCGGATACCATCAAATTAAGATGGCAGAGCCAGACCAAGCAGCAACGGCATTCATCACCCCATACGGCCCATTCTGCTTCAACACAATGCCCTTCGGGCTCAAAAACGCCGACGCAACATATCAGCGCATGATTCAGACATGTCTGGCAAACCAGATCGGCAAAACAGTGGAGGCATACGTAGAGGACGTGGTTGCCAAAACCAAGCATGTCAAAACTCTAGTAGACGACTTGAGGCTCACATTCGAACATATGACATCAAGGTTAACCCGGAAAAATGCGTTTTCGGCGTACCAGCCGGAAAGCTCTTGGGCTTCATTGTATCCGGTAGAGGAATTGAAGCAAACCCAGCCAAGATCCGAGCTCTGTCCCAATTGGATATCCCAAAGGACCTCAAACAAATACAAAAATTGACCGGATGCGTGGCAGCTCTAAGCCGCTTTATCTCCCGCTTGGGAGAAAAGGCATTACCCCTTTATCGCCTCCTCCGGCGCACCGAACACTTCGAGTGGATGGATGCATACGGCCGGACTCGAAGAAATAAAAGCCATGTTCGCAACAAACCCGGTCCTGGCTGCGCCTAACATCGGCAAACCAATGCTATTATACATTGCGGCAACTTATCAAGTTGTAAGCGCAGTGCTCGTCATCGAACGAGAAACGGACGGACACAAATTCCCCCTTCAAAAGCCAGTTTACTATGTGTCCATTGTCCTCACTCCATGCAAGTCGTGGTACCCGCATTATCAAAAGATAGCGTACGCGGTGTTTATGGCATCCCGGAAGCTGCGACACTACTTTCAAGAGTGTTCGATAACAGTAGCCTCTGAAGTACCTCTTAACGATATTATAAACAACCGCGACGCAACGGGCCGGATTGCCAAATGGGCCATTGAGCTCCTCCCGTTCGACATAACCTATAAGCCACGACGAGCTATTAAGTCGCAAGTTTTGGCCGACTTCGTCGCCGAATGGACTAAAACCGAACTCCCTAAAGAGTACGACACATATTCCAACTGGATCATGCACTTCGACGGCTCCAAAATGTTGGCTGGTCTGGGGGCTGGCGTCTTCCTGACGTCCCCAACAGGAGATAAAGTTCAATACGTACTCCAGATAATGTATACGGACTCCAACAACACAGCCGAATACGAGGCCCTTCTACATGGTCTCCGGATGGCAGTCTCCGTGGGCATCCAACGCCTAGAGGTGCGCGGGGATTCGAACCTCGCGATATCCCAAATAATAGGAGACTTCGATGCCAAGGATCCGAAAATGGCAGCTTATCGCAACGCCGTCCTAAAAATGTCAGCTCAGTTCGAGGGGCTTGAATTTCACCATATAGCTCGGGAAAACAATCAGGCAGCAGACGTCTTGGCACGCTTTGGTGCAAAGCGCGATGCCGTCCCCCCAACATCTTCTTGGAGAGGCTGTTCAAGCCATCCAGACAGGGAAGGGGAATCCGGAAATAACAGCCCGGACCCAACCACACCGCCTGACACCAAACATTACGACACAACGGGAGGCTCTTCCAACAAAGTAACATCTTCAACCCACGTAATAATGGCAGTCATTTCCCCCTGGACAGAACTATTCCTAGCCTACCTAACCAGGCAGGAACTTCCCGAGGACCAAAACGAGGCACGCTGCATAGTGCGGCGATCTAAAGCCTATAAAGTCCATGAGGGAGAGCTTTATAAGAAAAGCACCACCGGAGTCCTTCAAAGGTGTATCTCCGAAGAGGAAGGGCGGAATCTTCTGGCTGAAATTCATGCTGGACTCGGCGGGCACCACGCCGCAGCCCGGGCCCTTGTAAGCAAGGCCTTCCGTACATGATTTTATTGGCCGACGGCCCGGGCAGATGCTTAGGACTTGGTCCAACGATGCGTCGGTTGCCAGCTCTTTGCTAACCAAAGCCATATGCCACCCACCGCCCTCCAAACTATACCCATCACCTGGCCCTTCAGTGCAGGGGCTTGACATGGTTGGACCCCTTAAAGGGGAACCCACAAGCAAAAATACCTACTTGTCATGGTGGATAAGTTCACCAAATGGATAGAGGCCAAGCACATTAAGACGGCGAATCCGGACCGGTGATAGACTTCATATCCGGTCGTACACCGTTACAGCGTCCCCACAGCATCATCATCGATAACGGAACGAACTAACTTTACGGCCGACGAGGTCAAACTCTGGTGCAAAAACATGGGCATCAAGCTCAACTATGCTTCAGTCTATCACCCACAAACTAACGGTCAAGTCAAGCGAGCAAATGGTCTAATCATGAGCGGCATCAAACCCAGATTGGTGCGGTCCCTCAAGTAATCTAACACGCACTGGGTAGAGGAGCTCGACTCCGTACTCTGGGAGCTGTGGACCACGCCGAATCGCACCACCGGATACACACCATTCTTTATGGTATACGGCGCCGAGGCGGTTTTGCCCTGCGACATAATTCATGACTCACCTCGCGTGCGCATGTACGAAGAAAGAGAAGACGAACTCGATCGGCAGGACACTTTGGACGCCTTCGAGGAGGAGCGTGACATGGCAAAAGCCCGTTCCACATTCTCTAAACAGCAGGCTCGAAGATACCAAAGCAGAGAAGTACGGGCCAAAACTTACAATGTTGGCGAGTTAGTTCTACGCCTGCCGGACAAGAAAAAGGACAAACTCAAGCCCAAATGGGAAGGTCCCTTTATTATTGACCAAGTCCTGACCGTGGAGCGTATCGTCTGCGAGATGCATCGGATAACCGACTCGAGCCGAACCCATGGAACGCAGCCCGTCTTCGAAGATTCTACGCCTAGCGCCGGACTCTGTGTTCGTTTCCTTCCTCTGTCTATTTTTTACACATTAGCTGTCTTATATTTCTCTCCTTCTCCCTCCCTTTCTCCTACATCCTTTAAGGGCTTGTTCGCGCCTTGTTCGCACACAACTGACGCGCTATCCGTGCTCATTTTACCTGGGGGCTTCTTTAACAGAAGCTTATTTATACGGGCTTCATGCCCAACACATGTGTCACACTTCCGCATGTACCTTTTATTCACCATTATATGCATCGATATGACTTAAGTTTTGGCCAAGCTGGGTTGCCTGGCTCCTATGCTTACCCCTACGTTCCCGATTGTTCGGCTAGGCGGTAAAGGGAGCACCTCTGCGATTGTTACTGCCGGGTCAGCCGGATGTGTACCTAGGACTGGGTGAAGCCGAAAGCTAGCGTTCTTAAGGGAATATTCGGTCGGTGAACTAAAGATGATTTTTCACTCGTTTATTTATCCGCCCCCAGATGCTTTTCTGCTTTTTTCGCAGTCCGGACATGCACTTTAGGGCATGCCTCCTGAGAAAGGAACCCCTAACGGAACTATTCTCCCTGGAAGATGTTTCTTACTAACCATGTAATATAACATAACAAGTTGGGCACTTGTCTGTTCAAGCACTAACGACCCCTACGCCTGGTCTCCATGCATGCCCTGGTTCTTACATAACCGAGAGGGTATTCGGACACACTCCGGACTATCGGGTCCCGAGGTTGAAGCGAAAAGGTCCACCATGACAAACGATCTACAATCCGGCTAGAAGGCATTTTACATGTCATCTTAAATTAGATAGTCAATTTGACTGGGTATATTCCTCTTCAATACCATCCAACAGGCTGTCTAGTTTACAGTCCTGTTGGGAATATTTGACCAACTCTACCTGGCCGTACACTAAACTCACAGGATCTCCTTCCCATCGGGCCCCACAGGTCCGACCTCGGCCATGTGGTTTGGGTCAGCCTTCGTGTACCACGTCTTCACCATGGGCCAGGCCTCCCTGGCGCCTTGACGGCAGGCCGATATCTTCCATAATCAGAAGCGCCACCGCGCTCCCTTCAGCTTCTCTGCAAGCTCTCCAAGGCCTTCGGGCATGGATACGGATGGCCACAAGGCCTGGGCGACACCTTGCATCACCTGCCGAACTTCGTTAAATGCGGTTGTATGAGCTCGGGAAGAAGGTCACCTGTAGAACCGGGCATTTCCTCTGCAGGCCGACCTGTTAGCATACCTATAGACATAACTCTGTCAATCGACTTCCTCGCCGAACTCTTTTTCGAAGTTCGTTCAAGCACTTAATAAAAATGCCGCGTCGAAGCCGCCGATTCTCCTTCACGGAGTCCGACAGCTGGGCACGAACATCCTTTAGTTCTTCGCCCAGCTGGGTGTTGGCATCTTGGAGATTATTCTTCTCCTGCCTCACCTCCGTAAGCACGCTCTCGCCGGCCTTTAACCGGCGCAAGAGTTGTTGCTTGTCCGGATCTACTCCGGCGCCATCTGCAATGTTATGGTCAGATTCGCACACACGCCGCACTTCACAACATACTAATCTTTCGAAGCATATATTAACAGAGGGGGTCTCCTTGGCCTCCCCTCCCGCGGCTAGTGCGGCCTCAAGTTGGGCTTTGCACTCTTCCAACTCCTGGGACAATTGGGTATTCTTTTTCTGTAAGATCCTGCATAACAAATGATCCTTAAATTAGTTATTCTAACTGTTTCAAGTCTCGGGGGCTACTGACATATATAACCATCAAATTTTCTCACCCGTATGTCTTTCACATACTGCTCCGTGGCTCTGGCTAGACCATTTTGAGCGGCACGGAGCTACGCATCTCCCGAATTGAAGGCATCCAATGCCTCTTAGGAGAAACAAGCGTCATGAAGAACTGTCCGTCAATGCCTGTGGTTCATGGCGCTCTCCACCTCGGAATTGGTGGCAGACAGCACGTCCGCATCCTTTGTCGGAGGAGCGTCCGGTGCGCGCCTCGTGTTCGCCTCCGCTTCCGGACCCGGCCTTGGAGCCTGGCTGGTGGAGGCGCGATTGGCAACCTCTCCGGATATAGTCCGGCGAGCGCTCTTTTTCCTGAAGAGGGCACGAGCGTTAGTATGCCTTGAGGGAATAAAACCTGGGAATAAGATGGCACGCCATACCGTTGCGCCGGCGTCTCAATCCGGACCGCACTTCTTTTCCGCCTGTTGGGCCTTGCTGCCCCTTGTGGGCTAGCTACCGCAGGCTCGGCCTTTCGCCTCAAGGACTTCCCCTGCAAAAACACCATTGGTATACGGTGATCAAAAATAAGCATGGATGGATCATTTTAAAAGTACTGGGACTTCGGTCTCGGTTACTTGTGAGGATGGAAGCAGTCCGGGATAATCGGCCGTAATGGCCACCAAGGCGTTGTCCTTGCTCAATTGATGAAACACCCCATCGATCAGCTCCACAGATAAGTCCGGGTCCTATTGGGAGACCAGGTCGAAGGACCGTTCCGGGTCCTCGGGTTGTGGAGGAGGGCTGTTTATCTCCTTTACAGCCTGGCGTAGCTCCTGCGTTGAAATTGCTAGACTGAATACTTAACTATGGGAATATGAAACGGATGGGCGAGTAAAAGTGTCCGCTTACCCAGCTTGGAGGATTGTACATAGAAAATCCGCCCCGTAGGTTGACACGGAGAAATTCCTCCTCTTCTTCCTTGTACAAAGCGGACAAGATCTTTATTAGAGCGACAACCGATTCCGGCCCCTTACGGCCGCACCGGGTGGTGTCGTCCTCCCCGTTGAAGTCCCACATGGGGTGGCCTCTATACTGAAGCGGCTGCACCCCCCCGCATAATGCATGTGGCCATGACCTCGATCATGGCCAGTCCGGAATGATCTAACAACCTTATCCGGCTCATCAGGTAAAGGACGTCCTTGTCATTTTCCTTCTGAGGGCTCCGTGGACGCCAGCTTAGGCGCTTCTTCAAAGGAGCATTATCGAACTCAGGGAGGCCGATCCGAGCAGGTGCAGCGGGGACATCTTCTATATAAAACCATTCTGAAGGCCAGTCTTCGGACGCCTTCTTTGTGGCTCCGGATAGATATCCGGTCCCGGTGATGCGCCATAGTTCGGCTCCGCCCACTTGATATATCGACCCCTCCTGAGAACGGGGCACAAGGCAGAACAGCTTCTTCCATAGCGTGAAATGAGCCTCGATGCCCAAAAACACCTCGCAAAGGGCTACGAATCCCGCAATATGAAATATGGAGGCAGGCGTAAGGTTGTGCAATTGGAGGCCGTAGAACTCCAGGAGCCTCCGGAGAAACGGATGAATGGGAAATCTGAGCCCTCTTATCAAATAAGGGACAAGGCATAGCCGCTCTCCTTTGGAGGGATTGGGGACGCTCTCCTCTTGCTCTCCACCATTATAGGTGGCAAGCCCGGCTCGAACCGGGACCATGTAGGCTGGGGGGAGAAACCCCTTGGCTTGGAGCGTCACTAGCTCCTTTGTCTTGGACGGAGCATCTCTTCCAATCTCCGGGCTGAGGGCTGGGAGGCGGAAGGAGGAGCTGCGTCGACTGGCCATGATGGAATGGATCTCTGTCGGATGCGCTTCGATGAATGCTCGCGAAGGGAATATGGTGTGATTCGGATCTAAATCCTCGTCTCTTTTATAGGCAGCTCATTTGCGCAGCTAGGGGGGTAAATGAAAAAACACCCTGGCTTTTCGCATTCGTTTGACACGTGGAAGATGGCCATTATTGGGCGTGGAAGCCAAGGAGCGCAACATTCAGCAGAGGCCGGACACAATTCAACAGGTATATGGAATTTGGAGAAGAACCCGCCTTTCAATGCCGAAGAAAAATCTGCGCTCCGGACTCATCGTCATTGAAGCCTGGTTCGGGGGCTACTGAGGGAGTCCCGGATTAGGGGGTGTCTGGATAGCCGGACTATAACCTTTGGACGGACTCCTGGACTATGAAGATACAAGATTGAAGACTTCGTCCCGTGTCCGGATGGGACTTTCCTTGGCGTGGAAGGCAAGCTTGGCGATACGGATATGTAGATCTCCTCCCATTGTAACCGACTCTATGTAACCCTAGCCCTCTCCGTTGTCTATATAAACCAGAGGGTTTTAGTCCGTAGGACGAACAACAATCATACTATAGGCTAGCTTCTAGGGTTTAGCCTCTCTGATCTCGTGGTAGATCTAGTCTTGTACTACCCATATCATCAATATTAATCAAGCAGGAGTAGGGTTTTACCTCCATCAAGAGGGCCCGAACCTGGGTAAAAACATCGTGTCCCTTGTCTCCTGTTACCATCCGCCTAGACGCACAGTTCGGGACCCCCTACCCGAGCCACCGGTTTTGACACCGACACCCACCGCCTTGTAAAAATAGAGACGGAAGAGTTCGGGGTCACATGTACGACATCCGGCAGATCCTGGATGATAGAGCAGGACATACAAGATGGATCTACGGATCGCGAGGGTGTGCCTCGAGGCACGACGACGGCTACCTATTCGGACGTGATAAATCTAACCATGCCCGGGCCGAATACCGCAGATGGACTCCGTCAGAGCTACGCCACGACGTGACCCGATATAGAGGCGCCGCACACCCTCTATGCTTCACAGATGAAGTACTAGATCACGAATTCCCCGAGGGGTTCAAGCTTGTCAACATTGAATCATACGACGGCACAACCAATCCCGCAGTATGGATCGAGGATTTCATTCTCCATATCCATATGGCTCGAGGAGATGACCTCCACGCCATTAAATACCTCCCACTAAAGCTCAAAGGGCCAGCTCGGCACTAGCTTAACAGCCTGCCTGAAAATTCTATCGGCAGCTGGGAGGACTTGGAAGAAGCCTTCCTGGACAACTTCCAGTGAACATATGTCTGGCCACGAGACGCTGATGACTTAAGCCACATAGTCCAACAACCTGGAGAATCAGCCAGAAAATTCTGGACTAGGTGCCTAACCAAAAAGAACCAGATCGTTGACTGTCCGGATGCCGAGGCCTTAGCAGCCTTCAAACACATCATCCGTGACGAATGGCTAGCACGCCACCTCGGCCAAGAAAAGATGAAGTCCATGGAAGCCCTCACAACACTCATGACCTGGTATTGCACAGGAGAGGACAGTTGGCTGGCCCGTAGTAACAACACAGCTAGCGATACAGGCCCCGCCGAGGCCAAGAATAGCACTAGCAAGCTCCGGTGCAATAGACACAAACGCCGAAGCAATGGCAACAACACCGATGACACCACGGTCAACGTCGGATTCACTTGCTCCAAGTCTGGCCAACGCAAGAAGCCCTACAAAAGGAACAATGAAGGACCTTCCAGCCTGGACCGCATACTCGACCGTCCGTGCAAGATACACGGCACCCCGGATAAGCAAGCTAATCATACAAATATAGATTGTTGGGTTTTCAAGCAGGCTGGCAAGTTAAATGCCGAAAACAAGGAAAAGGGATCACAAAGTGAGGACAAGGACGAAGAGCCCGACGGCCGAACAACTGGGGCAGAAAAAATTTCCCCCTCAAGTCAAAACGGTGAACATGATATACGCTACACACATCCCCAAAAGGGAGCGTAAGCGGGCACTTAGGGACGTCTACGCGGTAGAGCCAGTCACCCCAAAATTCAATCTGTGGTCATCATTCCCGATCACCTTCGATCGATGGGATCACCCAACAAGTATCCGCCATGGCGGTTCAGCCGCACTAGTCCTCGACCCAATTATTGACGAGTTTCACCTAACACGAGTCCTGATGGACGGTGGTAGCTGAAGGAAATATGCCCTAGAGGCAATAATAAAGTTATTATTTATTTCCTTATATCATGATAAATGTTTATTATTCATGCTAGAATTGTATTAACCGGAAACATAATACATGTGTGAATACATAGACAAGCAGAGTGTCACTAGTATGCCTCTACTTGACTAGCTCGTTAACCAAAGATGGTTATGTTTCCTAACCATAGACATGAATTGTCATTTGATTAATGGGATCACATCATTAGGAGAATGATGTGATTGACATGACCCATTCCGTTAGCTTAGCACACGATCGTTTAGTATGTTGCTATTGCTTTCTTCGTGACTTATACATGTTCCTATAACTATGAGATTATGCAACTCCTGTTTACCGGAGGAACACTTTGTGTGCTACCAAACGACACAACGTAACTGGGTGATTATAAAGGTGCTCTACAGGTGTCTCCGAAGGTACTTGTTGGGCTGGCGTATTTCGAGATTAGGATTTGTCACTCCGATTGTTGGAGAGGTATCTCTGGGCCCTCTCTGTAATGCACATCACTTAAGCCTTGCAAGCATTGCAACTAATGAGTTAGTTGCGGGATGATGTATTACGGAACGAGTAAAGAGACTTGCCGGTAACGAGATTGAACTAGGTATTGAGATATCGACGATCGAATCTCGGGCAAGTAACATACCGATGACAAAGGGAACAATGTATGTTGTTATGCGGTCAGACCGATAAAGATCTTCCTAGAATATGTAGGAGCCAATATGAGCATCCAGTTTCCGCTATTGGTTATTGACCGGAGACGTGTCTCGGTCATGTCTACATAGTTCTCGAACCCGTAGGGTCCGCACGCTTAACGTTTCGATGATAGTTATATTCTGAGTTTATGTGTTTTGATGTACCGAAGTTTGTTCGGAGTCCCGGATGTGATCACGGACATGACGAGGAGTCTTGAAATGGCCGAGACATGAAGATTGATATATTGGAAGCCTATGTTTGGATATCGGAAGTGTTCCGGGTGAAATCGGGATTTTACCGGAGTACCGGGAGGTTACTGGAACCCCCCGGGAACTTAATGGGCCTTAGTGGGCCTTGGTGGAAGAGAGGAGAGGCGGCTAGGGCAGGGCGCCACGCCCCTCCCCCTTAGTCCGAATAGGACAAGGAGAGGGGGGCGGCGCCCCCCCTTTCCTTCTTCTCCTCCACCTCTTTCCCCTCTCTCTCCTAGTCCAACATTTAAAAGGGGGGAGTCCTACTCCCGGTAGGAGTAGGAATCCTCCTGGCGTGCCCTCTCCCTTGGCCGGCCGCACCCCCCATGCTCCTTTATATACGGGTGCAGGGGGGCACCCCATAGACACAACAGTTGATCGTTTGATCTTTTAGCCGTGTGCGGTGCCCCCCTCCACCATAGTCCACCTCAATAATACTGTAGCGGTGCTTAGGCGAAGCCCTGCGTTGGTAGAACATCATCATCGTCCTGCACGCCGTCATCTTGTGAAACTCTCCCTCAACACTCGGCTGGATCGGAGTTCGAGGGACGTCATCGGGCTGAACGTGTGCTGAACTCGGAGGTGTCGTGCCTTCGCTACTTGATCGGTCGGATCGTGAAGACGTACGACTACATCAACCGCGTTGTGCTAGCGCTTCCGCTTTCGGTCTACGAGGGTACATGGACAACACTCTCCCCTCTCGTTGCTATGCATCACCATGATCTAGCATGTGCGTAGGAATTTTTTTGAAATTACTACGTTCCCCAACAGTGGCATCCGATCCAGGTTTTATGCGTTGATGTTATATGCACGAGTAGAACACAAGTGAGTTGTGGGCGATATAAGTCATACTGCTTACCAGCATGTCATACTTTGGTTCGCGGTATTGTTGGATGAAGCGACCGGACCGACATTACGCGTCGCTTCTGGCGAGACTGGTTCTACCGACGTGCTTTGCACATAGGTGGTTGGCGGGTGTCAGTTTCTCCAACTTTAGTTGAACCGAGTGTGGCTACGCCCGGTCCTTGCGAAGGTTAAAACATCACCAACTTGACAAACTATCATTGTGGTTTTTGATGTGTAGGTAAGAACGGTTCTTGCTAAGCCCGTAGCAGCCACGTAAAACTTGCAACAAACAAAGTAGAGGATGTCTAACTTGTTTTCGCAGGGCATGTTGTGATGTGATATGGTCAAGACATGATGCTAAATTTTATTGTATGAGATGAACATGTTTTGTAACCGAGTTATCGGCAACTGGCAGGAGCCATATGGTTGCCGCTTTATTGTATGCAATGCAATCGCCCTGTAATGCTTTACTTTATCACTAAGCAGTAGCGATAGTCATAGAAGCATAAGATTGGCGAGACGACAACGATGCTACGATGGAGATCAAGGTGTCGCGCCGGTGACGATGGTGATCATGACGGTGCTTCGGAGATGGAGATCACAAGCACAAGATGATTATGGCCATATCATATCACTTATATTGATTGCATGTGATATTTATCTTTTATGCATCTTATCTTGCTTTGATTGATGGTAGCATTACAAGATGATCTCTCACTAAATTTCAAGATAAAAGTGTTCTCCCTGAGTATGCACCGTTGCCAAAGTTCGTCATGCCCATACACCACGTGATGATCGGGTGTGATAAGCTCTACACCCATCTACAACGGGTGCAAGCCAGTTTTGCACAAGCAAAATACTCAGGTTAAACTTGACGAGCCTAGCATATGCAGATATGGCCTTGGAACACTGAGACCGAAAGGTCGAGCGTGAATCATATAGAAGATATGATCAACATAGTGATGTTCACCGTTGAAAACTACTCCATTTCACGTGATGATCGGTTATGGTTTAGTTGATTTGGATCACGTGATCACTTAGATGATTAGAGGGATGTCTATCTAAGTGGGAGTTCTTAAGTAATATGATTAATTGAACTTAAATTTATCATGAACTTAGTCCTGGTAGTATTAGCATATCTATGTTGTAGATCAATAGCTCGCGATGTTGCTCCCTGTTTTATTTTGATATGTTCCTAGAGAAAATCTATGTTGAAAGATGTTAGTAGCAATGATGCGGATTGGATCCATGATCTGAGGATTATCCTCATTGCTGCACAGAAGAATTATGTCCTTGGTGCACCGCTAGGTGACAGACCTATTGCAGGAGCAGATGCAGACGTTATGAACGTTTGGCTAGCTCAATATGATGACTACTTGATAGTTTAGTGCACCATGCTTAAACGACTTAGAATCGGGAATTCAAAGACGTTTTGAACGTCATGGACAATATGAGATGTTCCAGGAGTTGAAGTTAATTTTTCAAGCAAATACCCGAGTTGAGAGATATGAAGTCTCCAACAAGTTCTATAGCTAAAAGATGGAGGAGAATAGCTCAAGCAGTGAGCATGTGCTCAGATTGTCTCGGTACTACAATCGCTTGAATCAAGTGGGAGTTAATCTTCCAGATAAAATAGAGATTGACAGAATTCTCTAGTCACCATCACCAAGTTAGTAGAACTTCGTGATGAACTATAGTATGCAAAGGATGACAAAAACGATTCCCGAGCTTTTCATAATGATGAAATCGATGAAGGTAGAAATCAAGAAAGAGCATCAAGTGTTGATGGTTGACAAGACCACTAGTTTCAAGGAAAAGGGCAAAGGGAAGAAGGGGAACTTCAAGAAGAACGGCGAGCAAGTTGTTGCTCAAGTGAAGAAGCCCAAGTCTGGATCTAAGCCTGAGACTAAGTGCTTCTACTGCAAAGGGACTGGTCACTGGAAGCAGAACTGCCCCAAGTAATTGGCCGATAAGAAGGATGGCAAAATGAACAAAGGTATATTTGATATACAGATTATTGATGTGTATTTTACTAGTGTTCATAGCAATGCCTCGGTATTTGATGCTGGTTCAGTTACTAAGATTAGTGACTCAAAACGGGAGTTGCAGAATAAACATAAACTAGTTAAGGGCGAAGTGACGATGTGTGTTGGAAGTAGTTCCAAGATTGATATGATCATCATCGCACACTCCCTATACTTTCAGGATTAGTGTTGAACCTAAATAAGTGTTTGCGTTGAGCATGAATATGATTGGATCATGTTCATTGCAATACGATTATTCATGTAAGCTAGAGAATAATTGTTGTTCTGTTTACGTGAATAAAACCTTCTATGGTCATACACCCAATGAAAATGGTTTATTGGGTCTCGATCATGGTGATACACATTTTATAATATTGAAACCAAAAGATGCAAAGTTAATAATGATAGTGCAACTTATTTGTGGCACTGCCGTTTAGGTCATATTGGTGTAAAGCGCATTAAGAAACTCCATGCTGATGGACTTTTGGAATCACTTGATGCTTGCGAACCATGCCTCATGGGCAAGATGACTGAGATTCCATTCTCCAGAACAATGGAGCGAGCAACTGACTTATTGGAAATAATACATACTGATGTATGCGGTCCGATGAGTGTTAAGGCTCATGGCAAGTATCATTTTTTTGACCTTCACAGATGATTCGAGCTGATATGGGTATATCTACTTGATGAAACACAAGTCTAAAACATTTGAAAAGTTCAAAGAATTTCAGAGTGAAGTGGAGAATCATCGTAACAAGAAAATAAAAGTTTCTACGATATGATCACAGACGTAAAATATTTGAGTTACATGTTTGGCCTTCAGTTATAACGATGTGGAATAGTTTCACAAATTTGTGCCACCTAGAACACCACAACATAATGGTGTGTCCGAACGTCATAACCGTACTTTATTGGATATAGTACAATCTATGATGTTTCTTACCGATTTACCACTATAGTTTTGGGGTTATGCATTAGAGACAGCTACATTCATGTAAAAAGGGCACCATCTAAATTCGTTTGAGACGACACCGTATGAACTATGGTTTGGCAAGAAACCAAAGTTGTCGTTTCTTAAAGTTTGGGGTTGCAATGCTTATAAGAAAAAGTTTCATCCTGATAAGCTCAAACCCAAATCGGAGAAATGTGTCTTCATAGGATACCCAAAGGAGACAGTTGGGTACACCTTCTATCACAGATCCGAAGGCAAGACATTCGTTGCTAAGAATGGATCCTTTCTAGAGAAGGAGTTTCTCTCGAAAGAAGTGAGTGGGAGGAAAGTAGAACTTGATGAGGTAACTGTACCTGCTCCCTTATTGGAAAGTAGCTCATCACAGAAATCTGTTCCTGTGACTACTACACCAATTAGTGAGGAAGCTAATGATAATGATCATGTAACTTCAGATCAAGTTACTACTGAACCTCGTAGGTCAACCAGAGTGAGATCCGCACCAGAGTGGTACGGTAATCCTGTTCTGGAGGTCATGTTACTAGACCATGACGAACCTACAAACTATGAAGAAGCAATGGTGAGCCCAAATTCCGCAAAATGGCTTGAGGCCATGAAATCTGAGATGGGATCCATGTATGAGAACAAAGTATGGAGTTTGATTGACTTGCCCAAATGATCGGCTGGCCATTGAGATTAAATGGATCTTCAAGAGGAAGACGGACGTTGATAGTAGTGTTACTATCTACAAATTTCAAATTGTCGCAAAAGGTTTTAGACAAGTTCAAGGTGTTGACTACGATGAGAATTTCTCACTCGTATCTATGCTTAAGTCTATCCGAATCATGTTGGCAATTGCCGCATTTTATGAAATCTGGCAAATGGATAAACAAAACTGCATTCCTTAATGTATTTATTAAAGAAGAGTTGTATATGATGCAACCAGAAGGTTTTATCAATCCTAAAGGTGCTAACAAAATATGTAAGCTCCAGCGATCCATCTATGAACTGGTGCAAGCATCTCAGAGTTGGAATATACGCTTTGATGATTTGATCAAGGCATATAGTTTTATACAGACTTACGGTGAAGCCTGTATTTACAAGAAAGTGAGTGGGAGCACTTCAACATTTCTGATAAGTATATGTGAATGACATATTGTTGATCGGAAATAATGTAGATTTATTCTGCAAAGCATAAAGGAGTATTTGAAAGGAGTTTTTCAAAGAAAGACCTCAGTGAAGCTGCTTACATATTGAGCATAAAGATCTATAGAGATAGATCAAGACGCTTGATTAGTTTTTTCAATGAGTACATACCTTGACAGGATTTTGAAGTAGTTCAAAATGGAACAGTCAAAGAAAGAGTTCTTGCCTGTGTTACAAGTTGTGAGATTGAGTAAGACTCAAAACCCGACCACGACAAAAGATAGAAAGAGAATGAAAGTCATTCCCTATGCCTCAGCCATAGGTTCTATAAAGTATGCCATGCTGTGTGAAAGATCTATTGTATACCATATACTGTGTTTAGCAAGGAAGTACAATAGTGATCTAGGAGTAGATCACTGGACATCGGTCAAAATTATCCTTAGTGGATTGAGGATATGTTTCTCGATAATGGAGGTGACAAAAGGTTCGTCTTAAAGGGTTACGTCGATGCAAGTTTTGACACTGATCCAGATGAATCTAAGTCTTAATCTGGATACATATCGAAAGTGGGAGCAATTAGCTAAAGTAGCTCCATGCAGATCATTGTAGACATAGAAATTTGCAAAATACATACGGATCTGAATATGGCAGACCCGTTGACTAAACTTCTATCACAGCCAAAACATGATCAGATATTAGTACTCTTTGGGTGTTAATCACATAGCGATGTGAACTAGATTATTGACTCTAGTAAACCCTTTGGGTGTTGGTCACATGACGATGTGAACTATGGGTGTTAATCACATGGTGATATGAACTATTGATATTAAATCACATGGTGATGTGAACTAGATTATTGACTCTAGTGCAAGTGGGAGACTGAAGGAAATATGCCCTAGAGGCAATAATAAAGTTATTATTTATTTCCTTATATCATGATAAATGTTTATTATTCATGCTAGAATTGTATTAACCGGAAACATAATACATGTGTGAATGCATAGACAAACAGAGTGTCACTAGTATGCCTCTACTTGACTAGCTCGTTAATCAAAGATGGTTATGTTTCCTAACCATAGACATGAGTTGTCGATTGATTAATGGGATCACATCATTAGGAGAATGATGTGATTGACATGACCCATTCCGTTAGCTTAGCACACGATCGTTTAGTATGTTTCTATTGCTTTCTTCATGACTTATACATGTTCCTATGACTAAGAGATTATGCAACTCCCGTTTATCGGAGGAACACTTTGTGTGCAACCAAAGCGTCCTGGCGTAATCGGGTGATTGTACAGGTGCTCTACAGGTGTCTCTGAAGGTACTTGTTGGGTTGGCGTATTTCAAGATTAGGATTTGTCACTCCGATTGTTGGAGAGGTATCTCTGGGCCCTCTCGGTAATGCACATCACTTAAGCCTTGAAAGCATTGCAACTAATGAGTTAGTTGCGGGGTGATGTATTACAGAACGAGTAAAGAGACTTGCTTGCCGGTGAGATTGAACTAGGTATTGAGATACCGACGATCGAATCTCGGGCAAGTAACATACCGATGACAAAGGGAACAACATATGTTGTTATGCGGTCCGACCGATAAAGATCTTTTGTAGAATATGTAGGAGCCAATATGAGAATCTAGGTTCCGCTATTGGTTATTGACCGAAGACGTGTCTCGGTCATGTCTACATAGTTCTCGAACTCGTAGGGTCCGCACGCTTAACGTTTCGACGACAGTTATATTATGAGTTTATGTGTTTTGATGTGCCGAAGGTTGTTGGAGTCCTGGATGTGATCACGGATATGACGAGGAGTCTCGAAATGGTCGAGACATGAAGATTGATATATTGGAAGCCTATGTTTGGATATCGGAAGTGTTCCGGGTGAAATCGGGATTTTACCGAGTATCGTCGGAGGTTACCGAATCCCAGGAACTTAATGGGCCTTAGTGGGCCTTGGTGGAAGAGAGGAGAGGCGGCTAGGGCAGGGCCGCGCGCCCCTCCCCCCTAGTCCGAATAGGACAAGGAGAGGGGGGCGGCGCCCCCCTGTCCTTCTTCTCCTCCACCTCTTTCCCCTCTCCCTCCTAGTCCAACATGGAAAAGGGAGGAGTCCTACTCCCGGTAGGAGTAGGACTCCTCCTGGCGCGCCCTCTTCCCCGGCCGTCCGCACCCCCCTTGCTCCTTTATATACGGGGCCAGGGGGGCACCCCATAGACCCAACAGTTGATCATTTGATCTTTTAGCCGTGTGCGGTGCCCCCCTCCACCATAGTCCACCTCGATAATACTTTAGCGGTGCTTAGGCGAAGCCCTGCGTCGGTAGAACATCATCATCGTCACCACGCCGTCGTCTTGTGAAACTCCCTCAACACTCGGCTGGATCGGAGTTCGAGGGACGTCATTGGGCTAAACGTGTGCTGAACTCGGAGGTGTCGTGCGTTTGGTACTTGATCGGTCGGATCGTGAAGACGTACGACTACATCAACCGCGTTGCGCTAAAGCTTCAGCTTTCGGTCTACGAGGGTATGTGGACAACACTCTCCCATCTAGTTGCTATGCATCACCATGATCTTGCGTGTGCGCTGGATTTTTTTTTAAATTACTACGTTCCCCAACAGTAGCAGCCTGAACCTGCTTTATTAGGACACAGTGCGGAAGATGGGCATTAACCCCTCGCGAATCAAACCAACAAAGACTACCTTTAAAGGAGTCATACCGGGCGTAGAGGCCCGCTATACGGGCTCAATCATGCTGGAAGTGGTCTTCGGTTCTCCGGACAACTTCCGAAGCGAAGAATTAATCTTCGATATCGTCCCCTTCTGCAGCGGCTATCACGCACTGCTCGGACAAACCGCATTTGCTAGATTCAATGCAGTGCCACACTACGCTTATCTCAAACTCAAGATGCCCGTCCCATGCGGCGTCATAACAGTCAATGGCAATACAGAACGCTCCCTCCGAACAGAGGGGCACACCGCCGCCCTAGCAGCAGAAGTACAGAGCGGCCTTCTCAAGCAGCACCATAGTACGGCTGCCGAGCCCTCGGACATCATTAAGAGGTCCCGGACTACACTGCAACAGGACGGCGCGGCTCGTCAAGAGCTCGACTAGCAATCCGGCCTCCGTCCCAGTCCCAATGAGGTAGTGGCATTCGTACCACGCGTACACAATTACGCACTCAAAATTCCATGGACATTGACGGAGGCACAAGATATCCCGGGGTCTACAGTTCGGCCAGACAGATCCCGGACACACATAGTTTTACCTTTTTCTTGTTTCAGGTTCCTTTTTCCGCAGGCTTGATCGCAAGTCCTTTAGAAGGATTGGCATACAACGGAGGCAAGCAGCACAGGTGTGTAGGGTAACCTTTATACGTTCTTCTTGACGACATACAAACTTATTTCTCAGGACCCGCACGCTGCGCCCTACTGATCCCGGCATGTTAAGTAGCCCGGATACTTTCGCACCATCTGTACAAGATACGCCTTGACATATCCATCCAGTTATAATAAAAATGGTTCGTGGCCCAGTTTCTGTGGTTTTCGCTTCTTACTTAGTTTTATTTCGATCCGCTTATTTGCGGCACTGATACTCTTCTGTACGTTTCATATTCGCCAGGGGCTACTTGTCGCCCCACAATACGGCAACAAAGTCCGAACACTTCTTATATGTAAGTTCGGCACCCTGAATTTAGCATTATATGCATTGGCTCCGAATCATGTCTTTGATCAATAGTTGGGTTGCCCGGCTCCTGTACTTGCTACCCTACGTTCCGCTCTATCGGCTAGTGTAGTAAAGGGAGAACTACTGCGATTGTGCCCTGGCCTTGACCGGATGAGCACCTTAGTAGAGAAAGCCGAAAACTGACTGTCATGATACTGCGAGAGCCGGTCAACTGTTCGAGGGTTACGAAATCGTTGGATATTTTTTCCGCGTCATGCAAAGGATCGGCACTTCCCGATCAGATGCTGACAGCACCCTGGCCTGGACCAGGGGCTGCACACTTGCTTAATTATAAAACTCGTATGGCTAAGTGAGGGCGTTCAAGCCGTATAGTACGTTTGCCTTGTTCGTTGCGCTAAACAACTCCTTCAAAGGACCATATAATTGGATCAAGATTGTTAGAATCCATCCCGAACACCTCCGTACTACCTACGTGAGGGCGAAAGCCGACGACTGGCCAACCCCCAGATTACAAATAACACGGCCGCACAGGAGGAAACAATTCAAAGCATAATAAAATTATTTTACAAACACCGGCTTTGTTCCCATAATATAAGGCAAAAGGCAACATGAATACATTTATTCAAATACAATGTCCTGCGAACATTGCTCCGCCACAAGTCGAGCCCCTCTACGACATCCGCGAAATATTGCTCGGGTGTGTGGTGCTCCTTGCCCTCCGGGAGCCCGCTGGCAACTTCAACAGCGTTCATCTTCGCCCACCACATCTTGCAGTGAGCGAAGGCCATATGGGCACCTTCAATACAGGCGGAGCGCTTGATGACGTCCAGCCGGGGACAGGCCTCCACCAGACGCCTCAAGAGTCCAAAGTAGCTGCCGGGCATAGCTTTGGCTGGCCATAGCCGGATTGTCAAATCCTTCATGGCTAGTTCGGCCACCCTGTGCAGCTCCACCAGCTGCTTCAGCTGATCGGTGAAGGACATGGGATGCTCTGGCGTCGCGTACTGTGACCAGAATAGCTTCTCCATAGAACCTCCTCCTTCGGCTCGGTAGAACTCTGCAGCGTCCTATATGCTGCATGGTAGATCCGCAAAAGCCCCTGGGGAACTCTGAACCCGGGTTAGTAAAAGGTATTGCTTCTCCGCATACTTGCATTGCATCTTAAATGCCTTACCCGCCGTGATCTTCTTGGCCTCCTGGATCTCCTGGAAGGCAGCCTGGGCCTCATTCCGTGTGGTCTCCGCGCTCTAACAAGCCTTGATGAGCTCGGCCTCTTGAGCCGACGCATCATTCTCCAAGGTCTCACATTTTTTCACCGCATCCTGGAGCTCCTGCTGGATTTCCTTGACCCGGTCCTCGAGCTTCTTACGGGCGGCTTGCTGCTGGACAACTTTCTCCTTGGCCTCGCCCAGGGCCTTCCTTAGGGCCTCGACCTTGGTTGCGGCTCCTGCACATATTACGACACTACAGTCAATATACATCGCTTACGCTTCCCGAACATACGACAAGTTGTTATTCACCTTGCTTCTCCTGGAGCTGAACCCTAACCTCACCGAGCTCGTTCTCGGTCCGCTCCAGCCTCTGCCTCAATTCAGAAACTTCGGCAGCATGCGAGGTTGCGGCCAACAGCGATGCCTGCTTATGCATACATGCTATGTTAGTCTCCTACAATAGATCCTCTGTCTGGTTCTTCTTGCCGGACAGTGTCTCAGGGGCTACTGACTACAAGTTTTTTTCTCTTTCTATGTCACTTACCTCGAAACTTGTCAACAGGTTGCTGCAGGCCTCGTTCAGTCCACTCTTGGCGGACTGAACCTTCTCAATCACCGCGCCCATAAGGACGCGGTGCTCGCCTCCATCAGGTTGTCCGGCGCTCCTGGATGGACAGGGACCACCAGCGGAAGTGGTGCACCCCCTCCTTCAAAGAGGGCTGCTCGCCCGACTCCGGAGCCATATGGGTCTCGGGAATCATATTCGGCTGACGGCCAAACTGGATGCGGCCCTCTTCGCCAGTTTCCATGCGGATCGTCTCCTCCATGTGTCCAACATTGGAGGCTTCGCCTTGTGGCACCTCCCCGACAGCGTCCTGGGCTCCTCCCCGGTTCGGATCGGCCCTCCGGGACAACACTTCGGTGTCATCTCCGGCCCCGGGGGAGTAATCAGGCAGTGGCGACTGGCTCGCCATGTCCGACGGAGCCAACGAACCTCCAGACGAGGATCACTGGATTAGGTCGCGGGCCGGACTGCAATAGTACGGTTAACTACATCAAGATAATGGAGAGAAAGGGCTGGATGTGCGCACAAGTGAGCCCTGTCACTTATGATGCGGCCTGGGGCCTAGTGCGGGGGCGACGTTTCGGACTACTGTCAACGTCCCACGCGGTGTTGACTGCTGGGGCACCCTTCCCCTTTTTGGGCGCTTTCGGCTCCGGATGTGCCGAGGCCGCCCTCTTCTTCTTCTTCTTCTTCTTCTTCTTCTCGGGAGGAGGGTTGTTTTCCTCCTCCTCCTCCACCTCCTCCTCCTCATCCTCGTCGTCGTTGTCCTCAGGAACAGAAGAATGGGCCTCATCGTCTTCGGACATCGCGTTCGAAGTGCCCTTGCGACGGGGGCCACTCTTGGCCCCCTTGGCCTTCTTCTTGGCCTTCTTCTCTGGTGCCTTGTATGACGCCAGCACTAGCATATCCGCTAGGCACGGGGTGACCGGTTCTTTGGGCAGCGGAGCCGGACATTGGATCCACTTCGCTTTCTCCATCCAGTCCTAAAGGAACCACAATAAAAGCTCAGACATCACCCTCGAAACGATGATGTTGGGGATACGTCAGAAATAACATACCTTGCTGGCGGGGTGTGTACAATCGTGACCACGGTCTGAATCCGTTGCCGGTGGCTTCTCATTGCCCTTAAAAAGCAACTTCCAGGCGCCTTCATCAGCAGTTTCGAAGAGCCTTACCAAGGTCTGGTGCTTATTCGAATTGAACTCCCACAAAGGGAGGCTTCGGCGCTGACATGGAAGAATCCGGCGGACCAGCATCACCTGGATGACGTCAACAATCTTGACGTTCATGGTCACCATGCTTTGAACACGCGTTCGTAGCGCTATCAGCTCGTCAGGTGAACACTAGTCAAGACTCTTCTCGATCTAGGAGGTGAGTCGCGTGGGAGCACCGGAGTGGAATTCGGCAGCCGTGGCCCAGGTGGTGCCGCGAGGTTCTATGATGTAGAACCACTGCTTCTGCCATTCCTTTACTGTCTCCACAAAAGTGCCTTTGGGCCAGGAGACGTTTGATAGCTTGCCCACCATGGCTCCCCCGCACTCCGCGTGCTGGCCATCCACCACCTTCGGCTTCACGTTGAAGACTTTGAGCCACAGCCCGAAGTGGGGATGGATGCGGAGGAAGGCCTCGCACAAGACGATAAACGCCGAGATGTTGAGGAAGGAATTCGGGGACAGATCATGGAAATCTATCCTGTAATAATACATCAGCCCGCGGGCAAAGGGGTGGAGTGGAAACCCCAGCCCACGGAAGAAATGAGGGAGGAATACTACCCTCTCGTCGGGCTCCGTCGTAGGGACGATTTGTCCCTCGGCCGGCAAGCGGTGGGCTATTCCCTTCGCCAGATATCCGGCCGCTCGGAGCTCAGTAATGTCCTCCTCCTTGACGGAGGAGACCATCCACTTGCCCTGACCACCAGATCTCGACATGGTTGTTCGAGTGGAAAGGAGATGAGAACTTGGGCGCTGGAGCTCGAGATCGGGAAGGCGGATACAGATAGAACGCGTGAGAAGAGGAAGAGGGAATCCTTATCCTCTTATAAAGGTAGCAAACATTAAACACCTCCTCACTCGCCTTAAGATTTGCATATTCCCAAGGGCTGTGCAAACAGCACGGTTGGGTTACCCATGCCCGCATTGATGAGAACCCCGCAATAAGGGGACACAATCTCTGCTTCGACAAGACATGCCAATAGCAACCGCGTCTCGAAATGTGGGATGGCAGAAGAAAAACTGTTCAAAATTATAACCGGACGGGCGCGATGTTGTGTTATAAAGAAGCTGTCAACAGATTAGATTCATGCAAATATTATATTCTCTCTGCGGTTGTGTGTGGTGTATAACAGGTCCGGATACAATCATCACGTCCGAAGACTATCTTGGAGTTCGGCAAAAAGGGGAACCCGCCCTGCAATGCTGAAGACAATCTGCGCGCCGGACCCCTCGTCATGGAAGCCAGGTTCAGGGTTTACTGTGGCAGTCTGGACTAAGGGGTCCTCGGGCGTCCGGCCAGTTATCCATGGGCCGGACTGATGGGCTATGAAGACTTGAAGACCGAAGACCATACTCGTATCCGGATTGGACTCTCCTTGCCATGGAAGGCAAGCTAGGCGACCAACTGTGAAGATTCCTTCTTATGTAACCGACTCCATGTAACCCTAGATCTCTCTGGTGTCTGTATAAACCGGAGAGCATAGTCCGGATAGGACACATTCATTACCATATACACATAGGCTAGGCTTCTAGGGTTTAACCATTACGATCTCGTGGTAGATCAACTCTTGTAACATTCATATTCATCAAGATCAATCAAGCAGAAGTAGGGTATTACCTCCATAGAGAGGGCCCGAACCTCGGTAAACATCGTGTCCCCCGTCTCCTTTCACCATCGATCCTAGACGCACAGTTCGGGAACCCCTACCCGAGATCCGCCGGTTTTGACACCGACACCCGCCTAAGCGACATCTCGCCCATCTGGGGTATAACTTCTTGTACTGGTCCAGCTCCCTAGGTCGCTGCATGCGGGTTTTCTTCTATGCGACTACTCCCTAGCTCCCCATGTATAGTAGCTAGGGTTCGTCGGCTGGTCCAACATCACCTACTATTATAGAGGAAATGCCACTCGAAAAGTTGTCCTGATTTATGCCTCGGTGGAGGTATACATTCTGTTTCGACAAAAAGTACATGGTGCTTGTGCGGTCATTGTCCATATGCTCCTATTGCTGCTGCTAATCTAATACTATCACTGGTGAAGAAATGCTTTTTTTCTCGGGTATCCTGGTTTAGTTCCCATCAAGATAATCATGATGCTTCTGTTTGTTGGTGTACTTTTCATAATTCTTATTGACAAATGAGATGTCGTTGTTTATCTTGTAAAACAAAGTAACAACACTATATCCCTTTTTTATATTTTTGGAAACAACGATGCTTATCTCCATACCCGGGCATGTCTTCCTCAATTTTAGTGGAACTGCACAAAATTTGATGGCCATTGCTCTTCCGCCTCACTGTCCTCTGCCACGTGGTTCTTCCTTCCTCGAGCTTGACTACTGAGAAGAAACATACCACAGTGAGGATTTGTCAAACTTCATAGGTGCCTCACCCAAACTTGATGCCAAATGGATGATGCATCACCACGATGACCTATAGATGCTCATGGTTGCGCCTCATGGTTTCGTCGGCTAGTGAAGCTGATCGATTTTCAATGAAAAACAAGTTGTCTTCCATCAGTGCTCTTTACTTGTTACCCACAAAGATGATATCCTTCGTCAGTTCACCTTGGTTGCGTTGGAGACGCAGTCGTCTTTCACGTTGGTGCAATTTTATCACACAATTGGCTATGAACCAAATGTTTCCTCGAAGAAGGATCGACGTTGGTACTAAGAGCATAAGTTTTGTATTGATTTCTAGGCCTTCACACAACTTTGTCTCCGGCTCCCCTGTAATTTTATTTGTCCAGCTATTAACTTTGATTAAAAAACTGATGCGGACTAAAAACCCGGATGGACGAAGTAGCCCTCCATTTTCAGTTACTCCGCATATTAGATTTGACTAAAGTCAAACTTTGTAAAGTTTGACCAAGTTCAGGCCGAACACAACAAACCATAATTATTAGAGAGGGCAAACTGTACACACTCTCAAACCTTTCCGATAATTTAAATTAAAATTCTTTATTTGTACACAATCTCACACGTTTCCGATAATTTGGCGCATGTGTGGTTGTTCACTTAAGGGAGGGTAGTGTACCACACGTGAAGGACAGGAAGTGCGACCAGGACGCGTGGATCGTTAGTTCATCGGAAGTACTCCCTCGGTTCCTAAATATTTGTCTTTCAAGTGGTTTGCAATGGACTAGGACATACTGATGTATATAGACATATTTTATAGTGTAGATTCACTCATTTTGCTCCGTATGTAGTCATTTGTTGAAATCTCTAGAAAGACAAATATTTAGGAACAGAGGGAGTAGTAGTTTTCTTCACTGGTACGTTAAATAAAGAGTTTCGTTTCGTACTTACACAATTTAAAACAATTATTATGGAGAGAATAAGAAAACCACTCCACTATATATTAGTCATATACATGAGTACTATATGGACACAGCTTCATTGACTTTAGTGCACCTGCCTTTGGGTTTATGACAGGTGGGCCCAAATTGTGGCTGGCCCACCTGTCACATAGCCAAAAGCAGGTGCAGTTAAGGCACCTTTCGTGGTTTTGTCACGACAGATGTCCTAGTGAAAGGACTTAGTCGTGGAGCCATCGCGACAGGTTAGCTTACAGGGGTTAAAGCGGACAAAGTACGCAGGGAGTTTATACTGGTTCAGCCCCTTGCGGTGAAGGTAAAGGCCTAATCCAGTTGTTTTGGAATTGCTAGGGTTTCCATGACCAGGGAGCGAATCCGCTATGCCTGGCTCTCGAGTTGTTGTTTGTTGTCCCTAAACCGCTGCTGGGTCGTCCCTTTATATACATAGGTTGACGCCCGTCAGTTTACAGAATCCTGAGGCCGGCTCATAGACGTGTCCGGCTCGGTTTCTACTCTTTCCTATCTTACAACACAAGTTTACATATCAATGGCGGTTTATGTCTACAGGCTTTAATCCGCCCTGGGCCCTGGGCCTTCGTAAAGCGCCACACTCCTTGTCTTCATGGGCTTCAAATATAAATAATTCATTATGGGGATAAATCGGCCTCTCCTGGCCGGTTAACACCCAGTAGTTATATCCCCAACATTAGGCCCCAGATTCATTTGAACCTGTTCATGTCAATCTTCAAAACTTAGGAAGATTCCTCCTTTAGCACCTTCGCGTAAATCTTGTAAACAGCCATGACGTCATCTTCCAGGATCATAATAAATCTCCATGACGTCACCTATTATTAAGAATTATTCATATCTCGCCTCCATTTAATGAGCCTCCAACAATCGAGGCGATAGCTGTGCCACATATCCAATTTTTTTGAGCTCCTCGATTTTCGCGCCTGTCACTTATCCCTTCGCCTTATAAATAAGACCAGGGGGTCCTTTTCACCCCCCCATGCCTCTTCGCTTCTTCTTCCTCGTTGCACCTGTCCTCACCTTCACGCGCAGCCACCGTCGTCAAGCTCCGCCCTCGACCTCAACTCCGACCGCCGCATCAACCTGAACGCACCAGAGAAAGGCGGCGCTCCTCCGCTGTTCCATCAACACCGGTAAGTTCCCCTTTTCTTTGCCCTAGATCCACCATTAGGGTTTTGGTGTTCATCAAAACTTGAAGTTGTTCTTCCCTGTTCTTCTTCATAGCGCAAATGACAACCTCAGATCTGCTATTTTCTTACACAGTTGTAGTTATAATCCCCTTTTTCATCCTTAGATCATCTGTTTTGTGTAGAAAGAACTCATCTGGATGTGATGAACTGCCTAAGCACCTGTATCTTAGGCTTGAATATATTCTGATTTACTGATACACTGCAGATCTTAAATTACCATACCAATCTGTGAAACTTGCTTTTCCCTTACTTAGACTTTTTAGATCTGTACCTTTCATACCAGTGTAGGCGTTTTAACTTTTTAGAAAATGATAATCCGGCTGGTACCATTAGTCCCCTCTTAAACCGCCGGTTCATTTATCTTTGTATCTCCTCCATTGTCAGACTCCGGTTTAACAATGTGCATATGCCTCTATTTCTTCTTATCTTGCGTCGCTTCAGGCTTGCCCGTCATAAATCTTAAACCGTCCTTTATCTTTTTTCCAGCTTTTCATTGCAATGGCCAAACAATTTTATGCCTGTAACTGGGCCCCTTCCCAGGTTATAGAAGAGCAACTAGACGGCTGTTTCACAACTGGCGCTTTAGCAAAGAAAGAAGTTATCCACTGGAGGGTCCCCTGTTCAGAAAATCCTCCTGAGCCCAAAGATGGAGAAGTAGTTGTGTTTGCTGACCACCTGGGTCGAGGTTTTAGCCCTCCCGGATCAAAGTTTTTTCGGGATGTACTTGCTAGCTTCCAACTCCATCCTCAGGACATTGGACCAAACTCTGTGTCCAATGTCTGCAATTTCCAAGTATTTTGCGAGGCTTATCTCCAAGAGGAACCCACAGTTGAACTGTTTAGGGATTGCTTCTATTCAAACTGTCGTACAGAGTTCACACACGGACCCAGCACTGAACTTGGTGGAATGGCGATTCAAAAGAGGAAAGATGTCAGCTTCCCTCATGCCAAGCTTCATAGTCACCCAAGGACTGGAATCAGACTTGGTTTTATTGCCGAGATACTTCTCCATCTGATGAAAATCCTCTGCCGGGTTATCGTCCGCACTGGCTTAGCAACACCCACCCATTTCCTCAGAGGCTGACTGCCAAGGAACGGTCCAACTATGCACCAGAACTCTCAAAGCTCAGAGCCTTTATGGCGAACGGTTTATCAGGTGTCGACTTTGTTCGCTGCTGGCATTGTTGAGGAAATCGTTAACTGGTAGCTTCTTGGTTGGCTGGTGAGTAGGGGATTAATGGGCTAATCGGCAAGTTAATCGGCCATTTAATCAATTAATCGGATGATTTATCAGTTGTTTGGCTACTCGTTGACCCTATGAGTAGGGATTAATCGGCAAGTTAACTGGTTAATCGGATTAATTCTTGAACAGGGGCTGCTGGATATCCTGGAGTATTCTGCCCTTAAGCTGGCGCCCCGGTTTAATGTGTGAATACACAGGGAGTTTGAAATATCCTCAATGACATATTGATATTCAGCTAACAGACGCTGAAGTTACTGAGGCTGTCAAGAAAATACTGAATGAACCGTAGGCTGTCTGTAGCAAGACCGGGTTAAATCCTTTCTACGTTTCCAATAAACCGCCAACTGTAAGAATCACATAACGTTTTGTTTTAGCTTGCTCCTTCAAAATATTCTCTCAAAACTTTGTCCATCCTTGATAGGGCGATGATCCGTTCTGGAAGAAGAAGCCGCAGGATAAACCGGCCAAGACACCTCACCCCAAGACCAAGGTTACTAAAAAACCTGCCAAGAAGAGGACCACTGAGTCTTCTGAATCAAATGCAGATGCTGACCTGGATAATCCGGACTCATAGGTAGAACTTGATTCCCTTGGTTCTTTTTTCATACACCTCATTGACAATGACTATTATCAGGAAGATACTGAAGGCAGCCAAGCTGAGGATGCAGAGGTAATTATCCTTTCCTCCGGTTCAGATCCTCTGCCAACACAGAAAATCCGTCAAGCAAACCGGAAAATAAAATTTTCTCCCCCTCTAGCTCACTTGGACCCAAACTTTCTTTTGAAGAAGCAGCAACACAAAGCCGTCGCACAACCCGGCAAAGCGGCCAGGTAGTTACCTCCGCCGGTTTACCGAACACTCCAGTCCGGAAACATCGATCAGAGGTCTCTTATATTCCTGATACTTCTTGCCCCAAGGCGGGTTGTTTCCGTCAGCCTCTTAATGCATCTGATTCAAATTATCAGGGCACGCCTCACTCATCCTCTGGCGAGTCAACGGCCACACAACTTCCACCCCTCAAGACAGTTCCTGGGTGAGTCATATTTTCAAATTTACTTTCAATGCCTTATGTTCACCCAATGTATTGACCTTTATATTTGTTCTTCTCACTGCCAAGCCGAGACCCAGCAAGAAGGCTCGGTTAAATAAACCGTCTGATGACAATGTGGTTATTGAACCGGAGAGAACTTCAGAACCAGAAGGAACGAATGCTGACGCCATGCTTAATGATCTGCCACCTCAAGATCATGACTTTTTTTTTGAACAAGTAGAAGTTGATACAACGGGCCATGCTGACGAACCGACAAGCCCGATCCGAACTGACGATAAACCGGCAAGTGCAGCTAAGGCTGCTGCTAAACCGTCGACTCCAGTGAAGGCTACTGACGACAAAGAAGATGACATTATGATTATTGGCTTTGGCCATACCGCTCGTGGCAATCCTATTGCTTTATCGAAGCATAATGCCAAGGACGAGCTTTCTGCTATGGGCAAAGGCAAATGGAACACCGCCTTGTCAAGCTACGCCCACCTCAACGCCCAAGACATTCATTCTGGTTTTTTAAACCGTCTGTACACAAGCCGCGACTTTGAAGCCGGTTTAGTGAATCTAATGAAGGAGCGATATGAGGTAACTGCATAGTTGTTTCTCTCTTATCTCTAATTCCAAGTATCAACTCCAGTAGCCCCCAAGTGCCTGTTTATGATATCAATCTAAACTGGGACTTTGTAATATCTCAAATTTGCATGCCTAGACTCCAAGGGCCGGGTTGTCTTTTTAATATGAACCGGTACTACAGAATTGTAATATTGTAACTTTCGCCGGTGTATTCCCCAAGGGCCGGTTTAACTTACGAAGATGAACCGGGACTTTAGAATAATAACCTTGTCAGTTTCGCATGTGTAGCTGTTGGTGTCAAAACCGGCAGATCTTGGGTAGGGGGTCCCGAACTGTGCGTCTAGGCGGATGGTAATAGGAGACAAGGGACACGATGTTTTTACCCAGGTTCGGGCCCTCTCGATGGAGGTAAAACCCTACTCCTGCTTGATTAATATTGATGATATGGGTAGTACAAGAGTAGATCTACCATGAGATCAGAGAGGCTAAACCCTAGAAGCTAGCCTATGGTATGATTGTTGTTCGTCCCTCTGGGACTAAAACCCTCCGGTTTATATAGGCACCGAAGAGGGTTAGGGTTACACAGAGTCGGTTACAATGGTAGGAGCTCTACATATCCGTATCGCCAAGCTTGCCTTCCACGCCAAGGAAAGTCCCATCCGGACACGGGACGAAGTCTTCAATCTTGTATCTTCATAGTCCGAGTCGGCCAAAGGCTATAGTCCGGCCATCCGGACACCCCCTAATCCAGGACTCCCTCAGTAGCCCCTGAACCAGGCTTCAATGATGACAAGTCCGGCGCGCATATTGTCTTTGGCATTGCAAGGCGGGTTCCTCCTCCGAATACTTCATAGAAAATTTGGAACACAAGGATAGTGTCCGGCTCTGCAAAATAAGTTCCGCATACCACCGTAGAGAGAATAATATTTACACAAATTCAATCTGCTGACGTATTCCGTGGCGTGACATCACACCACGGCCAAGCCTTTATTCGAATCGTTTTTACTGTCCCACCTCAGCGCGTTTAGCGAGGCGGTTTCCTTGGCACGTCTTGTCAAAGCAGATATCGTGTCCCCTTATTCCGGGATTCTCATTAATACGGGCGTGGGTAACCCAGTCGTGCCCGTTGGCACGTCTCCTCTATCGAAGGCGAGTCCCGAACAGTCACGGGGAAGGCTCTTGGTATTCAACCTCTTTATAAAGAGACCAAGGCTCCCCTCCTTTCTTTCAATCTCAATCGAATCCGGCTCCAACCTACAAGGCCGGTGGATGCCTTCCTCCATTACGGAAGAAGATGTGCTAAAGCTAAGAGATGCCACGTATCTAACCGGCGAAATTTCACATAGGCTGCCTGCCCAAGGGCAGGTTATTCCCACTCCCCAGCCTGGTGAAAGCGTGGTGTTCACGTCTCACTTCCTTCGGGGGCTAGGCTTCCCGACGGACCCCTTCGTGAGGGGGCTCATGTTTTATTATGGGTTGGAATTTCACGACTTGGATCCGGAGTCCATCCTCCACATCTCATCGTTCATTGTCGTATGCGAAGCCTTCCTCCGCATTACCCCTCACTTCGGATTGTGGCTCAAGACCTTCAAAGTGGAGCCGCAGATGATCAAGGGGCAGCTGGCAGAGTGCAGAGGAGTTGTCATAAGCAAGAATGCTGACGCTCCGTGGCCCGAGGGCTCTTTTCAAGAGGAGCTCAGCCTATGGCAACAAGAGTGGTTTTATATCACAGCTCCCAGGGGCACCAAATGGGTGGCGCCACCTGCCTTTCGCTCGGGTCCTCCATCACGGCTGGCGTCATGGGTCAATAAAGGGCTTGACTGGGGGCCGTCCAAGGACGTGCCCTTGTTGCAGGGCCGTTTTAGAGACCTCCTAGAGAGGGAGATCAATCTGGTCGTAGTAGCGCATGTCATACTGATTAAATCGCACCACCTGCCTGGCGTCGCCCCCCTCACTTTGTGGGAGTTTAATCCGGAGGGACCACGAGCTCTCCAACATTTTATGGGCGCGACGCCCGTGGAGATGTACAAACTATTCTTCGGATCACAAGCGATGTATCCGGACTTGACCGAGGACGCAGGTCTGAGCTGCAATCGCCCGGATACTCAAGTAAGTAGTCCTGTACCCGGACACGCTATCCGTATATTTATCATAAACTCGCCCTTAAAAGAGCTGTCCCTTAAACAGGAGTGGATAGCGAAAGCAAAATTAATCAGGTGTCCGGCCCCTCCACGAGACCACGCCGATCCCGTGTTAACCAGATGCCGGGAATTTGCGCCTTCGGAAGAAGGTGAAGGGGAACAAAGGAAGCTACCGCCTCCGTGAAGGAGGCTGTCAGGAAAGGAGGGATCGAGAATCCCTCCATCCAAGGGAAGAAGAGGACCGCCTCTGAAGACCCGGAGACCATGGACTCAAAGCGGGGGAAGAAATCTTCGTCAGAGGGTCCTGCGACGAGAGATGGCTCGGCCGCACTGTGCCCCCAAGGGGATCAGCCCTCCACTGAGCCGTAAGTAAAAATGGGAGTTTTAAAATAAAGGATATCCCTGTCCTATTTCTGATGAAGATAACCGAAATTTTACCTTGTAGTTCGGATCTCAGCCCTTCTCAGCAGAGCTCATCTTCAGGGGATCTTCGTCCGGAGATGATGGAGAGCGGAACGCCTCCCCCTGCCGTACCGCCTCGTGAGGCGGGCGACCCTGGGGTATCATCGCGGAGGATTTCTCCGAATCTGGCGGGGCCGAAAGGCAGTCGTATGTCCCCCCAAAGCCCTTTGCGTCCGGCCTTCGAAAAAGGCCATCGGACGAGTCCGGCACCGCCTGGTGCATGGTCGGAGGAGCTGAAGGATCTGCTCAGGAGAGCGTCTATCTCAGAAGGTCACCGTGCGTTAATGGGTACGGTGATTGAAAGGATTTCATCCGCTGAGAGCGGATTGCACGAAGGCATCAGAAGTTTACTGACAGGTTTTGAGGTACGCAAAATGATGTACCTTCTGACAGTTCCGCATATAAAATGCGCCCTGTGTAGATAGTAGCCTCTGAGGCTCGGTGCGTTGTCAAAAATAACAGCACGCCGAGGATCATAATCCCAGGTATAATATGTCGCCCTTCCTATGTAGGTGGCGAAGTGTCCGGTGGCTAGCTGGACTGATGAATTTGCCGAACTAAAGCGGCAACTTGATGTGGCGGATGCCGACAGCGCGCTTGTCAATAAGTGGCTTGACGAGTCACAAGGTATGCAATTTCTCCGCGGACACCTGGTAAGGGAGCTTGATGCCCGTGCCTTACAACATGTATGCTTGATGCCGATGGTGCTGCTGCCATGGAGAACCTTCGGGCGGAGATCGCCCGAGCCAAGGAGCAGGCCAGAAAAAGTGATGCGGCTGCCTTAAATGCGGCCGAAGAGCTAAAATCCGAACAGGCTGCTCACTGCCGAAGCAAGAAGGAAATGGCCGAGATGGCCGTGAGGTTGAAGAATGCTGCCGACCGCTGCAAGCTTCTTGAAAAAGAAGATCAAGCAAAGCAAGAGGACCTGAAGAAGGCCAATACCAAGGCCAAGGATGCTCGCTCTGCGATGAGGGCTATGAAGGAGGAGCTACGTCAGGCCGGAGATATCGCGGCTGGAAAGCCCTTTCTGCTGCGGAGGAAGTTCGTGGATCCTAAATATGCTCAGTTGGACCGGCTGTGGAGTTCGGCGGATGCGTATCTGGACTTGGCGGCAAAGTGCCACGGACGTGGCCGAACACTTCCGAGATCAAAAGGATCACGAAATGGAAAAGCTTTTTTGGTCGCAGTTCCATAATCCAGAGCGCCCACTTCCATTAACCGATCGTTTGGCTGAATGGGCGGAGCTGAATAGGTTATCCTGACTTGCCATGAAGGATGTCGTGAGTCATTTGTGGCCGAAAATGCCCGAGCCGAAGAGTTATTTTGGCTTGGTGAAGCAGTTCCTTGGTGCGGTTCCGCATATCAATGCAATGAGGAGGTCAGCATGCATAGAGGGTGCGCGGATGGCTCTTGCCCATGTCAAGACATACTGGGTGGAGATGAAGGCCACCGATGTTGCATCCCAATATTCGGACGGCAACCGAGTACCTGTCGAGCACTATTTTCAGGAAGTTCTGCAGGGCGCTCGTTTAATAGAGATGCAGTGCTCGAAGGATATTATGTTCGAATAACATGTATTATTGTGAAACAATGTTTCGATGGAATATAAAAGCTTTTTATACTTGTGCCTTCAAGAATTAAAATACCTCATGTGCGGCCGTTAATGTATATGTGTATATAAACTGAAAGATGGCAGTCTTCGGCTTCAGCCCCCACGCATATAATGCGGGGTGTTTGCAAAAGGCGCATTTTCACACTTGATCCAACGTCTTGGTCCTATAAAGGAGGTGATAGCGCAGCAAACTAGGCAACCAGACTATAATGCTTTATCACTTTCACTTAGCCAGAGGAGTTTGACAGTGGGGCTTCTATATAGCCCCTAGGGGCACCGCGCTCAACCGAATTCAGGGCGCGTATGTGCCTGACCGGAAACGGCCCTTCGTTAATGCGGAGGAATTCTAAAGATTCCGGCGGGTCATCGAGTGGTTGACCAGTCTCACGCTATATCATGACAGTCAGTTTTCGGCTTTGTCTACTGAGGTGCTCGCCTGGCCGAACCGGGGCAAAATCGCAGTAGTTCTCCTGGTGCCGTCTTAGCCGATAGAGCGGAACATAAGGCAGCAAAACACATGAGCCGGGCAAACCCAACATTTGACCAAAGACATGATTCAGAGCTGATGCATATAAGGCCTAACTCGAGACGCCGAACACTCCCTAATATTCGGTCTTTATGAAAACAGGCTGAACAACGCCCTTGGTAATAAGCCCCTGGTGTCCGGGTACGTGCAAAATTCTGACGTGGCCCATGCCAAAACGCCAGCCTCCTCCTTAGTTATAGCAAGAAACCGGGGGATGTGTATCAACAAGAGACAGTAAAAAAGGTTTACGCAGGGTCTTAATCTGAAAAGAATCCTTGCAACGGGTCCCTACTGCACGTCTGCGCCTGTGTCTCCGTTGTGGCGTATCCTGGACGGGTGTAGCACGGTGTTCATCTGTAAAAGAGAGGACCTTAGTTGAAAAAGATCGTGCCAAAATGTACATTATATTAAATAAACAAAGTACGATTCAAAAAATGAATAAAATTGAGCTTTATTGTCTCTTGTTGTACATGCGCGGAGCCCCTTGTGCGGGGGTATGCGGCTAGTTAGCCCTTGTATATTTACGCCGGACTCGTCTAACCGTGTCCGGGGTCTGAACGACCTGTTTAGGTGCTTTGATTAGTGAAGCCGGTTTAGTGTGTGGCTGTTAAGGCAGTCGCACAATCTTCTGCGCTCAAGGAACACTCGATATTTCCCTTTAAGGAGATGATGCCTCGCGGACCTGGCATTTTAAGTGTAAGGGATGCATAATGCGGTATTGCGTTAAAGCGGGCGAAAGCTTCGCGTCCTAGTAGTGATTGGTAGCTACTTGTAAATGGGGCGAGGTGGAAGGTTAAATTTTCGCGGCGGAAGTTGTCGGGTGAGCCGAACACAACTTCTAGCAGTAGAGAGCCCGTACAATGGGCATATGGGCCTGGCATTACCCCTTGAAAGGAAGTGTTGCTATGGCGAATTTTGGTTGGGTCTATCCCCATTTTGCGGATTGTGTCCTGATATAGCAGGTTTAGATCACTGCCGCCGTCCATTAGGACTTGTGTAAATTGGAGCCCGTCGATTATCGGATCTAATATCAAGGCAGTCCATCCTGAATTCCGGATACTTCTACAGTGATCCTGATGGTCGAAGGTGATTGGTTTTAACAACCAGTGGCGGGACTCCTCTGGGATAGGCCGTATGGCGCGTATCTGTATGGGCGCCACTCTGTTTTTCCCTTTTGTCACGTGAAGTGAGTTTACTGTTTTGATTTCTTGTGGGAAATTCTTTTGTTTTCTGGTGCTCTGCTTGTGGGGTTCGTCATCATCCTCGCTTGGTGTGTCGAGCCCCTTGTGTTCGGCGTTGAGTTTGCCGGACTGCTTGAAGACCCAACAATCTCTGTGGGTATGGTTTGCAGGCTTCCCGGGAGTACTATGGATTTGGCATATCTTGTCCAAGATTTTGTTTAAGTTAGGTAGCTCGTCCCTATTATCCTTAGGGGGCAGCTTTTTATGATTCTGCCGAGAGCTTTTGAATCCGGCGTTGGTATCGTGCTCTTGGGCTGTTTCCCTTGGTCCTGCTGGTCCTTGCTGCGGTAGCGGTTTCCCATTTCCATCCCCTGACTTGGATGTACTTGGGTCGCTGGTATCTGCATCTTGCCAGCCAACTATCGTCTCCCATGCAAAAGCGGGTCATGAGGCTTGTTAATGCGGCCATTGTTCTTGGCTTTTCTTGGCCGAGGTGTCTGGCGAGCCATTCATCTCGGACGTTGTGTTTGAAAGCTGCTAAGGCTTCGGCGTCCGGACAGTCAACTATTTGGTTCTTTTTAGTAAGGAATCTGTTCCAGAATTTTCGGGCTGACTCTCCGGGTTGTTGAGTTATGTGACTTAAATCGTCTGCATCCGGAGGTCGGACATAGGTCCCTTGAAAATTTGCGAAAAGGCATCCTCGAGCTCTTCCCAACTTCCAATGGTGTTTTTCGGGAGGCTTTTAAGCCAATGCCGGGCTGGCCCTTTGAGCTTGAGGGGTAAGTATTTTATGGCGTGGAGGTCATCTCCTCTAGCCATGTGTATGTGGAGGATGTAATCCTCAATCCAGACTCCAAGGTCTGTTGTTCCGTTGTATGCCTCTATGTTTACGGGCTTGAATCCGCTGGAAATTCATAATCCAGCACCTCATCGGTGAAACATAGGGGGCGTGCGGCACCCCTATATTTAGGTGTACCGTGATGTTTGGATACTTGATGTGTTGCATTGCTTGCTAGAGCTTGCTTTCTTGACCCATAGATAGATCTAGCTGGGCCATCTTTTTGATGCGAATCCTTGTGCGGATCGCGTGCCGGCTTGTGTGCGGCGCCATTTGCCACTCTATGTTTGCCATGGGGTCGTGTATCCGACCGGGTGGCCTCCTTGTTCTTTGATTGCGGGGGCTCTACGGCCTCCTCATCAAATTCAGGCAGTAGTTTTCGCTTCGGTTAGCTCTTTGTTCGGCGACTATCGCCGTATTTGTCTGCGGTGTTGAGTACTTTGCTCCATCTGATTCTGAGTGCATCTTCCGCTATTTTGAGCTTCGCTTACCTTTTTCGAGGCTACAGCGTAGTGGCGACAAGCCTTTTGTGGAGGTTCTTCTGCTTCCGACAACTTGTCCGGCGTGAGATCGTCGGACTGTTATCTTCGCCGGGACGGGTTGTTTATCCAGGTCCTGTTCGGATGGTTGCTTTCGATAGCATGTTAAATGCGTCCACGGTTCGCCCTGCTCTATGGCTGGGTCTGTATGGCTGCTGTCTTTGTCGAGGCGGGATTTTGACCGGTGCTTACGTCGCCGTTTTGACTGCTTTTCGAGGGAATGATCCCTCGTGGCATCCCATTGTTCCTCGTCGTCGCTTCCTTTAGGTGTGTCAACCATGTATACATCATGAGATGAGGTGGCTGTCCAGTGCCCTGTAGGTGCTGGTTCATGTTTATCTCCTACATCGTCGTCCATACCGTCGATGTCTTCGGAGTCGAAGTCGAGCACGTCGTTTAAACTATCGACAGTGGCTACGAAGTGGGTGGTGGGTGGGCGTCGAATTTCTTCCTAGTCCGCATCCCAACCTTGCTGACCATAGTCCGGCTAGGGATCTCCTGATAAAGAGAGCGACTTTAGTGAATTCAGGATGTCGCCAAAGGGCGAGTGTTGAAAGATGTCCGCGGCAGTGAACTCCATGATCGGCGCCCAATCGGATTCGATTGGCAGGGGCGCGGAAGGTTCGGAGTCCGGAGAGGAGTCCGGCACCTTGAGTCACGAAGCCGCAGCGACAGGGTTGGTGTACGGCTGAACCGCCGTAGAGATCGCAGCCCCCGAGGCGGTGTCCAGCCACCCGTCCTCGATCGGCGCAGTCGGTTCCGAGAAAAGGGTCGGAGCGGACACTGGTGCGGCCTCCAGAGGACTGTTCGGCGGCAGAGCTAGATCATGCCCATCGAGACAAAGCGGCGCGCTTGGCCGTGGCTCAAATCCGTCGAAGATCAAGTCTCCGCGGACGTCAGCCATGTAGTTCAAACTTCCAAATCTGACCTGATGGCCAGGGGCGTAGCTTTCAATCTGCTCCAGATGGCCAAGCGAATTGGCCCGATGCAAAAGCCGCCAAATCTGAAGATCTGTCCGGGAGAAAAGTCTCACCTGGACCGCATCGTTGTTGATGATCGGAGGAGCCATCGGGCCTAAAGATGACGACACAGAGGAACTCTCAATGAATGCACCAATGTCGGTGTCAAAACCGGCGGATCTCGGGTAGGGGTCCCGAACTGTGCGTCTAGGCGGATGGTAACAGGAGACAAGGGACAAGATGTTTTTACCCAGGTTTGGGCCCTCTCGATGGAGGTAAAACCCTACTCCTGCTTGATTAATATTGATGATATGGGTAGTACAAGAGTAGATCTACCACGAGATCAGAGAGGCTAAACCCTAGAAGCTAGCCTATGGTATGATTGTTGTTCGTCCTACGGACTAAAACCCTCCGGTTTATATAGGCACCGAAGAGGGTTAGGGTTACTGAGTCGGTTACAATGGTAGGAGATCTACATATCGATGTCGCCAAGCTTGCCTTCCATGCCAAGGAAAGTCCCATCCGGACACGGGACGAAGTCTTCAATCTTGTATCTTCATAGTCCAGGAGTCCGGCCAAAGGCTATAGTCCGGCCATCCGGACAACCCCTAATCCAGGACTCCCTCAGTAGCTCCCAAGGGCCGGTTTATCTTTTCAAGCTAAACCGGGACTGTTAGAAGAATACCCATAATAGTACTTTGAGCAAACATACATTAGCCCCCAAGTGCCAAGAGTAATACTTGTATTGTGCTTGAGACTTGTAGAAATTTTCTGATAACGAGCAATTAGGCATTAGCCCCCAAGTATCAGGTGCATAACTTTTTATGTGCTTGGTACTTAAAATATGTGATGTTAACTCATAATATGTCTCTCTTATAGGCTGAACTGAGCAAAATGGAAGCTCAAACCGCCGATCTGCAAGAAAACATCAAGTCCCAGCAAGAAGAAACCTCCAAAGCCAAGGATGAGCTGACCAGTGCCTTAGCCGCCATGGAAAAGCTGAAGGAGGGTTTTAACAAGGAGCGGGCAGATAGGGACATAGAAAAATCCGCATTGCAAAAAAGAGCCGCGGATGCAGAAGCAGCCCTTAAACCGGTGACGGAAGAGTTGACTGGTTTAAAGCGGCAGATCAATGCTATGACCACTGCCGTGTTTGGTAAGCCTCCTTGTTTCAAGTGTTCCACATATCATCCCATACATTGTCGGTTTACTGATGTTCGTAATGATGCAGGAACTCGCATTACTCATCTGGGCTCCGACATGCAGAAGAAGCTGAAGGCTGCCTATACTCTTATAGAGCAGTTATATACCGGCGTGCAACGGGTCATCTGCACTGCTTCTCATAACAAGCCGCCCCCAACCTTACTCAAAGAAACTTTAGAAAGGTTGTTAATGCTGCCTGCCCGGGTTGAAGAATTGAAAAGATTGGCTACAAGGGCAGGTGCTCTGACCGCGCTAACTCGGGCTAAAGCATGGGTGCTTGATCTTGATCCGGTGGATGTGGGTAAAGGTTATCCGAGCTTAAAGGAAGGCGGATCAGAGTTTGGCAATGATGACCTTCGAGTCATAACCAGGGAGATGCGCCCACTGGCTTGCCAATTGGCTGAAGAAGCTGACCTTTCCTACTACCAGGCGAGTTACGACGTCAACAACAAACGGGTTGCTGCACCAACTCCTGAGCCTCAAAATCTTATCCCGCCAATCCGTAAGCACACCTATGCCCCTAACGTTTAACTGTCCACACTTATAAGCGACGAAGCCGTATTCCAAGCCCTAACTGGGATCGATTGGGCAACCACTAACTTCCAGCCACTGGGTAGAGATGAGGAGGATGAAACGGCGCAAGATGATCCGCAGCCGTCAAGTCAGCCTGGTGATGAGTCATGATCCGGAGGCCGGTTTAGCCTTCTGCGTGCTGCAACACTTGCCGAAAAACAATTATTCTTGTGGGCATTAAAGCGCCTTGTAATAGGCTAGTTCAAACACTTGGTCTGCTATGCCAACACGCATATTTATTTTTCCTCACACTATTAATCCGCCATGCTAAAGATATATTATGCTCATAATCCATAGCAGTTTATTCCAACTATTCCTGCGTACATGAAGTCTGAAAGTGTCCTGGCGGTTTACCGCCGAATGGTCATGATACCCATATATATAGCGGGGCTTATAACCAAGGCTGTTAAAAGATAATCAAATATGAAAATAAATGATACCTATGACATTGAAAAACCTCGTTGGTTAACCAACTTTTGCAGTAAGGGTGACAACCCCAATATTGAGTACTGATAACTCCTTCCATGTGTTGCCGGTTTATGATAAAACCGTACCGGGTTGTGATAAACACCGGATTATCCATATATAACACTGGCGACTTATAGTCGAAACCAGACCGGGTTAACAATCGCCGGATTATAACTGATCATGTATTGACAACTTATAGTTGAAAGCCAAGCCGGGTCATAAAACGCCGGTTTATCAAAAAATACTATAAATTTCATCCAAGGAAAAATAACTTGGCAAATAAAAGCATAAAAAGAACATGCAAGGCTTTTCACAGGCTGCCAGGCCCCAAATCGAGGCTTTTCATGGGCTGCCAGGCCACTGAGTTAAACCATTTTACAAAGCCGTTTAAGATGGACTTCAATCATTAACCAATCGTCGTTTTAACTTTGACAAGTTCAGGATCTATGGGATTGACTTGTCAAAAGTTCGGCAGGTCATACCAGGTTTACCTAGACGGAGTGGCTTACTTAAAAAAGGCAGGATAACATGGGGTTTTAGGTGAATACACATGGCTTCCAAGCCGTGGCTTGATAGCCTATTAGAAGCGTAGACTCTTTGTTCTTTGTGAAGCGAAGAGTCCCCAAGCAATATTTTGAGCTGTGCTCAGTGGGTGCCTATGTTTGAGTTGTGCTTTTGCAACACTCTCTTTGGCCCCTAATTAATTTTCTTTTGGCCTTGAGCCGATCAAGAGGTGTAGCTATGGTTTGAATACGACCAAGCCCCCAAGTGATATTCCTGGTGGAATAGCGCCGATCAAGAGGTGTAGCTATGGTTCGAATACGACCAAGCCCCCAAGTGATTTTTATATATGGCTTTATAAGCTGAATCAAGGGGTAAACCGGATTCCGCTTTATAAATAGAAGCCCCCATGTGAACACACATGATGTAAGAAAAACAACAGATACCCCGCTTTAGCTGAGGCTTCGGTTTATTATATTGATCATTATATATACATTGTCATAACTATGTACATAAGCAGAGCCTGTGGCTCAAGTATAGTAAGGCCGAAGATGAGGGATATTCCACGGCCGGTGGGTCTCCTCCTCCGATTTACGCAAGTCTTTGTGCTCTCGAACAACTATAAAGTAGTATGACCCGTTATGCAGATTCTTGCTGACCACAAAGGGTCCTTCCCAAGGCAGGGATAACTTGTGCATATTAGTCTGATCCTGGATGAGTCGGAGCACCAGATCGCCTTCTTGAAAAGTTCTGGTTCTAACCTGGCGGCTATGGTAACGACGCAGATCTTGTTGATAAATCACCGAACAGGCTGCTGCAATGTCATGCTCCTCATCTAACATGTCAAGTGCTTCCTCTCGTGCCTTCTCATAGTCAGCTTCGACATAAGCCGCCACACGAGGCGAGTCATGACGGTCGTCACTAGGGAGAACCGCCTATGCTCTGTAAACCATGAAAAAAGGCGTGTAACCCGTAGATCTGTTGGGCGTGGTATTGATGCTCCATAATATAGAAGGTAACTCCTCCACCCAACAACCCGGCGTCTGTTGCAAAGGAACCATGAGCCAGGGTTTGATGCCTCTCAAAATCTCTTGATTGGCTCTCTCCGCTTTACCATTAGATTGGGGGTGATCCACTGATGATACGTCAAGCCGGATGTGCTCACGTTGACAAAATTCTTTCATAGCCCCCTTGGACAGATTAGTGTCATTATCAGTTATGATGCTGTGTGGAAAACCAAATCGGAAAATCATTTTCTTGATGAATTGAACGGCCATAGCTGCATCACACTTACTGGCTGGCTCTGCCTCCACCCACTTAGTGAACTTATCAACTGCCACAAGGAGGTGGGTCTTCTTATCCTTAGATCTCTTAAAGGGCCCAACCATATCCAGCCCTCAAGTTGCAAACGGCCAAGTGATGATTGGAATCATCCTCAACTCTTGAGCCGGTACATGAGCGTGTCGTGAGAGTTTTTGACAGCCATCACACCTTTTGACCAAGTCCTCAGCATCGGTATGAGGCGTCAGCAAATAGAAACCATGACGAAAAGCCTTGGCTACCAGAGACTTTGAACCGGCGTGGTGACCACAATCTCCTTCGTGGATCTCACACAAAATCTCACGGCCTTCTTCTTGAGACACGCAATGCTGAAACGCCCATGTCACACTGCAATGATATAACTCTCCATTGACAATAGTCATGGACTTGGACCGCTGGATTATCTGCCTGGCCAAAGTTTTATCTTCCGGTAACTCGCCCCGGTTCATATGCGCCAAATATGGGACCGTCCAATCTGGGATGACATGAAGAGCCGCCACTACCTGAGCCTCCAGATTAGGAACAACCAGATCCTCCTCCGTGGGGAGCTTGACCGACGGATTATGTAGCACATCCAGAAAAACATTTGGTGGAACAGGTTTACGTTGGGAACCCAAACAACTTAAAGCGTCCGCCGCTTCGTTCTTTCGCCGGTCCACATGGTCAACCTGATAACCTTTGAAGTGACCAGCGACAATATCTACCTCTCGACGGTATGCTGCCATGAGCGGGTCCTTGGAATCCCAAGTACCAGACACTTGTTGAGCCACCAGGTCCGAGTCACTGAAGCACTTAACCCGGCTTAAATTCATCTCCTTAGCCATCCGAAGACCGTGGAGTAAAGCCTCATATTCAGTTGCATTGTTAGTGCAAGAGAACATTAAATGGAGAACATAACAAAACTTATCACCTCGTGGGGAAGTTAATACGACTCCAGCCCCCGAGCCCTCCAATTTCCTGGACCCATCGAAATGAATAGTCCAATAAGTATGATCCGGCTTCTCTTATGGCGCATGTAACTCTGTCCGGTCATTGATGAAGTCCACCAACGCTTGGGACTTGATTGTCGTCCGAGGCACATATTTTAACCCATGAGGTCCAAGCTCAATGGCCCACTTGGCAACCCGGCCAGTTGCTTCCCTGTTCTGGATTGTATCCCCCAAAGGAGCTGTCGGATGTGGGGTTCCGGCAAACTCTTAAGGTTTAAACACTGGGGTGCGTGTGAAGTCTTTCCTTCCTACCGATCTACGCCCTAGCTCGCTAACATCTCGCGGACGAACTCGACGAACTCGGGACACAAGGAGACACGAGATTTATACTGGTTCAGGCCATCGCTGTGGTGTAATACCCTACTCCAGTGTGGCGGTGGTGGATTGCTTCTAGGGCTGATGATGAACAGTACAAGGGAAGAACAGCCTCCTGAGGTTGAGGTGTTCTTGTGCTTGGTGTCTTAGCGGGTGAGAGCTGGGTGAATTTCCCGGGGTCCCCTACTGTGGTCGCTAGCTCTACTTATATAGGCCCTGGTCCTCTTCCAAAACATTGAGCGGGAAGGGAGCCAACAACGGCGGGCAAATTTGAAGGGGGACAGCTAGTACAAGTTATCCTGACAAAAGTGGCCTTTGCCTGCGAAAAGCTCTGGTGGTGACACCGTCTTGGGCTCCACGATGACCTCCATCTTGCCGTCCTCCTGGTCTTGGTCTCATTGCACCAATATAGCAACCTTTGCCCGATGCCTCGGTACTCCTCGCCTGCGCTGGCCTCCTTAGCACCAAAGAGGAAACCAGGACGTTGCGCGCGCTGGCGCTCGCCTGGTGTCGATCGTCATGGCTCACGTCCCGAGAGCCTCGTCAGGTTTCGCCCCTCCTTGATATCTCCACTCCTCGTGAGCCTGCCTGGCTAGGCCACTCCAGAGGAGGTCTTGTGTCGTTCGCCTCGTGAGGCTTGGATCCTCGCGAGGGTTTTGGATGCCTTGTTGATGAGGATGGGCCGTACGGCCTGCTAAACAACCACGCCATGGGCATGCGAGGCAGGTCTGGGGACCCCGTTCCCGAGCATGACGGTAGCCCCTGGGCCCAAGGTGCGCTTGGGCTTGGCTTCGCGACGAAGCCAAGGGTCAAGTTCGGAGCACAGTGAGCCCCAAAATCCTGCGGCCTCGAATTACGAGTGGCAGTTGATTGGACGTGGGCGTCTCTGCTTCTCCATGCTGCCTTTGAATCCGCCGAGCTATGCGGCCCCGTGGGCCTACATAGTTATTCCTCCTTCGACTGCGCCTCACTTCCCCAATCTCTCTGCTTCCTCGAGACGCTGCTTCCCTTCTCCGATCTGACCTGCCCTCCCCCTGCTTCGTTGCCATGGCGCCGAAACAAGCGGACAAGGGGAAGAAGCCAATGTCCCGGTAAGGCACTCCTCCAGCTGTCGAGCCGGCGCTAGGCCGATCCCAGGTGCTCAACGATGAGGCCATGGACAAGATGCATCAAATGCTTGCTTCCAGCTTCAACGAGTGGGGAGAGACCGTGGCTTGGCCTGCATCTCGCACTCGCATGGCTCGAGTAGCCACCGAGGTCCCAATCTTCATAGATGCTCTCTGGGCTGGCCTGATCCCTCCCTTCTCCGCCTTTCTCAACGTGGTGCTAGAGCCCAAAGATGGAGAAGTAGTCGTGTTTGCTGACCACCTGGGTCAAGGTTTTAGCCCTCCCGGATCAATGTTTTCTGGGATGTACTTGTTAGCTTCCAACTCCATCCTCAGGACATTGGACCAAATTATGTGTCCAATGTCTGCAATTTCCAAGTATTTTGCAAGACTTATCTCCAAGAGGAACCCACAGTTGAACTGTTTAGGGATTTCTTCTATTTGCACCGTCGTACAGAGCTCACAGACGGACCCAACACTGAACTTGGTGGAATGTCGATTCAAAAGAGGAAAGATGTCAGCTTCCCTCACGCCAAGCTTCATAGTCACCCCAAGGACTGGAATCAGACTTGGTTTTATTGCCGAGATACTTCTCCATCTGATGAAAATCCTCTGCCGGGTTATTGTCCTCACCGCCTTAGCAACACCCATCCATTTCCTCAGAGGCCGACTGCCAAGGAACGGTCCAAATATGCACCACAACTCTCAAAGCTCAGAGCCTTTATGGCGAACGGTTTATCAGGTGTCGACTTTGTTCGCTGCTGGATATCTTGGAGTATTCTGCCCTTAAGCTGGTGCCCCGTTTTAATGTGTGAATACACAAGGAGTTTGAAAGATCCTCAACGACATATTGATATTCAGCTAACAGAGGCTGAAGTTACTGAGGCTGTCAAGAAATACTGAATGAACCGGAGGCTGTCTGTAGCAAGACCGGGTTAAATCCTTTCTACGTTTCCAATAAACCGCCAACTGTAAGAATCACATAACTTTTTGTTTTAGCTTGCTCCTTCTAAATATTATCTCAAAACTTTGTCCATCCTTGACAGTGCGATGATCCGTTCTGCAAGAAGAAGCCGCAGGATAAACCGGCCAAGACACCTCGCCCCAAGACCAAGGTTACTAAAAAACCTTCCAAGAAGAGGACCACTGAGTCTTCTGAACCAAATGCTGATGCTGACCTGGATAATCCGGACTCATAGCTAGTACTTGATTCCCTTGGTTCTTTTTTCATACACCTCATTGACAACAACTATTATGAGGACGACGCTGAAGGTACCCAAGCTGAGGATGCAGAGCTAATTAAACTTTCCTCCGGTTCAGATCCTCTGCCAACATAGAAAATCCGTCAAGAAAACCGGAAAATAAAATTTTCACACCCCCTAGCTCACTTGGACCCAAACTTTCTTTTGAACAAGTAGCAACACGAAGCCGTCGCATAACCCGGCACAGCGGCTAGGTAGTTACCTCCGCCGGTTTACCGGACACTCCAGTCCGGAAACGTCGATCCGAAGTCTCTTATATTCCTTATACTTCTTGCCCCGAGGCGGGTTGTTTCCGTCAGCCTCTTAATCCGTCTGATTCGAATTATCAGGGCACGCCTCACTCATCCTCTGGCGAGTCAACGGCCACACAACTTCCACCCCTCAAGACAATTCCTGGGTGAGTCATATTTTCAAATTTACTTTTAATGCCTTATGTTCACCCAATGTATTGACCTTTATATTTGTTCTTCTCAGTTCCAAGCCGAGACCAAGCAAGAAGGCTCGGTTAAATAAACCGTCTGATGACAATGTGGTTATTGAACCGGAGAGAACTTCAGAACTAGAAGGAACGAATGCTGACGCCATGCTTAATGATCCGTCACCTCAAGATAATGACTTTTTTGTTGAACAAGTAGAAGTTGATACAACGGGCCATGCTGACGAACCGACAAGCCAGATCCGAACTAACGATAAACCGACAAGTGCAACTAAGGCTGCTGCTAAACCGTCGGCTCTAGTGAAGGCTGGTGACAACAAAGAAGATGACATTATGATTACTGGCTTCGGCCATACCGCTCCTGGCAATCCTGTTGCTTTATCGAAGCATAATGCCAAGGACGAGCTTTCTGCTGTGGGAAAAGGCAAATGGAACACAGACTTGTCAAGCTACGCCCACCTCAACGCCCAAGACATTCATTCTGGTTTTTTAAACCGTCTGTACACAAGCCGCGACTTTGAAGCCGGTTTAGTGAATCTGATGAAGGAGCGATATGAGGTAACTGCATAACTGTTTATCTCTTATGTCTAATTCAAAATATCAACTCCAGTAGCCCCCAAGTGCCGGTTTATGATATCAATCTAAACCAGGACTTTGTAATATCTCAACTTTGCATGCCTAGCGTCTAAGGGCCGGGTTGTCTTTTTAAGATGAACCGGTACTGTAGAATTGTAATATTGTAACTTTTGCTGGTGTAGTCCCCAAGGGCCGGTTTAACTTACAAAGATGAACCGGGACTTTAGAATAATAACCTTGTCAGTTTCGCATGTGTAGCCCCAAAGGGTTGGTTTATCTTTTCAAGCTAAACCGGGACTGTTAGAAGAATACCCATAATAGTACTTTGAGCAAACATACATTAGCCCCCAAGTGCCAATAGTAATACTTGTATTGTGCTTGAGACTTGTAGAAATTTTCTGATAACGAGCAAATAGGCGTTAGCCCCCAAGTATCAGGTGCATAACTTGTTATGTGCTTGGTACTTCAAATATGTGCTGTCAACTCATAATATGTCTCTCTTATAGGCTGAACTGAGCAATCTGGAAGCTCAAACCACTGATCTGCAAGAAAACATCAAGTCCTAGCAAGCAGAAACCTCCAAAGCCAAGGATGAGCTGACTAGTGCCTTAGCCGCCATGGAAAAGATTAAGGACGGTTTCAACAAGGAGCGGGCGGATTGGGACATTGAAAAATCCGCATTGCAAAAAAGAGCTGAGGATGCAGAAGCAGCCCTTAAACCGGTGACAGAAGAGTTGACTGGTTTAAAGCGGCAGATCAATGCTATGACCACTGCCGTGTTTGGTAAGCCTCCTTGTTTCAAGTGTTCCACATATCATCCCATACATTGTTGGTTTACTAATGTTCATAATGATGCAGGAACTCGCATTACTCATCTGGGCTCTGACATGCAGAAGAAGCTGAAGGCTGCCTATACTCTTATAGAGCAGTTATATACCGGCGTGCAACGGGTCATCTGCACTGCTTCTCATAACAAGCCGCCCCCAACCTTAATCAAAGAAACTTTAGAAAGGTTGTTAATGCTGCCTGCCCGGGTTGAAGAATTGAAAAGATCGGCTGCAAGGGCAGGTGCTCTGACCGCGCTAACTCGGGCTAAAGCATGGGTGCTTGATCTTGATCCGGTGGATGTGGGTAAAGGTTATCCGAGCTTAAGGGAAGGCGGATCAGAGTTTGGCAATGATGACCTTCGAGTCATAACCAGGGAGATGCGCCCACTGGCTTGCCAATTGGCTGAAGAAGCTGACCTTTCCTACTATCGAGCGATTCTGACGTCAACAACAAACGGGTTGCTGCACCAACTCCTGAGCCTCAAAATCTTATCCCGCCAATCCGTAAGCACACCTATGCCCCTGACATTGAACTGTCCACACTTATAAGCGACGAAGCCGTATTCCAAGCCCTAACTAGGATCGATTGGGCAACCACTGACTTCCAGCCACTTGGTAGTGATGAGGAGGATGAAACGACGCAAGATGATCCGCAGCCGTCAAGTCAGCCTGGTGATGAGTCATGATCCGGAGGCCGGTTTAGCCTTCTGCGTGCTGCAACACTTGCCGAAAAACAATTATTCTTGTGGGCATTAAAGCGCCTTGTAATAGGCTAGTTCAAACACTTAGTCTGCTATGCCATCACGCATATTTATTTTGCCTGACACTGTTAATCCGCCATGCTAAAGATATATTATGCTCATAATCCATAGCAGTTTATTCCAACTATTCCTGCGTACATGAAGTCTGAAAGTGTCCTGGCGGTTTACCGCCGGACGGGTCATGATACCCATATATATAGCCAGGGCTTATAACCAAGGCTGTTAAAAGATAATCAAATATGAAAATAAATGATACCTATGACATTGAAAAACCTCGTTGGTTTACCAACTTTTGCAGTAAGGGTGACAACCCCAATCTTGAGTACTGATAACTCCTTCCATGTGTTGCCGGTGTATGATAAAATCGTACCGGGTTGTGATAAACACTGGATTATCCATATATAACACTGGCGACTTATAGTCGAAACCAGACCGGGTTAATAATCGCCGGATTATAACTAATCATGTATTGACAACTTATAGTTGAAATCCAAGCCGAGTCATAAAACGCCGGTTTATCAAAAAATACTATAAATTTCATCCAAGGAAAAAGAACTTGGCAAATAAGAGCATAAAAAGAACATGCGAGGCTTTTCACGGGTTGCCAGGCCCCAAATCGAGGCTTTTCATGGGCTGCCAGGCCACTGTGTTAAACCATTTTACAAAGCCTTTTAAGATGGACCTCAATCATTAACCAATCGTCGTTTTAACTTTGACAAGTTCAGGGTCTATGGGATTGACTTGTCAAAAGTTTGGCGGGTCATACCAGGTTTACCTGGACGGAGTGGCTTACTTAAAAAAGGCAGGATAACCCGGGGTTTTAGGTGAATACACCTGGCTTCCAAGCCGTGGCTTGATAGCCTATTAGAAGCGTAGACTCTTTGTTCTTTGCAAAGCGAAGAGTCCCCAACCAATATATTGAGTTGTGCTCAGTGGGTGCCTATGTTTGAGTTGTGCTTTTGCAACACTCTCTTTGGCCCCTAAGTAATTTTCTTTTGGCCTTGAGCCGATCAAGAGGTGTAGCTATGGTTCGAATACGACCAGACCCCCAAGTGATTTTCCTGGTGGACTTGCGCCGATCAAGAGGTGTAGCTATGGTTCGAATACGACCAAGCTCCCAAGTGATTTTTATATATGGCTTTATAAGCTGAATCAAGGGGTAAACCGGACTCTGCTTTATAAATAGAAGCCCCCATGTGACCACACATGATGTAAGAAAAACAACAGATACCCTGCTTTAGCCGAGGCTCCGGTTTATTATATTGATCATAGTATATACATTGTCATAACTATGTACATAAGCAGAGCCGGTGGCTCAATTATAGTAAGGCCGAAGATGAGGGATATTCCACGGCCGGTGGGTCTCCTCCTCTGATTTATGCGAGTCTTTGTGCTCTCACTACTAGGAAAAGGCCTACTAATGGCGCACCTAATTTGGCCATTAATGGCGCATTAGTGGTGCGCCATTAGTGCCACGCCATTAGTATATTTTACTAATGGCGCACCACCGCGCCATTAGTATCTGATATACTAATGGCGCACCACCGGATGCGCCATTAGTATATACAACGATCGCCATTAGTATGCCTCCCGAGGCCATGTATACCAGGTGCTTTGGCATACTAATGGCGCTAACGGCATGATGCGCCATTAGTAACCCGGCATACTAATGGCGCACTCGTTTAATGATGCGCCATTAGTATCCTTTGGCATACTAATGGCGCCTTTATGTGATGCGCCATTAGTATGAATATTAGGTTTTTTATTTTTTATTTTCTGTTTTTTGCACAGGTTACAAAATGTATAATTGGACAAAATATAGACAGCACACATCAACAACAGATTCATCGAATACAATAGAAGATTAGTCTCTAAATACAATTCATCATATTAGTCTCTGAATACAATTCATCATATTAGTCTCCGAATTGAAAAGACCGAACAAAGATAGAACATTATATTACAAGTCTCGAGACCGCGAGTAGCGAGTTTGTCTTCACATTACAAGTCGATATCGATCATCTAAACTACCATCGCATAGAAGAGAGCTGCGGTCATCACGATGAGCATCATCACGATGAAACTCGTCTTCATCCGGTTCCTCCAACGCTCCCTCCCCTCTCCCGCTAGATAGCGGGCGTATCTAGATTCGGCCTCGGCCCTAGTGGTGTACCCTTTGTAACTGTTACCGCTGAATCGGTGAACCTGTCTCCGACAATCCTCCCAGTCGTCTTAGACTCCGGGAACCTTACCCTTGTACACGACATACGTCGGCATTGCTATGCACTAGCCAAATGAAACGTTAGTACCAATTCACAGACAATACATAAGCAATATATAAGTATGCAACAGAACGATCGGAACAGAAAAGCAAGACATTAATAGCATCGATTACATCTAAGTTGAACGACTCTTGAAACCAAAGAGACATACTACAAGTTCATTAAAGTTTAATTACAACATGAGCCAATCGATGTTTCAGAACTAGACACGGCATCACCGCTTTCGACTCGACTCAAGGGACCGGGCGTGGATGAAGCCGCCGTCTATCATGGGAGTCATGAAAGAACGGGTGTTGTCGACTGCATTTGTAGCATTGTGTCGATGTCACCGCGGTTGATTTGATTTCTGAGGTAGAACTGCCCCGAGTGCGAAGGACATCTTGATGGATGATTTCCGCAAACTCCATTTGGATGCGAAAGAATTCTTGTCCGATGTCCGCGTCTGGATTGCCGACACGCTCGCGGCCCAATATTTGAGTTTACTCGGTGGCGAAGTTGATGATGGTCCCGTCACGATCGCCCGCATGTGATGGATGGCATAGTAGGCACCCTTCGACCGCCCGGCTGCTTGACGCAGCAGAACATCGTATTGTGGGAGAACACGTGCTTGCCGTACTTACAAATAGGCCTGGTGAAGGTGCCTCCAGATTGGGCGTAGCCGGGGAGAACATCATCAAGAACCTTCTTGACATTTGTTTAGTCTACGTTCGATTGACGGTCCGGGTCGAAATACGTGGCCATGGAATATTTGGGGCTTAGGAGGATGAGCGTGCAATGTGCGTCACTGCAGAAAACACGGAATGTTAAAAGAAAAACGATCGAAATCTAAGAATTCATATGTTACGGGCCGGTTGAGGGAGGACTTACTCGGGAAAGTAAGGCACGAGGAAGTTATCCTTATCTTGGTTTGCCGAATGACGCCTTCGAGGTAAGAACTTCGCGACTTGCGGTCCCAGCGCTGCCCAAGATCTTGGCACGCATGTAGAAGGGTCGACTATCACGATGTCCGAGGTCTTGTCGCGAATGATCCGCATCTCCATACTCGCGAAAATAGCCGAGCGAAGGTGTAGTGCAGCGGATGAAGGTTCAACATAGCGTGGATGTCATCAAACCGCGGGACGATCGTGCGCCCGATGGAGTTATCCACAAAGCCCTTGCCCTCGGCACCTTGGCCACGAAAACCGGGTATGCCACATCCTTCTCTCACGAGACGCCGCTTCTCCAAAGAAAGAACACTATCATGCAGACTCTGCATAGCACGGTTGCAGCATTGAGCATATTTGTCGGTAGCATCGCCCTACCCGCCACATGCACCCTCCTCGAGATATCCTCGGTGAAGGTGGCCCGTCCACGAGCACGGATCGTACCGGTGCCGGCTGGCCCGCACCCTTGTTAGTCTTTCTTTTGCGTGCCTTCTTCTTCTCCTGTAATGGGACCGAGTTCTGCTCACAGACCGCCTTCTTGACTGTGTTGGGGCTGATAATATTTACGCACCTCGCCTATCGAGGCTCGGTGAAGTCGGCGGTGGGCGTCTCCCGAGAGCTGAGCAGCGAGCGGCGCTGTTGCAACTTGGCTTCTCCGCGGTACCAGCTAGATCGCGCCGTCTTTTGTTGGGTTGGGTTCTTGAGAAGGAGGCCCCATGAAGTCGCCACCGTACCCATGATCGGCAAAGTACTCATCGACGTTGGCAAATGTATAAATCGTCATCGTCGTTACGATCCTGTGCCATATGCATGTTTGGATCCAATCGATGGCATAGGGATGTCCGCACCGTTCGGCGGTCTTGCCATGGGGCCGACTTGGCGGCAACACGGTGGCGGTGTTGTCCCCGCCCCCAAAGCGAATCTGGCTCTTCGGCCAAAGCAGGGCCAGCTCAGGCGGCCGAGGGTCATCACGTCATCATCGTCGGCCCCGACGGGTCGAATCGGAGGTAACAACTCGTCGCAGCACAGAAGCACCGAACCAGTTCAACCCTAAACAAGTTGGGTGGCATCTGGGTACCATGGAACAAGGGTTGCCGGTTGAACGATTTTGCCCTTGGCGACATCGACAACTCGTTGCTCACGAAGTGCGTGAGAGTGCAGGCGTCGGCGGCGCCCTGCGAAAACATGTAGGGCGTCGGGGATGCCCGATCAAAAGGCAAGGAGATGAAGTCCTCGACCGAGAGAGGCTTAATTAGTTACCGTGATGATGGCGTCGAGCTCGGCTAATGTCGAGGCACCGCCAGCAGCGGCGTGCGATTGACGGAGGGGCGCTTGCTGCGAAGTGCCGGCGGCGTACACCGGGTGCATTAAGCTCCCGTGCGGCGTCGGAGACACCAATGCCGCCTCCGCCGGAGACACTAATGGCCCGCCATCGCATTCTGCGAGTTGCTGGCCGTGAAGCTAGGAATCGGGGGCGGCCCCTGTTGGCCGCCCGCAATCGACGTACTCAACCCCTGGATCAAGGTAGGCACAATGGCGGTGATCGTCGCTCCGAGTTGTTGTTGCACTTGCTCTTGGACAATCTCCGGAATCCGCGCCACCTGTGCCTTGAGTTCTTGAACCTCGCTACCGCTTTCTTCGAGCTGGTCTTTTTCTCCTTCCGCACACCGGTATAGTATGACCCCATTTTGTGGACAAGCCTTTGCCGCCACACGACCAGTGACGTCGACTTCGAAGCTTATCCTTGTTCTTCATTACATTCAACGCCCTATTTAGAGTGGTGTCCCAAGGGTTGCTCTTAGTCGACCCTGCGCTACTGCTTTCAGTCGCCTGCGGAAGGAATGTGAACCATTTAGAAATTTGGCTTCATTAATTAGAATGCAGCCATATGGAGCTAACTACCCCGGGGGTGGTATTCCTTACGAACAACCTCAAGCGCCTGGTCTTCGGATCCGTGGTAAGCTCCTTTCTTTTAGTCCTTCTTGTACCGGCCCCGACAAAGTTCCTGGTCTGCTTGTCACCGTATTTATCGAAGAGGCGGTAGGCCTTGCTCGGCACGCTCCGTGTCCTCCTTGTCCCATATAGGCTCCGCCACTCAGAACCGCCCGGGACCGAGTGTGTGTTCCCTAAGTTCAGCTCCGCATTTCTTTCCCCCACCGACTTGATTCGGAGTTTGCGGTGCTCGAGCAATTGATCTTGAAGTCGTTGTAGTCATCTTCGGTGATCCAAGGATTTTTCTCCTTGATCTTCTCATAACTCTCACCTTTCTCGATCATTCTCTTCACATTGCTTTTCCAAGTAGACAGGGCCTTGCTCATCTTCGTGAGGGCAGCATTGTTCACTTTATTACCTTTGAGGCTTGTGTTTTCAATTCAGCGGGGAACTTGTATCGTTCGTGCAGCTTCGTGAAGAGGAGGTTGCGCCAAATTCCCTCGGTCGGGATGCCTCGGGTTCTCGGTGTTGATCGAGACGGTGCTCGGAGAATGCACCCGAGCTAAAGCGAGTACCCTTGACTATTCGTTCGGCGCCGTTGGATTCCGTCGGAGTCCACTTCAGTAACTTCCTCCTTGAGGGTGCGGAGCACGGTCGAGCGCCGGTCCTTCCGTTGCCTCTTTCGTTGGCTGTCATCAGTAAATGCGCCGCCATCATCGATGGTGGCATCCTCGGCGGCACCATCGGTGGTGGCATCGATGAGGTCATACTCGGCGGTACCATCGGTGGTCTCGGGATCGGTGGGGAAGGCGGCGTCCTCATACAAGTGAGGTTGTTCCTCCATCTCCTAGGACAGCTCCTGAATGCCTTGCCGCCCGAACCCCGGCCTCATCGTTGTTGGCCATGTTTCTCTCTAAATAGGAACAAAGTTTGGTCAAAAGTTGGTTATTGTCAAGGAACAAGATCATGGTCTCATCATTTAGGCTTTGTCGACACCGAGGCATCCTAAAAGCTAAGCTTTTATCATTGAGGGTTTTTCGACGCCGAGGCACCCTAAAAGCCTAATCTTTCATCATTAGTCACAAGTACCCCATATGTCCTATTTTTAGCAAAGTCATGCTAAAATTCACAGAAAATTTCAGCATGACCTTTGCTGAAAATAGGACATATGGAGTACCCGAATTTGCTGGAACGGAAGTTAATCGACATTCCAGCAAACTCAAGGGCCTCTCGGGTGGACAAGGCGAAAAAGCCTCCATCACAACAAAGCAAATCATTGCATGGGCATCTGAGATGTGAAGTAAGAACGCCATGTAGCATTAAACCATTTCCACAGTACTATGGTGATTTGAGATCATATATTTATGTTCGCAAAGAGTAGTTTATGATCTAAGACTAAAAGGAAATGCACCAAGAAGATTAAATTGTCGGTCAGTCTCCAAAACTGATCCCAGCATTTTAACCAGTCCCTAGCAAGAACACAAATGTGGAAGCAAGTCAATCGCACAACATAAGATGGCAGCTACTGGCTAGAGCTAGTATTATGTTATCATGTTTTACGAATAGATTATAGGAACCTCAAATATATGACGTTTTGCAAATGGAGATTATAAGGAACACCGACATTCGGCAAGTTCACGGGTTACTACATTGTATATATGAGACTGAAAACATCAGTTTGAGAGATGAACTAGATAATAAAATTAGAAGATGAACTTGTAATAGTTTCACGAGGTTTGGTTGGACCTTTGTAAGTACACTTTCTACCTAACATCGTTCAAAACACGAGTAATCTACTTGCGAGCAGTATGAGAACTTCCAATTTATTTGTATATCATCATCATTTTCATAAATAACTTTGCTTGATATGTCACCTTGGTTCAAATTAATGGAGGTTTGGGCTCTCGATTTCTTGGTTGTTGGTTGACTACTCTTTTCACTGGATGAAAATAAGCAGATACACATAACTGACAGCACACATACACATCACAGATTTAACAAAATTTGCACACAACTCAGTAGCACTTCATCATCATATAAAGTATACATCAAAATTGCCAGCCAGGAATCAACATTACAAAATCAAAGGAAAAAAATAGAAGCATTCTCCAAGCAACAAGTTTGCTTCTTCTCTTCCAACATAGAACTAATTCAGAAGAAAGAACATAGATGTCTTAAGGAGGGGGATCATCTCCGAAGGATCGATTTGCGCTCTATGGTAATGAAGGATGTTCCTATTTCCGAAGTTCCGTTCCAGCTCTACCATCCCCTATTTATTTAAAAACATCAAACCGTAAGCTAGTAACTACAATTTATCCTTGTTTTTCTGAAATGGAGTAGTGCTTGTCCATTCTTTGGAATATGTGGAACTTTATTTTCATGAAGAGAATTGTCAATGCCTACTTGGCATTGATAAAGTGACCTTATTCATTAGCATTATGCCAAGTTATCACTGCTCTGCTCTAGGATAGTTTGTAGACACTAGCTTCTTATGTTCACAGCGAGAGAAAAACAGGGTCAAGTAGGAAAGTAAAATACAAGTAAAAACAAAGAGAGTGAAATAGGAGCTACATTTACTTGATAAATGAGAAGCCAGCAGATTAGCATGTGGTCCATTATGGATTGATTCGGTGACTGGGAGGTCGTGCTTGATCAATTGGGTACTGGGAGGTCATTCTCCTCTAGGAATCAATCATGAGTAGTAACTAGCTAGCTTGGCGGTAGCATATCAGGTAATATTGTCCAACTTCGCCTCCTTCGATTTTTGGGGGAAAAGGTTCGTACATCACTGTGTGCTGTGTCCTAATTCACATCACTGCACCCACCCAAACACACACACACACATATCTTAATTCACATCACTGCACCCACCCAAAAGCATGACACGACAAAGAGAAAAGAGGAGAAATCACTGTGTGCTGCATCCACTACCCGAATGATGACGTCCCAGCCCCGGCACCAGCAAGTACAGAAAGGAAACCCCCATGGAAAAATCAACGAAGATGGTTCCTGATTGATCTCCACAATACCATGCTACCAAAATTAACCTATTTGACTGAAGATAATTGAAGATGGTTCCTGATCGATCCATTGAATGTTTGTAGAGTGAGGGGGAGAGGGGGAGAGGGGGAGAGGAGGAGGGGGAGCTCACGGGGGCGGTGATGTGGACGGGGCGACGAGGTTGGGCGACGAGGTCCGGGTGGTGGTGTGGGTGCTCCGGCGATGGTGGTGTGGACGGGGCGGCGTCCGGGCCACCGGCGACGAGGGCGGCGGGGCGATGGCGAGTCGGCCGGGCCACCGGAGTCGGCCGGGCGAGGTCAACGGCGAGCGCACCCTCTTCCTTCTCCTTCTCCGCGGGGAAAGCGGCGGGGCGGCGGCGTCGGGAGAGGAGGAGGCGGCGTCGCGGCGTCTCGCGGTGTCGGGGCGGAGACGAGGACGACGGGGCGGCGTCACGGCGTCGGGGCAGCGTCGAGGCGGCAGGGCAGCGGCGTCGGGAGAGGAGAGGAGAGGGGAAGGGGATCGAGGGCGAGGGCGAGAAGGCGATCGAGGGCCGGGGAGGAAAAATATGGATGGGGGCACAATACTAATGGCGCACCACCCCTCGGTGCGCCATAAGTATATCCCTGGTGCGCAATTAGTATTTTTTTTTGATTTCTGCTCGGGCCAACAGGTTATCTCCCACCTGACCTGATCCACACCAAGTTCCCTCTACTAGCTCGACTGGTAAGTAGCCAATTCTCACACCAGGAGGTCCTGGGTTCGATTCCCAGGCTCCACGATTTTTTTATGCATTTAAAAATGCTGTTTGATACTTATTTATGTTTAAATATGTTCAAACTTGTTTAAATCATAACAGTACTATTTTTTTATAAGACATTAATAATTTTTTAAATATCATCAAACAGTAATGCCGGTGGAGCGGGGAGGTGCGCTGAGGTGCGGGGGCGTGGCGGTTGAGTAGGGGAGGTGCGGGGTCAGCGGCGGTTGAGTAGGGAATCGAGGGTGCGGGGGTGGCGGCGGCAGTGGACGGGGGTGCTTTCGGCGAGGAACCGGATCTGGCGAGGTGGGATAGCGATCGAGATGGAGGGGGATCGAGATCGAGTGTCCATGAAATTTAAAAATATTCATGATAGTTCAAAAAGTGCCCTTGAAATACAATCGAGAAATGAAGGCTACGATTTAAATACACTCGATCTTAGCTAGCTATCTGTTCACAATCTTCTTGCCCTTCTTTTTCGCAAATGGAGTTCTTCTGTGGAACGGACGTCCTTTAGGTAGGGTGGTCCTGCTTCTTCTTGTGGTGTATGCTGCTACTTCATCATCGTCGTCATGTTCGATCCTCGAGTCGCCGTACTTGTTGAAGTCTTGCTCATTGGCTACTCCATCCATTCCGATGATCTTCCTTTTGCCTCTCCTCACGACAACACGACTGGGCTTTGGCGGGTCGGTAATGAAGAAGCATTGGTCCACTTGGGAAGCCAGTACCCATGGCTCATTTTTTGTGGTGACGTTTGCGCCCGCGATCTTGGATTTGGCTTCGTATAACCATGATGGTGAAATATCGGTCTTCTTTTAGGGCGCTCTTGGCCCATCTCGACACGGAACATCGGCACCTCCTCTCCGGCGTAGCTCAGCTCCCAGATCTCCTCGATCCTTCCGTAGTATCTGTCCTTGTCCTTACGGTGTAGGATTCCATCGTTACCCGGAGTTCTGATAACCATCGCTCTTCATGTCCTTGTCCTCGGTGTAGAATGTGTAGCCGTTGATATCGTGACGCCTCATAGGTCATCGTGTTGTGCTCGGCGCCACAGTGAAAAGGTGAATATGAGTTGTTCTTCCGCGGAAGAATCTTCATGTAAAGGGGCAATGACGAAGCTTCTGCTTGAACCAACGCGTGAAACATGAGTTGTGCTCTTTGAGTATATCTCCGTCCGTCCTCTGTTGGCCTCGGTCATTGTAATGCCTTCCCAATAAAGGTTTTGTGCTCTACCACCCAAGGATCGACCACGTCTATGTGTTCTAGCGCGACTAGGTTTGCTCTTTCAAAGTCGGCGAGTCGACCCTCAAAGTCGACATGCATTTCGCGGCGACCCTCACGGTGAACCCATCCAGCGAGCCTGCCGAGGTGCCTGTTGATGGGCAGACCAACGGGGTTCTCGATGCCTAGATAATTCGTGCAGTAAGAGATGCACTCTTCGGTCAGAAAGCCCCTGGCTATACTTCCCTCTGGATGTGACATGTTCCGAACATATCCTTTGATGACACCATTCATCCTTTCGAACGACATCATGCTGTGCAGGAACGTCGGCCCGAGTTGGATGATATCCTCCACGATATGGACCAGCAGATGCACCATAACGTCGAAGAATGCGGGCGGAAGTACATCTCAAGCTCGCATAGTATCACCACGATCTCTTCTCGTAGCCTTCGAGTTGCCTCACGCCAATCGACTTCCGAGAGATGACGTCGAAAAAGTTGCATAGGCCAAATAGCATTTCACGGACGTACGTCCATGATCCCACGGATTGCAACCGGAAATATCTGCGTCATCAAGACGCGATGTCATGAGACTTCATCCCGCTGAACTTCGTTTGGGTCTAGGTATCTGCTTATCTTCCCAGCGTAACCAGAAGGAAGTTTTACTCCTAGGAGGCAGGTGAAAAACTGCTCGATCTCCTCGACTTAGAGTGAAGCACGCGGGAGGGTAGTCATTTCCGGTCTTCTTGGCCTTTTGCCTTTGCGATGACTTTTCGTGTCCTGCTTCGCCTCATCATCATCATCATCATCATCATCATTAGCGTGAAGCTCCTGCACGATGCCCATTGATTTCAAGTCTGCCCTTGCTTTCGGCCCATCTTTGGTCCTCTCTGGCATGTTGAGCAGGGTACCAAGCGGACTCTCGCACACGTTCTTCGTGATATGCATGACATCAAGGCTGTGAGGCACACGGTGGATCTTCCAGTATGGCAAGTCCCAGAAAACAGACCTCGTTTTCCATACCTTCAGCAGCGGCTCTGGCGCCTTTCGCTTCTTTCCCGGCTCTAGCGCCTTTTGCTTCTTTCCCGGCAGTGGGCAATCTTTCCAATTTTTCAACAACTTGTCTATTTCCTCGCCGCTCCTCGTACACGGGCGTTTTCGGGGTTCGGTTTCACCATCGAACAGATCCTTGCGTTTCCTCCACGGGTCATCGTCGTGAAGCCACCTTCGATGTCCCATGAACACGGTTTTCGAAGACCCGGGATCTCTATCTAGCTAGCGATACGTTGTGTCATCCATGCACCTTACGCATCCAGAAAATCCGTCGACTACCTGCCCCGCGAGATATCCGTAATCGAGATAGTCGTGCGATCGTGAGCGGGCGTCTCTCATAGGGAAATATTCTTTCTCTGCGGCGTCCCACGTATTGGCTGGCGTTTTCCACAGCGTGTCAAGCTCCTCTTTCAGCAGCCCAGATACAGATTGATGTCGTTCCCTGGTTGTTTCGCCCTTCAATTAGCATACTCATGTGAATGTACTTCCTCTTCATGCACAACCAGGGGAAGGTTGTACATCCACACAAACACATGCCAGTGCTATGTGTGCTTCTCTGGCTGCCAAACGGATTGACTCCATCGGTGCTCGCGCCCAGCATGATGTTCCTTGGATCGTTCCCAAATTCTGAGTCATCGAAGTTCAACGCTTGCCACTGGCTCGCATCCTTAGGGTGACTCAGCATCTTGTCTTTTTTATCTATCTCCGGATCATTTGCGTCATCTTCTCGCTTCTTCTCCTCCCTATCCGCGTGCCAACGCAGGAGCTTTGCTACCTTAGGGTCCGCGAAATACCGCTGCAGACAAGGAGTGATCGGAAAGTACCGCACCACTTTTCGACGAGCTTTCTTCCTCTTCTTGTATCGAGTGACGCCGCACATCGGACATATGGTAGACTCCGCGTGCTCGTCCCGATAAATGATGCAATTGTTTATGCACACATGGTATTTCACGTGCTGTAAATCGAGAGGACACACGATTTTCTTCGCCTCCTCCAAACTGGTCGGGCACTTGTTCCCCTTGGGAAGACGTTCGTGCCAGAATGACATGTTCTCGTCGAAGCATGCGTCGGTCATTTTGTGTTTTACCTTCATCTCCGAGCCATGGCGTTACTTTCGGCGGGTATCCTCGGGCCTGCATCCTTCATACAATGGATTAACCGCGTCTAACTCAATTTTATCCATCTTGGCTTTCTCTCGGGCGGCAGCTCTTGCGTTATCCGTCTGCTTGAGAAGCAGCTCTTGAATATGAGGGTCCTGCACCCAGCCCATCGATGCTCCAGCGTCGTCTGCTCCGCCGGCATCATCATCTTCATGATCATGCCCGTCGTCTGCTCCAGCATCTTCCTCATCATCATGTCCTGCATCTTCTACATGATGACCGTCCTGATCATCTCCTGGGGATTCTTCGTCTTCTCGCCCGCCCGAGCCGCTGTGGTTGTCTTGCTGCCCTTCCTCATTTCTTGCCCGACCCCCATGGACGACTTCGTAGTCATCTTCATCACCTTGCCACCGATAGCCATCCATGAAACCACGCAAGAGCAGGTGGTCCCGCACCTGCCTAGAATCCGGGTCCGCAATAAGGCTCTTCACTTGCATCTTCGACACGGACATCTTATCTCCGTCTCGTTCTTTTGAAGCATCTCGGCCTTCGCGGACCTCAAAACCTATTCACGATGCCTTTGGTCATCGATGCGGACCATGGTCGCTTCAAGGTAGAGCAAAACGATATTTTAGAACCAAGAAAAATTTGGCATGACTTTCCCTAAAAATAGGACCAAAAGAATGCTTAATGCCAAAATTCTACTTGAAACAGAAATGAATCAACATTCCGGCAAAATATTGGCAACTATCGCATTTCAAATACGGTACACCTCCAAACACAAACACATATGCAACAACACAAACATATGCAACACCACGAACATACATAGATCTAGCTAGGCCATAAAAAGTGCATGTGCACATTGTTGTAGGGAGAACAACATAAATATAGCTTCCCCCCTTACTTACCTATTAAAACAAGGTAATTTAACCACTTAATTTGAATGAACCTATGGTGGAAATGAGGTGAAAAAGAGGAGGCACCCTAGAGAAGGAGGAGGTGGAGAGAATGAAGTGGGGAGAAAGTGAGCGTGGGTAGGAGAGGCTGTCCAAAATATCTTGTTGCTGCCCACTTACTAATGGCGCACTGGCACTAAATGCGCCATTAGTAATCCAGGTTACTAATGGCGCACCTTCTGACAGTGCGCCATTAGTAGTTTTGCAAAAAAAAATATATATATATAAATACTAATGGCGCACTGATCCACAGTGCGCCATTACTAGTTTAAACTAGTAATGGCACACGGTTGATCAGTGCGCCATTAGTAGTATTGCAAAAAAAGGAATAAAAAATATAATAAAAAGAACAACGTTAGTGGCGCACCTTCTGACTGGTGCGCCATTAGTAGTTACAACTAGTAATGGCGCACTTTGCCTGGATGTGCCATTAGTATGTTTGGACAGGCGCACTAGTTCAAAAAAAAAAAATTTGATACTAATGGCGCACTCTGGGCCAGGTGCGCCATTAGTAGTTTCAACTCTAATGGCGTATCAGCAGGTGGTGCGCCATTAGTATATACTACTGGCGCATCCACTGTCTGGTGCGCCATTAGTGTCAATCCCATCTATAGCCCTTTTTCTAGTAGTGTCTCGAACACCTATAAGGTAGTATGACCCGTTATGCAGATTCTTGCTGACCACAAAGGGTCCTTCCCAAGGCGGGGATAACTTGTGCATATCAGTCTGATCCTGGATGAGTCGGAGCACCAGATCGCCTGCTTGAAAAGTTCTGGTTCTAACCTGGCGGTTGTGATAACGATGCAGATCTTGCTGATAAATCACCGAACGGGCTGCTGCAATGTCGTGCTCCTCATCTAACAGGTCAAGTGCTTCCTGTCGTGCCTTCTCATTGTCAGCTTCGACATAAGCCGCCACACGAGGCGAGTCATGACGGATGTCACTAGGGAGAACCGCCTCTGCTCCATAAACCATGAAAAAGGCGTGTAACCCATAGATCTATTGGGCGTGGTATTGATGCTCCATAACATAGAAGGTAAATCCTCCACCCAACAACATGGCGTCCGTCGCAAAGGAACCATGAGCCGGGATTTGATGCCTCTCAAGATCTCTTGATTGGCTCTCTTCGCTTGACCATTAGATTGGGGGTGATCCACTGATGATACGTCATGCCGGATGTGCTCACATTGACAAAATTCTTTCATAGCCCTCTTGGAAAGATTAGTGCCATTATCAGTTATGATGCTATGTGGAAAACCAGACAGGAAAATCAATTTCTTGATGAATTGAACGGTCATAGCTGCATCACACTTACTAACTGGCTCTGCCTCCACCCACTTAGTGAACTTATCAACTGCCACCAGGAGGTGGGTCTTCTTATCCTTAGATCTCTTAATGGGCCCAACCATATCCAGCCCCCAAGTTGCAAATGGCCAAGTGATTGGAATCATCCTCAACTCTTGAGCCGGTACATGAGTGCATCGTGAGAGTTTTTGATAGCCATCACACCTTTTGACCAAGTCCTCAGCATCGGCATGAGCCGTTAGCCAATAGAAACCATGACGAAAAGCCTTGGCTACCAGAGACTTTGAACCGGCGTGGTGACCACAATCTCCTTCTTAGATCTCACACAAAATCTCACGACCTTCTTCAGGAGACACGCAATGCTGAAATGCCCATGTCATACTGCAATGATGTAACTCTCCATTGACAATAGTCATGGACTTCGACCGCTGGATTATCTTCCTGGCCAAAGTTTCATCTTCCGGTAACTCGCCCCGGTTCATATACGCCAAATATGGGACCGTCCAATCTGGGATGACATGAAGAGCCGCCACTAATTGAGCCTCCGGATCAGGAACAACCAGATCCTACTCCATGGGGAGCTTGACCGACGGATTATGTAGCACATCCAGAAAAACATTTTGTGGAACCGGTTTACGTTGGGAACCCAAACGACTTAAAGCGTCCGCCGCTTCGTTCTTTCGCCGGTCCACATGGTCAACCTGATAACCTTTGAAGTGACCAGCGAAAATATCTACCTCTCGACAGTATGCTGCCATGAGCGGTTCCTTGGAATCCCAAGTACCAGACACTTGTTGAGCCACCAGGTCCGAGTCACCGAAGCCCTTAACCCGGCTTAAATTCATCTCCTTAGCCATCCGAAGACCGTGCAGTAAAGCCTCGTATTCAGTTGCATTGTTAGTGCAAGAGAACATTAAACGGAGAACATAACAAAACTTATCACCTCGTGGGGAAGTTAATTCGACTCCAGCCCCCGAGCCCTCCAATTGCCTGGACCCATCAAAATGAATAGTCCAATAAGTATGATCCGGCTTCTCTTCTGGCGCATGTAACTCTGTCCAGTCATTGATAAAATCCACCAATGCTTGGGACTTGAGTGCCGTCCGAGGCACATATTTTAACCCATGAGGTCCAAGCTCAATGGCTGTGACACCCCAAAATTTTAACCTTGTTTTATTAATTAAAATATTTGCCAGGAAATTAAATTTTTCATTTTCTGGATTTTCTTTGATTTCAGGAACATTCTTTTCTTTGATATTGTGGAGTTTGTACCCCAAGTGAAAACTTTCCTAATATATTGTTGGATTTGTTTATCTTCCCAAGACCTTTTCTTTATGATCAGTGGAATTATTTCTGAATTTACCTTTCCTGAACTTTATTACTGTGATAATAAAATTTCTTAAGTTTCAGAGCTCAATTTGCACTGCACCCCTTTGATAGATTTATTTATAATTTTCACCAAAATTTCGGGATGCCATGTGAGGTTTCTAAATCACTTTTATGCAAAAATATCTTTCATTCATTGGATATTTTGAGCTCTACACCAGATTTTCAAATCTGGTCCAGTGGGCAATTTTGCACTACAATCTATTTAAATAATTCTTTAAAACTTCCACCAAAATTATGGGATGTTAACAGGTGTATATCATTCAACTTTATGCAAAAACCCAGTGATGTCCCTTGAAATATTTGAGTGTATCAACCTCATTTTCATTCTGGTCCAACCTGATGATTTGTACTGCAACCATATTTTAACTTGCTCCTTTACCCTTGGTTCTTTTTCCTGCTTATAGACCACCCTGCAAAACACTTAAGTCCAAGAGAGTGAACCCATTGGAGTAGTTTTGGTCCATGAAACAATATCCTTTTCTTTCTGACCAGATTTGGTTTTCTCAAATTTTTGCACTAGCAAGTTTCTAGATTTGGCCAACTAACCTTGCCATCCTGACCCGCATCTAAAAAGACCCTGATCTAGAGATTTTGGACCCTCCAAGAGTTGCCTAGATGCCCTTATCATTTTGTCAAACACTTGATGTGCATGGCCAGTTTGGGCATGGTTTTTAGTTTGTACTTTGGACTTGCTTGTTTTGCCAAATCAGCTTGTCCCATAGCTCTGCCTTAGCCTATAGCCCCACCCTGCCAAACCCCTCGTGGATTGGAGCACCCTGGCCTGCCATGGCAATTCGCCGAGCATGTTGCGTGCGTGCTCTAGGCGCGCCCAGAGCGCGTGTTTTGCACGTGCGTGCACCCGAGCCGCCGCGTTCGCTCGCCCCGCGCCCCTGACTTTTGCTCACCTACAGAGCCACACCTCGGCCTCACCCACTCACCAGAACACGCCAGACCGCCCCTGGAGCTCCACAAGGCCGCCGTCAGGTCGGCCGTGGCCACAAGCAGCCGGCTACAGCAGCCCTGCCATGAACGGCGTCGCCCGAACCACCCACGCGCGCCAGCTCGCCCCCTTGAGCAGTAGGGAGCCCGTCGGAATGCGCCGACCAGCCCAAACCACCGCCACGTGGCCCTGCAGCACAGTATGGCGGTTCGCCGTCGAGCCTATCTCCGGCCGCCGCGGAACCGACCTTCCCCGGCTATATATAGCCCCAGGCCTCGCTCGAGCCCCCTCAGGCAGCCTCGTACCACCCCTCTAGCGCGCCCCACGACCAGCAAGCAACGGCGGGACGCCTTCTTCCTCGCCTCCGACCGATTCGGCCGCCGCCGCCCTCTGGTCCCAACCGTCGTGAACAGAGCCTCCCCCACCCTTTCAGCACCACCACCCGAATCCTCTTCGTCTTGCGGAGCCGCCCAGACCCCCAGCTACGACGGAGCACTACCCTGGCCAGAACCCCCAAATCGGCCCGAAGCTATCTCTGCCGCAAAGCTCACCGCCGGCGATTCCCTTCGTCCCCACCTACCTAACGACCACCGAGAGGACCGCCCTGGACCCGCGGATCCATCCCCGCCCTTAGCTCCCCGCGAGGAACCGCCGTTTGCCGGCGACGATCACCGGAGTCCCGCCTCCGCTCGGGCAGAGGAAGAGGAGGGAGGGTCGACTAGTCAAACCTGACCAGTGGGCCCCCCGGACCCACTGTCGGTGACTCATGTCGATCCACGCTGGAATAAGTGGAGACGTAAACCCCAGAATACGCCTTCAACGTGGTTAGTTCCGAAACGTTTTTCCTTTTTTCTGATTTATTTTAAAGACATATTTTGACCAAAACTTTGACTGGCTATAACTTTTTAGATATAAGTCCAAATGAGTTGATTCTTTTTCCTACCTCTCTCAAATTTTGTCTAGTTTATTTTCAGATTTATTTGAAAAAATTCAAACAACTTTTTGTGCTGTTTTGAAAGTATGTGTTAATTCCAATTTGTTTAAAATAGGATTTTGGGGACAGAGAAGAAAACTTTCAAAAGTTTTAGGATGCACCCTGCCTCTACACAACTTGAAGGCAAGCATTCTGAACCCTGGCATAATATTGTGTGTGTTATTTACGCGATTCCAACACCACCTCAACACAGAGTACCCATTATTTTTATGTGATGATATGTTCCTACTCATGAGTGCATATTGATGATTTCATGCTATCGGAGTTGGATATGTTTGGATAATAGTCACCATCGAATGCCTTTCGTGCATATCAGAAGGAATCCGGGAAAGCCTCATGTCTTGGGTAGACACGGGTTTGTCCCCATTCCTCCGTCGAGACGGTTGTGTCCGGTACGGCATGATGAGGTATGTCGAGTGGTGATTCTGTCTGTTGGTAGTGGCATAATTTGTCATGCTAATCATGCAGGGAATACTTAAGCCTCCTGAGTCGACCATAGATAGAGTCTTGTTCCGGTAACCCCCATACTTGTTTCGTACTACCACTTGTCCCTGCCATGGGTAGGGTGCAGTTCGATAAGTTGTCAACCCCTTTCCTAGCACACACCTTTGTGTAGAGGCCATGGTGGAAGATACCAAGGCATCCGGTAGGCATGCCACCTGGTCGAGGCATGGGTGTTTTCGGTTGTAGCCGAAGGGGTAGCTCCCCTAGTTTGCGCGCGGTATAAATTTTGTGATCCCATGCTAATCGAGGTTGTAGCCTCCCCACTTGGAGTTTTGCTTAAACGGATGTCATGGGTGATTCCAGACACAGGTGAGTTAGGCTGGTGTGTGCGGTCAGGTGTGTTTTCAACCAAAAGACCGTAGACGGAATTAGTCCCGATGGACTAAAGGAATCCGTTACCCGTGAGTAAAGAGTACACTCTCTGCAGATATTAAACATCTATTCGAATAGCCATGTCCATGGTTAAGGACTACAGTCTGGGATGGGTCAGGTGTCGGTCCTAGTGTCGGTCTTCGGAGGAAAAACTACTAAGTCAGAACATTGATTATGACCGGTGACATATGATGATTATGATTATTTTACTGCGGACTAACTATTTTCATTAATTGATTTATTGAATATCCCTGGGACGGTTCTACCTCCTGGATATTCATTGTGATTGTTTTGTATAAGCCCTGTATGTGGTGTCGCACAGACGCCCGACTGTGGCATGTTTTTTATTGATTTACTTTATAGGCCCTTTATGTGGCGTCGCTGAGACACCCGACTGTGGCGTGCTTGTTATTTATTTACCATATAAGCCCTTTATGTGGTGTCGCTGAGACGCCCGACTATGGCATGCTTATTATATATTTACTTTATGAGCCCTTTATGTGGCGTCGCACAGACGCCCGACTGCGGCATGTTTGTTACTTATGAGCCCTTTCTGTGGTGTCGCTCAGACGCCCGACTGAGGCATTCTATTTCTACTCTTCAATTGCATCATTCATGTATTATGTGAATAACTCACTTGCGTGCATCATGGATTTTTGTTTGTGACTGACGTTGTAATCGTGAATATTTTAGAGCATGATTATCTTTTGAATATTATACCTGTGTTCATAATGTTTGCGAGTACATTCAAAGTACTCACTGGCTTGTCCCTGGCTATTGTCTTGGCCAGATTTCTTGCATGGAGAGGAGCATTGCGATGACAGCCCCGGAACCTCAGCAATGGTGATAGCAGCCTCAAGAAGATAGGAGTTAACCTGGTCAGCTGTTCCTATGGGAAATGGAGTCCCATAACGCTGATGATCCACAAACCGCTTCCGCCATCAACCACTAGAAACCATTTGTTGTAGTCATAGGCCAAAATGGTCTTGTACTACATGTTTTGTATTTTGCTTGGAATTTCTGTATCAATTTGGTGCCTCATCGGCTAACAGTAATCCTGGGGCTGGTGAGCACAAGGGCCATTTTCTGGAAATTAATATCCCGAAAATCCGGTCCTGACAATGGCCCACTTGGCAACCCAGCCAGTTGCTTCCCTGTTCTGGATTATATCCCCCAAAGGAGCTATCGGATGTGGGGTTCCGGCAAACCCTTAAGGTTCGAACACTGGGGTGCGCGTGAAGTCTTTCCCTCCTACCGATCTACGCCCTAGCTCGCTAACATCTCGCGGACGAACTCGACGAACTCAGGACACAAGGAGACACGAGATTTATACTGGTTTGGGCCACCGTTGCGGTGTAATACCCTACTCTAGTGTGGCGGTGGTCGATTGCCTCTAGGGCTGATGATGAACAGTACAAGGGAAGAACAACCTCCTGAGGTTGAGGTGTTCTTGTGCTTGGTGTCTTAGCGGGTGAGAGCTGGGTGAATTGTCCGGGGTCCCCTACTGTGGTGGCTAGCTCTACTTATATAGGCCCTGGTCCTCTTCCCAAACATTGAACGGGAAGCGAGCCAACAACAGCGGGAAAATTTGAAGGGGGACAGCTAGTACAAGCTATCCTGACAAAAGTGGTCTTCGCCTGCGAAAAGCTCTGCTGGTGACGCCGTCTTGGGCTCCACGATGACCTCAGTCTTGCCGTCCTCCTGGTCTTGGTCTCGTTGCACCAATATAGCAACCTTTGCCCGATGCCTTGGTACTCCTCGCCTGCGCTGGCCTCCTTAGCACCAAAGAAGAAACAAGGACACTGCGCGCGCTGGCGCCCGCCTGGTGTCGATCGTCATGGCTCACGTCACGAGAGCCTCGTGAGGTTTTGCCCCACCTTGATATCTCCACTCCTCGTGAGCCTGCCTGGCTAGGCCACTCCATAGGAGGTCTTCTGTCGTCCGCCTCGCGAGGCTTGGACCCTCGCGAGCGTTTTGGATGCCTTGTCGATGAGGATGGGCCGTACGGCCTACTGGCTTAGCCACGCCATGGGCCGTAGGCAGGCAGGTCTGGGGACCCCCGTTCCCAGAACACCGACAGTAGCCCCCGGGCTCAAGGTGCGCTCGGGCTTGGCTTTGCGGCGAAGCCAAGGGTCAAGTTTAGAGCACCGCGGGCCCAAAAAGCCTACGGCCTCGGTTGACGCATGGCAGTTGATTGGACGTGGGCGTCTCCGCTTCCCCATGCTGCCTTTGAATCCGCCTAGCTATGCGGCCCCCGCGACCTACACAGTTATTCCTCCATCGCCTGCGCCTTGCTACCCCAATCTCTATTCTTCCTTGAGACTCTGCTTCCCTTATCCGATCTGACCTGCCCTCCCCCTGCTTCGTTGCCACGGCGCCGAAACAATCGGACAAGGGGAAGAAGCCAATGTCCCGGTCAAGCACTCCTCCAGCTGTCGAGCCGGCGCTAGAACGATCCCGAGTGCTCAACGATGAGGCCTTGGACAAGGCGCGTTCGATGCTTGCTTCCAGCTTCAACGAGTGGGGAGAGACGGTGGCTTGGCCTGCATCTCGCACTCGCATGGCTCGGGCAGCCACCGAGGTCCCAATCTTCATAGATGCCCTATGGGCTGGCCTGATCCCTCCCTTCTCTGCCTTTCTTAGCGCGGTGCTAGAGCATTACCAGATCCACATGCTACATCTTGACCCCCAATCGGTCACTCTTCTTGTTGTCTTCGCTTTCGTGTGCGAAGCCATGATGGGTATCGCTCCTTCGGTGGCCCTCCTCCGTCATTTCTTGTCGCTGCACCTGGACGACCCTCAGCAATGCTCGGGGTGCGTGAGCTTTCAAGCCGTGGCTGCGACTGCGGGCACGGGGATTGAATTCGAGCTCCCTTCATCCACGAGCGAGTTTCGTACGCCATGGGTGTTTGTTGTTGCCGGCGTGCTCAGCCCCTGCTTCGTCTCCCGGCGGGGCCGGCTGTTCCAAACTCCGGCTGGGGCCACCAGAAGCTCTCGAGCCCCCGCCTTGCTCTCGTCTGGGCCAGGCTGAGGCTGCTGAAGGACCGCGGCGTGACCTTGCCAATGGTGGTGAAGGAGTTCGTCAAATGCCGGGTTGCTCCGCTTCAGAGCCACTCTCGCCCAATGTGGACCTTGCTCAACAGTCAGGACCACATGAGGTTCTAGGAGTCTGGGCTCCCTCTCAGGACGCGGCAAACCGTGCTCAAGGTCTTGACGGGTGTCCCTTTGCTGGGCCGAAATGCCTGGGAAGAATTGCCTCCTGTATCGCTGCATGAACAAGGATGAGTTTGCAGCAAGCATGCCTTCTTTCGACAAATGGGGGCTACGGCCGATCGGACTGGTGGGGCCCCGTGAGAACCCCGTCGTCGTGGTTCCCTTCTTCGCCGCCGGTGCCGATCTCGCCCCAGGCGAAGGTGCGGGAGGGCGAGCTCCGACGGGGGCCAGTGGCTCGAGTACTGAGGAGCACATGTCGAGTGGTCATCCTGGGGCGTCGTCCTCGGGGGCCTGCGACCCCCCTCCTGAGGCGCCGATTATTGAGGAGGCGCAGCATGCGGCTCCCGAGGCCAAGGCTCCAGGAGCCTCGGGAGGTTGTGGTGAGATGGTGCCCGGCTGTTTGCCGCAACCGGGCACCCCCGAAGACATCCTTCCAGGCTCTTCTTCTGCCCCGCCACGCACCGGCCGTCACGTCCAGCGTTTCGGTCGTCTTTGTGTGGACTTCGAGGAGCTCCGCAAGAGGAAAGGATCCCCTAGCACCAGCAATATCTTCGGGCCGTTGAAGAAGCGAAAGTACATCGCCATTGATGCGTAAGTATCTTGTTGTCACGGCTTCCTGCGTGTAGTCTCCTTATCCTGATGTCAGTTCTCCTGGGCTCCTTCCGTTGAAGCTGTGGCGTCTCCCGAGAAGCGGCCTCCTTCTTCATCAACTCCCCCATCTGCCTTGAGCGTTCCTGGTCTTCCTACCGCCCTTGGAGCTGGGTCGGTTGGGGAAGCATCTCTGCCTTCATGGCACGCTGAGCCTGCAACTTGGCAACCCCTCCCCCATGGTCTGGCGTGGAGCTTGGCGGGCGTGCCCAAGACTCCTCCTTTGCTCATGGGCAGCAGCTGGTTGGCTTCGATCTTTGGATCCTCTTCAAGCAGCAAGCCCCAATCGGCTTGGGCTTATCGCGAGGACGGGCTGGCGTCAGGTGCGGTGTCAGCCCCCAGCCCCCTGCCGAGAGGTGGCGTGCCGCTTGGCGCCCCGCCCGCAGCCCCCGAGGTGGAGGACGAGGTGGATCGAGCGTTCAAGCTCGAGCGTGGGCAGACCGTAGTTCGTCACCAGCTCTTCCAGGAGGCGATGGGCGCGATGAGACGACTTGGTGAAGAGCTCGAGGGTGTCGACTCGCGCCTTGAGGCTGAAGGTCGCCGGCTGGTGCAGGAGCGGCGCAAGTTGAGGGTGGCCATCAATCTCGATCGCTATCAACGCGTCCTTGAGAACGCGAAGGCCGAGGCGTCCCTCAAGACCGCCCATGAAGCCCACTCGCTAGCCTTGGAAGGGGCTCGCGAGGCTGACCGCCGTCGCGAGGCTGCGGAGGAACGCGCGTGGGAGCTCCAGGCCTGGAGCGCGTCCCTTGAGCAGCAGGTGGAGGCGTGGGGCCTTCTTGCATCGGCCGAGGGGACGCTGCGGAGGATGAGGAGGTCCGGAAGCGCGGTGAGGCGCTGGCCCTGGAAGCCGTGGAGCACAGCATCGAGCTCGAGCGACTGGAGATGAGCGAGCGTCAAGTTGCTCAAGCAGAAGATGCCGTCGGGGCTCGCGTGGCCGGAGTTCAGGGGGAGGTGAATCGCCGGGTGGCCGAGGTTCGTGCAGACCTGGAGGATAGGTACGACCTGAAACTGAAGCTCGCGGGTACGGAGGATGTGGGCAGGGCCGCTGCCCTCAGGCCCAGGTGGGATGAGGCTGAGAGGCGCGCAGAGGCCACGGCCGCCGCCCTGGTTACAGCGCAGGAAGACTTGGCCTCCGCCCGCGCCGAGCTGCGCTCCCTTCGTAGGCGGGTTGATGACGCTGAGGCCGTTGCACGGCAGAACACGGAGGAAGTTCTCCAAAGACGAACGCTAGAGCGCGAGCATGCCCCTATGCTTCAGGATCTCCGGAACCGGGCCAACACCGCCCTGGGCCATATTCGCGACGTGGAGGTGCCGGCCCCTCACTCGAATGACTATGCCAGCCACCTGACCTTCTTCACTGAGGTGGTGACGCGCCTGGAGGCTCGATTCGCCGAGCTTCGCCAAATTTGTCGAGGAAAGGGGGCGTGGCCTGCTTGAGCGTGCTTTCTCCCGTGTCTTCAGCCACCTTCTGAATGCCGACCCCAACTTCGATTTTGACGCCGCCGTCGCCCCCGTTCCCACGGCCGTCCGGGGTGACCTGGCGCGTTGGGTTGAAGAAAACGTGGATGCGTTGGTCAGGGCCTTCACTTCGGAAGATGACGGGGTGGTGGTCGCCGCAAACGAAGGCGACATGGTTGACGACGGCGTCGAGGGCGTCGCCGTTGGCGGCGACGATGCCGTTAAAGACGATGATGACGCGAGTGACGCGTCCGCGAGTGATGCAGGGCGCGACATTTCTGGCTGATTCCATGTTTTCCTGTCGTTTCATCCTGCACACAAAGCTCGGGCATGGCCCTTGGAAAACTTGTAAGAGCATTTTGGGAGGGGGAGCCCCTCATGTAAGCAAATTGCAGTTTTTACTTTCCTATGCGATGTGAGTTTGTGTCCTCGTGAACTCGTGAATCCGGGTGCGAGTTTTCTGTCATGGTTTACCTTAGTCAGCGCCAGCTTTGAGCTGGGTCGCGAGGCGTCGAGTTTCTGAGAACCCTGCGGAGCTCGTCGCCCCGTCAGAAGGGGCCCCACAAGAGTAGAGCACCAGTTGCAGTGCGAGCGTCCACTTGGCGTGCGCGTGCTTCACGCAGTCCCGCTCATGAGGAGCTCGTGAGGGGAAGGCGACGGACATGAGTCCCAGACAAAACGAGATCCAAAAGGCAAGAAATTGCTTGAGCAAGAAAAGGTATCCCCGCGCGCAACGATGAAAACTCGGTTTCAACTTAAATCCAGATCCACAAAGCAAAGCTACAGAAAGAGAGATCCAAAGCGAAGGCCGCGTCCGACACCTAGTCTATTCTTCCGGTCTTCATGTCTTCTCACCAGCGTGGAGCTAAGTGCTGCCACTAGGCGTGGGAGGGAGCCCCAGGGCCTGAGGCCGGCACCCCTGAGACTCCGGGGCGTGTACAGCCCCAACTCATTATTACGTGAGAGTGTCACGGGCGGCGAGCTTCACAGGCAGTGGGCCTTCTTCATAGGTGCCGGCCTTGCTTCATATCGCCAGTCGAGGGCCCCGCCTTGCGCCACACTTGACCTCCTTTGAGCCGACCGGTCACCAGGACGACACAAAAGAGGGAAAGGAGACGCCAGCGGTGCCCTCGGCGACCACAGGTCCTCTACCAGGGGAAGGGTTGTCGAGGCCTCCCGGCGGAGGCCTACCTCTGGTGTCGCCAGCGTCGCGCTTCTGTGAGGAGGGCCTTGCTCCTGGCTCCCTCCTGGCGGCCCGCAGCGTGTTTCCCTTGTTGGAACGGATGCTGCCGTGCCAGGGTCGTCGATCGATGCTGCAACCTGATTCATCTGCAGCCCATTGTTAGCATAAGCCTGTTCCTGAGAGATTAGCGGTACCCTGTAGTTGCCGTTGCCGGTGCGACAGTCGTGGTTCTCCGTTGGTTCTTGGAAGCCTTCGGCTCATAGTTCCCCCTCTCCCCAATCTTCTCCAACGAATGAGTCGGGGTCGTCCTCTGGTGCGTACTCTTGGTCCATCATGCGGGGCACGTAGGCTTCCGGGGCCGTCACCCCGAACACCTCGCCATAGTGCCCCACGCTCCATGTTGCCCGGCTCAGGGTGGCGTCCTGAGGATGGTAGTGTGGCATCCGGCCAGGACCATGGGGGGCGACACTTGCGCCCATGCTTGTTGCGGGCGGCATGGGGGCAGCGGAGCCCCCTACGCTGCCGGCCGTGCCGATGTTGATGAAGCCCCCGGGCGTTGCTGATGGCGCGCGGTTGTGGTGAGCCCGCCGTGTGGCCTTGCAGTGGCCTGAGGAGAAATTCGATAGCAGAAAGGTGGTGCCCTCGACGCTGCCGCATCCAGCAGCTCGGCAACACGCTCCAGCAGTGCATCCCGGCTGCTCTCCATCAGCCTGCATTGTAGCAGCTCCCTTGCCACCATTAGTGTCGCCCGCATGTTTGCTTGCTCCCGCCGTGAGTGTGGCACCGTTGCTGCGGCATGACTCGCTACTCTTGCAGCGGCTCGTACTTGCTGCAGGGTGAGGGTGGACGACGCCTGTCCGCGCTGCCCGCGCCCGGTGGAGTTTGGGGGCGCTCACGCCGCCTGGAGCGCGAGGTCGAGGTCTTCATGGGCAGGCGGCGCTGCCTGGGCTGGCCAAGCTGCACAGCGGTCGGAGCCGGCCCTTGAGTCGCGCGGACATCGTGGCTGCGGAGCGTCAGCGAGCTGGTTGGCGGAGAAGAACCGCCGGCGCACCCCTACCTTGCGCGCCAAATGTCGGATATGGGGTTCCGGCAAACCCTTAAGGTTCGAACACTGGGGTGCGCGCGAAGTCTTTCCCTCCTAACGATCTACGCCCTAGCTCGTTAACATCTCGCGGATGAACTCGACGAACTCGGGACACAAGGAGACACGAGATTTATACCCTACTCCAGTGTGGCAGTGGTGGATTGCCTCTAGGGCTGATGTTGAACGGTACAAGGGAAGAACAGCCTCCTGAGGTTGAGGTGTTCTTGTGCTTGGTGTCTTAGCGGGTGAGAGCTGGGTGAACTGCCCGGGGTCCCCTACTGTGGTGGCTAGCTCTACTTATATAGGCCCTGGTCCTCTTTCCAAATATTGAGCGGGAAGAGAGCCAACAACGGCGGGCAAATTTGAAGGGGGACAACTAGTACAAGCTATCCTGACAAAAGTGGTCTTCGCCTCCGAAAAGCTTTGGTGGTGACTCTGTCTTGGGCTCCACGATGACCTCCGTCTTGTCGTCCTCCTGGTCATGGTCTTGTTGCACCAATATAGCAACCTTTGCCCGACGCCTCAGTACTCCTCGCCAGCGCTGGCCTCCTTAGCACCAAAGAGGAAACAAGGACGCTGCTGCGTTCGCTGGCGCCCGCCTGGTGTCGATCGTCATGGCTCACGTCACGAGAGCCTCGTGAGGTTTTTCCCCGCCTTGATATCTCCGCTCCTCGTGAGCCTGCCTGGCTAGGCCACTCCAAAAGAGGTCTTGTGTCGTCCGCCTCGCGAGGCTTGGACCCTCGCGAGGGTTTTGGATGCCTTGTTGATGAGGATGGGCCGTACGGCCTGCTGGCTTAGCCATGCCATGGGCCGCAGGCAGGCAGGTCTGGGGACCCCCGTTCCCAGAACGCCGACAGGAGCAGAACTGACCACAATGATGGGATGACCTTGGAAATATTGCTTAAGCTTCCGGCTCGCCATGAAAACTCCATACACCAGTTTCTGCCAATGTGGGTACCTCTGCTTGGACTCAATAAGTACCTCACTGATGTAATAAACCGGCCGTTGAACCGGATACTCCTTTCCGGCCTCCTTGCGCTCCACCACAATAGCAACGCTAACCGCTCGGGCATTAGCAGCCACATACAATAGCAAGGGCTCTTTATCAACCGGAGCAGCAAGGATAGGCGGCTCGGCTAGCTACCGCTTTAGGCCTTCAAACACTTCATTGGCGGCGTCACTCCAGACGAAGTCATCTATCTTCTTCAGCTTCTGATATAAAGGGATGGCTTTCTCCCCAAGGCGGCTGATAAACCGGCTTAAGGCTGCAATCCAGCCTGCCAGGCGTTGAACATCATTGATACACTTTGGTTTAGCCAAGGAAGTAATAGCCTTGATTTTCTCTGGATTAGCTTCAATGCCCCTGTTAGACACTAGAAAACCCAAAAGCTTGCCTGCCGTTACACCAAAGACACACTTAGCCGGATTAAGCATCATCTTATAAACCCGTAGGTTATCAAAAGTCTCCTTTAAGTCATCTATCAGTGTCTCTTACTTTCTGGATTTCACGACAATATCATCCACATAGGCATGAACATTGCGGCCGATCTGATTATGAAGACAATTCTGCACACAGTGCTCATAAGTCGCCTGGGCAAGCTTGAGCCCAAAAGGCATAGATACATAGCAGAACGCTCCAAAGGGAGTTATGAAAGTTATCTTCTCCTGGTCCTTAACTGCCATTTTTATCTGATGGTAACTAGAATATGCATCCAGAAAACTCAAACGCTCACAACCCGCTGTAGCATCAATGATTTGATCAACACGAGGGAGGGCAAAAGGATCTGCTGGGCAAGCCTTGTTCAAATCTGTGTAGTCCACACACATACGCCAGGTGTCGTTATTCTTAAGTACTAACACCGGATTAGCCAACCACTCAGGATAAAATACTTCAACGATAAACCTAGCCGCCAAGAGCCTGGCTACCTCCTCACCAATAGCCTTGCGTCTTTCTTTATTGAAGCGGCGGAGGAATTGCTTGACCGGTTTAAACTTAGGATCAATATTAAGAGTGTGCTCAGCGAGTTCCCTCGGTACACCTGGCATGTCAGAAGGTTTCCATGCAAAGATATCCCGGTTCTCACGGATGAACTCGATGAGTGCGCCTTCCTATTTCGGATCCGAGTTAGCGCGCCTTCCTATTTTGGATCCGAGTTAGCGCTGATGCTAAACTGCTTGGATGAATTGCCAGGAACAAAATCAACCAGCTTAGTCTCATCAGCCGATTTAAACTTCAAGGCTGGACCATGCTCCGTAGTTGGCTTCTTCAAAGAAGCCATATCCACCGGATCAACATTGTATTTGTAGAACTTGAACTCCTCTATCGCCCAAACTGACTCAGCATATGCCGCATCACCTTCTTCACATTCTAAAGTGATCTTGCGGCTCCCATGTACTGTGATAGTCCCTTTATGGCTCGGCATCTTGAGCTGCAGATAAACATAACAGGGCCTTGCCATGAACTTAGCATAAGCCGGCCGTCCAAACAGGGCATGATATGGGCTCTTGATCTTCACCACTTCAAAAGTCAATGTTTCTGATCTCGAGTCATGCTCGTCTCCAAAAGCAACCTCCAGAGCTATCTTACCAACTGGATACGCCGATTTACCAGGCACCACACCATGAAAAATGGTGTTTGACGGTTTAAGATTTTTATCTGTTAACCCCATGCGACGGAAGGTTTCATAATAAAGGATATTGATACTACTCCCTCCATCCATGAGTACCTTGGTGAACTTATATCCTGCAACCTGAGGTGCCACCACCAACGCTAGATGACCCGGATTATCAACCCGGGGCGGATGATCCTCTCGACTCCACACAATGGGCTGTTCAGACCAGCGCAAGTAACGGGGCACCGCCGGTTCAACGGAGTTTACTGCCCTTTTGTGAAGCTTCTGATCGCGCTTGCACAGGCTCAAGGTGAAGACATGGTACTGCCCACTATTCAACTGCTTCGGTTGCTCTGGTAACCCGACTGTTGCTCTTGCTGCTGATTCCCCTGATGATTATAACCACCCTGGTTGCCCTGGTTGCCTTGATTGCCATGTCCGTTTTGATTGCTGTGAAATCTTGAACCGAAACTGCCTCCACCATAACCCGACCCATGAGATCCGGGGCCTGAACCGCCGTCAGGTCCATGACCATACCGGAAGAAATCTGAATTTTTGAACTCTCGCATGATAAAACAATCCTTCCAGAGGTGCGTGGCTGGCTTGTCCCGCGACCCGTGCTTTGGGCAAGGCTGGTTTAACAGGTAAGACAGGCGCTCCGGATTGGGATTTGATCCTGCACCACGCAGGGGCGGTTTACCCTTACGACGCTGACCATTATCCCGCGTGTTGGTATTAGCCACAAAATATGAATTGTTATCCGCTTTAAGCTTACCGCTGTTTCCATGACCCGCCGGGTTATGCTACTACCCTTTGGTGTTGCCGCTCTTCTTTCCCTTCCCCGTCTAGTCATCGTCAGACTCGCGGTCCTTGGTACTATCAGAGTCGGCATACTTCATCAGAGCTGCCATAAGTGTCCCAATGTCGTTGCAATGACATTTGAGCCGTCCCAACTTCAACTTCAGAGGTGCAAACCGGCAATTGCCTTCCAATGTTAAAACTGTTGTATCAGCGTTGATGCGGTCCGATGAATGCAAAATTTCCAAAACCCTGCGCACCCAATGGGTTGTTGATTCTCCTTCCTCTTGGACACAGGCAGCTAAGTCCACAATTGACATGGGCTGTTTGCACGTGTCTTTGAAATTCTGAATAAACCGGGCCCTTAACTCGGCCCTTAACCCAATGGAGTTAGCTGGTAAATTCTTCAACCAAGTGCGAGTTGACCCCTCCAACATCATGGTGAAGTATTTTGCACATGCTGCATCATCTACGTCCAGCATTTCCATCGTCAACTCATAGCTTTCGACCCATGACTCGGGGGATAAATCAGCAGTGTAATTGGGCACTTTACATGGACCCTTGAAGTCCTTGGGCAGCCGTACATTGCGTAGAGCCGGGACAAGACACTTCACTCCCAAAGAACTGCAGGTAACTCCTGGCTCCACCAAAGTTGTCGGACGAACCGGAGTAAGCTGACGGGCCGCGTACTGCGCCGCTAACTCGGCTTCTCGACGTGCGCTTCCTTGGTCCACCACGTTCTGAGTATCAGCACCGCCACTTGCCGGGTTATGGCCATGAGGCGGATCACGGCTTCGCGCACTGCTTGATACGCCTGGTTCATCAAGGCGCCTGCTGTAACTCCGGCTTGGGCGGGGAGTGGAATGAATCCTCTCGCGACTATACGAATAAGCCTACTGCTTAGTCAAGGTCGTCTGAAGGAGCTCCCTAGGCCGTCGTGTCTCAACTGCTACTGGAGACTCGCCCTCGATCGAAAGAGCTGCCAATCGTGAAGCGGCGGCAACAATGTTTTCCAACGGGTTAGAGTAATGACCCGATGGTATTGGGACGTGCCGTGATAGGCGTTGTTCTGACGAGGCGGATCCATCGGACGTGGCTGAACCGGCGCCCCCGTTCCAGGTGCATCCACCCAGTTTACCACTGGCGGATTGCTGGTTCCTGCTCCCGAGGTATTAAAGAGATTCCTGACCCGTTCCATCGCCACATCGTTCGACGCGCTCTAATCCAACATAAGCCGGTAAGCTTGTGCCTCTAACTCGACCCGCTCTGCGGCTATACTGGTATCCTCGGCCGCCAGGTCTGCCTTGTCCTGAGTTATCTGATCCTTCACCTTTGCAATTTTGGCGTTATGCTCATCTTGATTCACCGGGTTAACTTCCACCAGCAGCGTTGCCAAAGCGTCAAATAAGCCAGACAAAACTTGAGCTGGCGGTCGCACAGGGCCTCCTGCCCCGGCTGCTGTTGCTGCTACTGATCCGGAAACCATCGCTGCTGCGGTCGAAGAGTGGTGCCCGGGCTGTGTACCGGCCATGAAGATCGCAACCCGGCTCGGCGGATCGAAGGTGTCCGGAATACTGTCGCCATCGGAACAGCCCCCAATCCGGCCATCTTGCAACTGGTACAATGACTCGGTCTCTCCGGTCGATGACTCGTCATCAGAGTAAACTACGGTCTCACCACTAGATGCCGATCTAACCTCAGATTCCACTCCGTGGATGACTCCCACGAAGGCACACTTTATGGCAGGCTGAACCCGGGCGGGTCTCGCACGCTGAGCCGTTTCGATGATGTCGGTGCAGATGTCCCGCTCAAGGCCCGGTTCGCCGATCTTGCCAATGAAAACATGAATGCCGCCGAAGGGGACCCGGTACCCGTACTCGATTGAGCCGGCCTAGGAGCCCCAGCCCGCAGTGTCGATGTAGAGCTTGCCGCGACGACTCTTAGTCATCCGGCCCACAGCTTTTCACTTGAGCCCTTCGAAGCTGCCCTCTAAGAACTTGAAACCATCGTGCGATAGCCCCACGGTGGGCGCCAACTGTCGTGGTTTTGTCACGGCAGATGTCCTAGTGAAAGTACTTAGTCGTGGAGCCATCATGACGGGTTAGCTTAAAGGGGTTAAAGCGGACAAAGGACGCAGGGAGTTTATACTGGTTCGGCCCCTTACGGTGAAGGTAAAGGCCTAATCCAGTTGTTGTGGAATTGCTAGGGTTTCGATGACCAGGGAGCGAGTCCGCTATGCCGGGCTCTCGAGTTGTTGTTTGTTGTCCCTAAACCGCCGCCGGGTCGTCCCTTTATATACATAGGTTGATGCCCGTCGGTTTACAGAATCCCGAGGCCGGCTCATAGACGTGTCCGGCTCAGTTTCTACTCTTTCCTATCTTACAACACAAGTTTACATATCAATGGCGGTTTATGTCTACAGGCTTTAAACCGCCCTGGGCCCTGGGCCTTCGTAAAGCACCACACTCCTTGTCTTCATGGGCTTCAAATATAAATAACTCATTATGGGGATAACCCGGCCTCTCCTGGCCGGTTTACACCCCAGTAGTTATATCCCCAATAGCACGGGAGCTCAGTCCGTACTATAGTATATATATATATATATATATATATATATATATATATATATATATATATATATATATATATAAGCTGGAGCCTCAGCGCTTGTTCGCTAAGGTTTGCAATCTCCACACTCTCGCCGCACTACATATGTATATACACGCTGGAGGCTCAGCGTTCCTTTGCTAGGGTTTGCTATATTCACTGTCTCTCACCCTCTTCACCAGATCTAAACAAGACTGCATTGTGGCCTCTGCCTCTCTCACCCCCTCACAGACAGATGGCGAAGGAGGCATCCGGATCCCGTCGCACCGGGAAGGGGAGGAGGTGCAGCGTTCACTATATCGCCTTCGGCGAGGGAGGCAATCCACTACCGGTTGTGCTTTTCTCTTTCACCCAACGCCTGTGCGGGAGGGCCACCGACCCCTTCTTCCTCGCTGTTGTATGTAGTGTGGGCAGATCAGACCTCTCACCGCACGCCTTGCCACATCCTGACGGCCCTAAGGTATAAGTTTCTTTGAAACCGTCATTGGTCTAGCTACATGCTGATCTTTTTCGATTCTTTAATCGAATCTAGGTCTTGGTTCAAAGAGGAAAGAAGGGTGCGGTGGGGTGGAGCATGAATCTAGGACATGGTTCAATGAGGAAAGGAGGGAGGGAAAGTAGTATAGACTAGCTATCCAGCCGCTTTGTTGGTCGAAAAGGGATAAAGGGGGTAACCCACTACACACATCCGTAAGGAACCGAACTCTTTGTTGAAAAGGGAAAGAAACTAGGGGGGTCGGGTAGTTTGTGCAGGACTAGATTTTCTGCCCTGACATCGGAAAAAGTTTCAAAGAGAACAAATATGGGACCAACGCAGATATGCTGCTTGGCTACATACTCTGCATCACCCATTTATACGTGTAGACGCACATGGTGCTGGCATGTCCCATGTCCCATCCACATGATCGTCCAGTGTGTTTTGAGATGTTGTGCTACTTGTATAGGTACTGTTTTAAATAAATGTTGAATTGAAGCTATTGTATTTTAAGAAATGCCACTCTTAGAATTAACTACTGAACTATTTTAAGAGAATTTCTCTGTTAATATGAATCAATGCAACCGTTTTAGAAATGCTACTGTCCTATACTTTGTTTTCCATCAAGATAAGGTAGATGCTTCTTTTGTGGCCGCATGTTTCATCCTCCTTTATTGGCAGTAATTGTTTCCTTTTTTGCCTCTGTTAAATCAGGGATATCTATTCAATTTGTTGCTATAGCAAACTTAAATGTCTCACCAGCGACTTTACTTGATTTCAGAGTAACTACACAAAACGAGATTGGATTTCCTATTCGTGTTGGTAGATTCGTACGTGATCTTGTGTGCGTCATGACAGGTTGGTACTTGCCTTCATCCACATGATCGTGCAGTGTGTTTTGAGAGGCTGTGCTACTTGTATTGGTACTGTTTTAAATAAATGTTCAATTGAAGCTATTGTATTGCTGTCTTTTCCCATTAAGTAGTGAACAAAATGGGACCAACCTGCACATTATGCTTGTTGCTTAACTCGCATCACCCCTTTATAAGTAGATGGAAGCACATGTTGTTGTTGCCCACTCTCCCTCGAACTGTTTATGCTTTTGTTAATCTAATGTTGCCGGTAAAATTAAGCAATGCCACTCTCGAATTAACTCATCAATCTTATTTCAAAACTGCAACACTTGTTAGGGATTGGCGGGATTACCATTTTTGTGGCCGCATGTTTCATCCTCCTTTATTGGCGATGGTGATTCCTTTTTGGCCTCTGTTAAAACAGGGATATCTATTCAACTTGTTGCTATTGCGACATTTTGCTTCGCTTAATTTTGGTGGAACTGCACAAAATGAGACCGGATTTCCATATATGTGTTGAGATCTCTTTTAGATCCACCTCAGGCGTTGTTTCAAATCTTGGTCTTGAAAGGTTAGTACCTACTTCCCTCAGAATTAACTACTGAATCTTAGTTCAAAACTGCAACACTTGTTAGGGATCGGCGGGAGTACCATTTCTGTTAGGGATCGGCCGGAGTACATGTTTAAGAAATGTATTGTTCAGATAATGTCTCTGTTAATATATCGCCATTCTGTTGTTTTACAAATGGTACTATCCTGCTTTGTAGTTCTTTCTACATGTTTAACCAAGGTATTGTTAAGATAATGTCTCTGTTAAAATGAATCACCGCATTGTTTTAGGAATGATACTTTTCTGCTTTGTCGTTCTTTATACATGTTGAAACAAGGCATTGTTAAGATAATGTCTCAGTTAATATGAATGAATCACACTGATTGAGAATTGCTACTCTCCCTGCTTTGTTTCCCATTAAGATAAGGTAGACCAGTAGATGTTTTTCTTCTGGGAGTACAAGTCATCAACCGTTATTTCTCAATAATTCTTTCCCTTATACCTTTTGTTGCTTACAGGGATATCAAAATTACAGCTCGGTTTTATTCCGACTTTGATTTTAGTTGAACTGCACAAAAGGAGCCAATGTGTCTAAGGCAAACTGCTGCATTAGTGGGTCCAGTTGGTCTTACCACTTTGCAGAAAGAAGCAGTCACTGTTTGCGCTACATTACACAAGGAATGATCGAGAAGCTTTACAGAGTATTAGTAGACGCTGGTGACATGACTAGTCTGCAGAGATGGCTGCTTTACTTGTGGTTCGGAGGAACACTGGGCAAACAAGTACCAAGAAGACAGGACAGGACTCCAAGTCTGTCAATGTCACTCTAAGCAACAATGATGGGGCATCTGGGTATGGTAACTGTTGGGGATATTACTACTGGGCGTAAACCCGCCAGGAGAGGCCGGGTTAACTTCATCAGTAGTCCATTATACTTGAAGCCCATAAAGACAGACAGTGATGATGTGTACAGGCCCAGGGCCCAGAACCGGTTTAAGGCCTATAGCTATAAGCCAGCATTGATATGTAACTTGCATTGTATGGTAGAAAGAGCGGAGACCGAGCCGGACACGTTTATGAGCCGGCCTCGGGACTCTATAAACCGATGGGCGTCAATCCATGTATATAAGGGGACGACCCGACGGCGGTTTAGGATAACAGGCAACAACTCGAGACCCAGGCAAAGCGTATTCGCTCCCTGGTCATCGAAACCCCATCAATTCCATCACAACTAGACGTAGGCTTTTACCTTCATCGTAAGGGGCCGAAATAGTATAGAACTCTCTTGCGTCCTTTGTCCGCTTTAACCCCTTTAAGCTAACCCGTGGCGATGGCTCCACGACTAAGTCCTTTCATGAGGACATCTGTCATGACAAAACCACGACAGTTGGCGCCCACCGTGGGGCTATCGCACGATGGTTTCAAGTTCTTGGAGGGCAGCTTCGAAGGACTCAAGGGTTACGCTGTGGGCTGGATGAATAAGAGTCGTCGCGGCAAGCTCTATATCGATGACGCATGGTGGGGCCCCGAGGCCGGCTCAATCGAGTACGGGTACCGGGTCCCCTTTGGTGGCATACACGTTTTCATCGGCAAGATCGGCGAACCGGGCCCTGAGCCGGACATCTGCACCAACCTCGTCGAAACGGCTCAGCGTGTGCGATCTGCCCGGGTCAAGCCTGCCATGAAGTGTGCCTTAGTGGGAGTCATCCATGGAGGGGAATACGAGGACAAATCGGAATCTGGTCGTGAGACCGTCGTTTATTCCGGCGACGTGTCATCGACCGGAGAGACCGAGTTGTTATATCAGCTACAAGATGGCCGGATTGGAGGCTGTTCCGATGGCGACAGTATTCCGGACCCCTCTGATCTGCCAAACCGGGTTGGAATCTTCATGGCCGGTACACAGCCCGGCGCCCACTCTTCGACCGCAGCAGCAATGATCTCCGGATCAGCAGGTGGTAATGACGGCAAGGGGCAGGAGGCCCTATCATCGCCGGCTCGGTTTTATTTGATCTATTTGATGCGTTGGCAACGCTGATGGCGGAGGCTAACCCGGCGGATCAGGATGCGCACAATGCGAAAATCGCGAAAGTAAAGGATCAGATTACTCAGGCCAAAGCCGATTTGGCAGCTGAGGATACCAGGATGGCCGCGGAGTGGGCCGCTTTGGATGCACAGGCTTATCGACTTATGCTGGATCAGAATGCATCGCACAAAGTCCTAAAGAGAAGGCACCGGTCTCGCCTGCCTCCGGTTTATGATGCTAGGAACCTCTTTAACACCCCAGGAGCGGGGACCAGTAACCCGCCGGTAGCAAGCTGGGTGGAGGCACCTGGAGCGGGTGAGGGAGTCCTGGATTAGGGGGTATCCGGACAGCCGGACTGTGTACAACGTCCGGACTATTGAAACGTGAAGATACAAGACTCAAGACTTCGGCCCGTGTCCGGATGAGACTTTCCTTGGCGTGGAAGGCAAGCTTGGCGATCCGGATATTATATTTCCTTCCTTGTAACTGACTCCATGTAAACCCTAGCCCTCCCCGGTGTCTATATAAACCGGAAAGGTTGGTCCTTAGTAGGCCGATCACAATTACAATCATAGCATCATAGGCTAGCTCTTAGGGTTTAGCCTCTACGATCTCGTGGTAGATCTACTCTTGTACTACCCATATCATCAATATTAATCAAGTAGGAAGTAGGGTTTTACCTCCATCGAGAGGGCCCGAACCTGGGTAAACATCTGTGTCCCTTGCTTCTTGTTACCATTAGCCTTGACGCACAGATCGGGACCCCTACCCAAGATTCGCCGGTTTTGACACCGACATTGGTGCTGTCATTGAGAGTTCCTCTGTGTCATCGCCGTCAGGCTCGATGGCTCCTTCGATCATCATCAACGACGTTGTCCCGGGCGAGACTTTCCCCCTCGGACAGATCTTCGTGTTCGGCGGCTTCGCACTGCGGGCCAACTCGCTTGGCCATCTGGAGCAGATCGACAGCTACGCCCCTGGCCACCAGGTCAGGTTCAGAAACCTGAACTACACGGCGGACATCCGTGGAGACTTGATCTTCGATGGATTTGGGCCTATGCCAGGAGCACCGGACAATCTCGACGAGCACGGCTTAGACCAGCCATCGGACGAAGCTTTGGGTATCGCCCCTGTAGTATCTCCGGACCTAGATCCGGAGCAGGCTGTGCTGCCTAAGGACGGAGGGATGGACTCCGCCCCCCAGGTCGCGCCCTCATCGGCGGTGGAGCCGAACACGGGTCTCACCTCTGCGGTGGCCCGCAACTCCGAACCCCCGGATTCGTATCCGGACGTTGGTTCTAGTCTGCACACTCCCGAGCCCGTCGGGCCAGGATGGGCTCTGGTAATGGAGTTCATCACTGTGGATATCTTCCAGCACTCGCCCTTTGGCGACATGTTGGACTCATTAAAGTCTCTCTCTTTGTCAGGAGGCTCTTCGCAGAACTATGTCCGGCTTGAGTAGGAGGCAGGCGGCGAAGGAATTTGTTGCCCACCCACCACCCACTTCATTGCCACGGTCGATGACTTAACCGAGGTACTAAATTTCGACTCCGAAGACATCGACGGTATGGACGACGATGCACGAGAAGAACATGAACCACCGCTCACCGGGCGGTGGACAGCCACCTCTTCTTATGATATATATATGGTGGACACTCTGAAGGAGACAAATGGCGATGAGGCAACGGAGGATAAAACCTCAGGGAAAAAACCAAAGAATGGGCGTCGTCGGCGCCACTCCAAGCCCCGCCACACTAATACCGGCCCAGGAGACGAAAATAATCCGAATGGTGCCGAAGAAGAATACAACCCTGATCAGCCCGCTTTCGAGCAGGCCAAACAGGAGGATGAGCTGGTCAGCCCAGAAGAACAGGCGACGGACGAATACCCGGAGGAGGACAGCTACATGCCCCCCTCCGAAGACGAGATTAGCCTCGGCGACGACGAGTTCGGGCGTGCTCGAGGATCCGAGAGCAGGAGCGCGTCAAGCGTCAGCTTATAGCCACTGCGAGGAGCCTGAAAAAGAAACAGCAGCAACTCCAAGCTGATCAAGATCTGCTCACAGATAGATGGACGGAAGTCCTGGCAGCCGAGGAATATGGACTCGAGCACCATACGGCTGACCGGCCACCTCGTGGCCGGGATAAAACGGCATACCAGTCCGCATACCAGCCAACACCCCCACGCTAACATACTACGGCCTGGGGCAACAAAACGGGACAACCAAGATCGATCTACGGATCGCGGGGGCGCGCCTCGGTATGCGACGAGGACCGTCACGCCGGACACATCTTCAACAAGTCCGGCCGGGCCGAATATAGCCACCCAGAGCAATTCGACCTGCGTAGCCACATAGCCCGGCACAGAGGCACCGCGCACCCCCTCTGCTTCACTGATGAAGTAATGGATCATGAATTCCCAGAAGGGTTTAAACCCGTAAACATCGAATCCTTTGATGGAACAATAGACCCCGCAGTATGGATCGAAGATTTTCTTCTCCACATTCACATGGACCGCGGAGATGAGCTGCACGCCATCAAATATCTTCCCCTTAAGCTCAAAGGACCAGCCCGGCACTGGCTAAACAGTCTGCCAGCAAATTCCATTGGTAGTTGGGAAAACCTGGAAGACGCATTCCTCGACAACTTCCAGGGCACATATGTGCGACCACCTGACGCCGATGACTTGAGCCACATCACTCAATAGCCCGAAGAGTCAGCCAGGAAATTCTGGACTCGGTTCCTAACTAAAAAGAACCAAATAGTTGATCGTTCGACGCCAAGCCCTAGCGGCTTTCAAGCATAATATACGTGACGAGTGGCTCCCTCGACACCTCGGCCAGGAAAAACCCAAGTCCATGGAAGCTCTCACAACACTAATGCCCCGCTTTTGCGCGGGCGAGGACAGTTGGTTGGCTCGCAGCAGCACTACGCCATAGTCTGGCAATTCGGATGGCCGCGACAATAACGGCAAGCCACGGCGTAACAGACACAAGCGACGGAACAACGGCGACAAAGATCAAGACATGGCGATCAACGTAGGGTTCAGTGGATCCAAGCCCGGTCAGCAGAAGAAGCCGTTCAAAAGAAATAATCAGGGACCGTCCAGTCTAGATCGCATACTGGAACGCTCGTGCCAAATTCATGGCACCCCGGACAAGCCAGCTAACCACACCAATAGAGATTGCTGGGTATTCAAACAGGCCGGCAAGATAAACGCCGAAGACAAGGACAAGGGGCTGCACAGCGACGATGACGAGGAGCCCCGACGTCCGAACACGGGGGGACAGAAGAAATTTCCCCCCCCCCCAGGTGAAAACGGTCAACATGATCTACGCCACGCACATCCCCAAGCGGGAACGGAAGCGGGCCCTAAGGGACGTCTATGCGATGGAGCCAGTCGCCCCCAAATTCAACCCGTGGTCAGCTTGTCCGATCACCTTCGATCGTAGGGATCACCCTACTAGCATCTGTCACGGTGGCTCGGCCGCATTGGTCCTAGACCCAATCATTGACGGTTTCCACCTCACGCGCGTCCTCATGGACGGTGGCAGCAGCCTGAACCTGCTTTACCAGGACAAAGTGCGCAAAATGGGCACTGAACCTTCAAGGATCAAGCCCACTAAAACCACCTTTAAAGGTGTAATTCTGGGAGTAGAGGCGCGCTGTACAGGCTCTATAACATTGGAAGTGGTCTTCGGATCTCCGGATAACTTCCGGTTTAATAATTAATCTTCGATATTGTCCCCTTCCGCAGTGGTTACCATGCACTGCTCGGACGAACCGCATTTGCCAGATTCAATGCGGTACCACACTATGCATATCTCAAGCTCAAGATGTCAGGACCACATGGGGACATAACGGTGAACGGAAATATGGACCGCTCCCTACGAACAGAAGAACATACTGCAGCCCTTGCTGCGGAAGTACAATGCGGCCTTCTCCAACAAACCAATCCGGCGACAACAACTTCGAGCACAGTCAAGTGAGTCCGGAGGACCCCGCAACAGGATCGTCAGGCACGACAAGAGCGCGACTAGCAGTCCGGTCTCCGCTTAAACCCCATCAAAGCAGCATTCGTACACGCGTGCACACAATTACGCACTAAAAATACCATGGGCATAGGCGGAGGCGCATCAACGACTTCGATCAATAGTGCGGGTAACCGCCAAATACTTTCATACTCTTTCCCTCTTACCTTTCGGGACACCACGTTGGCGCAGCATCCTCAAAAGAGCCGAATTGCGGACTTATAGGGAAGAGACATCCAGGAGGCAATGGACGTTGTGCATGTAAGAAAATACCTGTGGAATCTATTTACGATCATTATACCTGCTTCATCTACCTGAACACAGCCTGCCCTGGATAGGACATGTCAAATAGTCCTATTTTATATTTGCTTAACGCATCCATTGTAAATGTACGCTTAAACGTATTTTTGTCAATGAGAGATTATATATAAGCGTCACCTTATTATTCTCATTTGAGCATTTTTCTCTTATATATGTTTATTTGTTATTGCATCCGTACACCTTGGTGCGGCCGGTTTGCCAGGGGCTTCTTATGGCGCCCCGCTATATGGCAACTTAAATCCGAACACTTTCAACAAAGGCGGCACCCCGAACTTATAGCACTATATGCATCAGCGCCGAATCATGTCTTGGGTCTACAGTTGGGACAGCCCTGCTCCCTTGTTTTGGTGCCTTACGTTCTGTTATATCGGCTAAGGTAGCGCAGGGAGAACTACTGCCTGGTTCAGGGGCTACTGAGGGAGTCCTGGATTAGGGGGTATCCGGACAGCCGGACTGTGTACAACGTCCGGACTATTGAAGCGTGAAGATACAAGACTCAAGACTTCGGCCCGTGTCCGGATGGGACTTTCCTTGGCGTGGAAGGAAAGCTTGGCGATCTAGATATTATATTTCCTTCCTTGTAACTGACTCCATGTAAACCCTAGCCCTCCCCGGTGTCTATATAAACCGGAGAGGTTGGTCCTTAGTAGGCCGATCAAAATTACAATCATACCATCATAGGCTAGCTCTTAGGGTTTAGCCTCTACGATCTCGTGGTCGATCTACTCTTGTACTGCCCATATCATCAATATTAATCAAGCAGGAAGTAGGGTTTTACCTCCATCGAGAGGGCACGAACCTGGGTAAACATCTGTGTCCCTTGCTTCCCGTTACCATCAACCTTGAAGAACAGATCGTGACCCCCTACCCGAGATCCGCCGGTTTTGACACCGACAGCAGGGGCGCCGGTTCAGCCACGTTTGATGGATCCGCCTCGTCAGAACAACATTGTGATGTAGCCTGTCGCAACACCACCGGGTCATTACTCTACTCCGATGGACAATCTTGTTGCTGCCGCTTCACGGCTGGAGGCCATCCCAATTGAAGGCGATTCTTCGGCGGCGGTCGAGACACGTCGGGTTAAAGAGCTTCTTCGGACAACCTTGGTTCAACAGGAGGCTTATTCATACAGTCGTGATCGGATTCATTCCACCACCCATCCAAGCCGGAGTTAAAGCAGGCGTATGGATGAACTGACAGTGTCAAGCAATGTGCGGAACCGCGAACCGCACCATGGCAAAAGCCCGGCAGGGGGCGCTGGTGATGCTCAGGAGGTGGTGGACCGAGCTCGTGCACGCAGGGAGGCCGAGTTAGCAGCGCAGCATGAAGCCCGTCAGCTTACTCTGGTGCGTCCAACCACGTCGACAGAGCCAGGAGTTACCTCTAGCTCTTTGCGGGTGTCGTTTCTTGTCCCAGCATTACGCAATGTGCACCTGCCCAAGGATTTCAAGGGCCCACGCAAGGTGCCAAATTACACCGCCGATTTATCTCCGGAGATATGGGTTGAAAGCTATGAGATGGCCATGAAGATGCTCGATGTGGATGATGCAGCATGTGCAAAGTACTTCACCATGATGTTAGAAGGGATGGCTCGTACTTGGTTAAAGAGTCTACCGGCTAACTCTATCAGATCATGGGCCGAGTTGAGAGCCCGGTTTATCCAGAATTTTAAGGATACATGCAAACAGCCCATGTCGATTGTGGACTTAGCTGCCTGTGTCTAGGAGGAAGGAGAATCAACAACCCGGTGGGTGCGCCGGGTCTCGGAAATTTTGCATTCATCGGACCGCATCAATGCTGACACCGCAGTTCTAACTTTGGAAGGCAATTGCCGGTTTGAGCCTCTGAAGTTGAAGTTGGGATGGCTGAAACGCCATTGCAATGACATGGGAACCCTCATGGCCGCTTTAGTGAAGTATGCTGACTCTGATACTACCAAGGATCCCGAGTCTGATGATGATAAGACAGGGAAGGTTAAGAAGTGCGGCAACACTAAGGGACAACACCACAACCCGGCGGGTCATGGAAACGGCGGCAAACGTAAAGCGGATCATAACATGGACTTTGTGGCCAATACCAGCGCACAGGACAAGGGCCAACGGCGCAAGGGTAAACCGCCCCAGCACGGTGGAGCACCTAGCCCTAACCTGGACCGCCTGTCTTACCTATTGAACCAGCCCTGCCCGAAACATGGGACGAAGGAGATGCCGGCCACACACCTCTGGAAGGACTGCTACATCATGCAAGAGTTCAAAAATTCTAATGCTTTTCGATATGATCACGGACCAGGTGGCGGCTCAGGCCCTGGATCTCATGGGCTGGGTTATGGTGGAGGAAATTCCGGTTTAGGTTTCCATGGTAATCAGGGCGGACATAACAATCAAGGTAATCAGGGCAACCAAGGTGGATACAGTCATCAGGGCAATCAACAGCAGCAGCAGCAGTCAGGTTACCAGAGCAACCCGGAGCAGTTGAATAGTGGGCAGTATCATGTCTTCACCACTAGCTTAGACAAGCGTGACCAAAAGCTTCATAAGAGGGCAGTAAACTCCGTTGAACCGGCGGTGCGCCGTTACCTACGCTGGTCTGAGCAGCTGATTGTGTGGAGCAGAGAAGATCATGCACCCCGGGTTGACAATCCGGGTCATCTGGCATTGGTGGTGGCACCTCAGGTGGGAGGTTATAAGTTCACCAAGGTACTGATGGACAGTGGGAGCAGTATTAATATCCTGTATTATGAAACTTTCCGTCGCATGGGGTTAACAAATAAAAATCTTAAACCGTCCAATATGGTCTTCCATGGTGTGGTGCCTGGTAAATCGGCGTATCCTGTTGGTAAGATAGCTCCGGAGGTGGCTTTTGGGGACGAGCATGCCTCGAGATCAGAAACTTTGACCTTTGCAGTAGTGAAAATCAGAAGTCCGTATCACGCCCTGTTTGGACGGCCGGCTTATGCTAAGTTTATGGCATGGCCTTGTTATGTCTATCTGCAGCTCAAGATGCCGGGTCACAAGGGAACTATAACTGTCCATGGGAGCCGCAAGATTGCTCTGGAGTGTGAAGAAGGTGATGCGGCTTATGCTGAGTCGGTTTGTGCCACACAAGAGTTAAAGTTTTACAAAGATAACGTTGATCCGGCAGATATGACTTCATTGAAGAAGCCAACTACAGAGCATGATCCGGTGCTGATGTTTAAATCGGCTGATGAGACTAAGCATGTTGACTTCGTACCTAGTGATTCGTCCAAGCAGTTCAGCATTAGCGCTAACTTGGATCCGAAATAGGAAAGCACACTCATCGAGTTCATCCTGAGAATCGGGACATCTTTGCGTGGAATCCTTCTGACATGCCAGGTGTACCGAGAGAACTCGCTGAGCACACTCTTAATGTCGATCCTAAGTATAAACCGGTCAAGCAGTTTCTCTGCCGGTTCAATGAAGAAAGACGCAAGGCTATTAGAGAAGAAGTGGCCAGACTCTTGGCGGCCGGTTTTATCATTGAAGTTTTCCATCCTGAGTGGTTGGCTAATCCGGTGTTGGTCCTTAAGAAGAACGGCACTTGGCGGATGTGTGTGGATTACACAGATCTCAACAAAGCTTGTCCAGTAGATCCTTTTTCCCTAACCCGTATTGATCAAATTATTGATGCTACGGCGGGTTGCGAGCATTTGAGTTTTTTGGATGCGTATTCTGGTTATCATCAGATCAAGATGGCAGTTAAGGACCAGGAGAAGACGGCCTTCATAACCCCCTTTGGAGCCTTCTGCTATGTGTCCATGCCCTTTGGGCTCAAGAGTGCCCAGGCGACTTATCAACGGTGTGTGCATAATTGTCTTCATACACAAATCGGCCGTAATGTTCACGCTTATGTGGATGATATTGTGGTCAAATCAAGGAAGATGGAGACGTTGATTGATGACTTAAAGGAAACCTTTGATAACCTGCGGGATTACAAGATGATGCTTAATCCGGCTAAGTGCATTTTTGGTGTACCGGCAGGCAAGCTCTTGGGTTTTTTGGTGTCTAACAGGGGCATTGAGGCTAATCCGGACAAAATCAAAGCCATCACCTCCTTGGCTAAACCGAAGTGTATCACTGACGTTCAACGCTTGGTAGGCCGGATTGCCGCGTTGAGCCAGTTTATCAGCCGCCTTGGCGAGTAGGCCATTCCTTGTTGGGGAACGTAGTAATTTCAAAACAATTCCTACGCACACGCAGGATCATGGTGATGCATAGCAACGAGAGGCGAGAGTGTTGTCCACGTACCCTCGTAGACCGAAAGCGGAAGAGTTATATCAACGCGGTTGATGTAGTCGTACGTCTTCACAGCCCGACCGATCAAGCACCAAAACTACGGCACCTCCAAGTTTTAGCACACGTTCAGCTCGATGACGATCCCTGGACTCCGATCCAGCAAAGTGTCGGGGATGAGTTCCATCAGCACGACGGCGTGGTAACGGTGATGATGTTCTACCGACGCAGGGCTTCGCCTAAGCACCGCTACAATATGACCGAGGTGGAATATAGTGGAGGGGGCGCCGCACACGGCTAAGAACGATCACGAAGATCAACTTGTGTGTCTATGGGGTGCCCCCCTCCTCCGTATATAAAGGGGGGAGGAGGAGGGGGCCGGCCAAGGGGGTGGCGCCCTAGGAGGGGGAAACCTACTCCAAGTAGGTTTGCCCCTCCCTTTCCTAGTCCAAGAAGGAGGGGGGAAGGAAGGAGTGGGAGAGGGGAAAGGCAAGGGGGCGCCGCCCCCTTCCTTGTCCTATTCGGACTCAAGGGGAGGGGGCGCGCCTCTTGCCCTGGCCGGCCCCTCTCTCTCTCCACTAGGGCCCGACAAGGCCCATTAGTTCCCGGGGGGTTCCGGTAACCCCCGGTACTCTGATATATATCCGATAACCCCCGGAACTATTCCGGTGTCCGAATATAGTCGTCCAATATATCAATCTTTATGTCTCGAACATTTTGAGACTCCTCGTCATGTCTGTGATCACATCTGGGACTCCGAACAACCTTCGGTACATCAAAACTCATAAACTCATAATATAATTGTCATCGTAACGTTAAGCGTGCGGACCCTACGGGTTCGACAACTATGTACACATGACCTAGAACTGTTTCCGGTCAATAAACAATAGCGGAACCTGGATGCTCATATTGGCTCCTACATATTCTACGAAGATCTTTATCGGTCAAACCGCATAACAACATACGTTGTTCGCTTTGTCATCGGTATGTTACTTGCCCGAGATTCGATCGTCGGTATCTCAATACCTAGTTCAATCTCGTTACCGGCAAGTCTCTTTACTCGCTATGTAATGCATCATTCTGTAACTAACTCATTAGCTACATTGCTTGCAAGGCTTATAGTGATGTGCATTACCGAGAGGGCCCAGAGATAGCTCTCTAACAATCGGAGTGAAAAATCCTAATCTCGAAATACGTCAACTCAACAAGTACCTTTGGAGACACCTGTAGAGCACCTTTATAATCACCCGATTCACGTTGTGACGTTTGGTAGCACACAAAGTGTTCCTCCGGTAAACGGGAGTTACGTAATCTCATAGTCATAGGAACATGTATAAGTCATGAAGAAAGCAAAAGCAACATACTAAACAATCAAGTACTAAGCTAACGGAATGGGTCAGGTCAATCACATCATTCTCCTAATGATGTGATCCCGTTAATAAAATGACAACCCATGTCTATGGTTAGGAAACTTAACCATCTTTGATTTACGAGCTAGGCAAGTAGAGGCATACTAGTGACACTATGTTTGTCTATGTATTCACACATGTATCATGTTTCCGGGTAATACAATTCTAGCATGAATAATAAACATTTATCATGATATAAGGAAATAAATAATAACTTTATTATTGCCTCTAGGGCATGTTTCCTTCAGTCTCCCACTTGCACTAGAGTCAATAATCTAGATTACACAGTAATGATTCTAACACCCATGGAGTCTTGGTGCTGATCATGTTTTGCTCGTGGAAGAGGCTTAGTCAACGGGTCTGCAACATTCAGATCCGTACGTATCTTGCAAATCTCTATGTCTCCCACCTGGACTTGGTCCCGGATGGAATTGAAGCGTCTCTTGATGTGCTTGGTCCTCTTGTGAAATCTGGATTCCTTTGACAAGGCAATTGCACCAGTATTGTCACAGAAGATCTTCATTGGTCCCGATGCACTAGGTATGACACCTAGATCGGAAATGAACTCCTTCATCCAGACTCCTTCATTTGTTGCTTCTGAAGCAGCTATGTACTCCGCTTCGCATGTAGATCCTGCTATGACGGTTTGTTTAGAACTGCACCAACTGACAGCTCCACCGTTTAATATAAACATGTATCCTGTTTGCGATTTAGAATCGTCCGGATCAGTGTCAAAGCTTGCATCGACGTAACCTTTTACGACTAGCTCTTTGTCACCTCCATAAACGAGAAACATATCCTTAGTCCTTTTCAGGTATTTCAGGATGTTCTTGACCGCTGTCCAGTGATCCAATCCTGGATTACTTTGGTACCTCCCTGCTAAACTAATAGCAAGGCACACATCAGTGCAGTACACAACATTGCATACATGATAGAGCCTATGGCTGAAGCATAGGGAACTCCTTTCATTTTCTCTCTATCTTCTGAAGTGGTCGGGCATTGAGTCTGACTCAACTTCACACCTTGTAATACAGGCAAGAATCCTTTCTTTATCCATTTTGCACTTTTTCAAAACTCTATCAAGGTATGTGCTTTGTGAAAGTCCAATCAAGCGTCTTGATCTATCTCTATAGATCTTGATGCCCAATATGTAAGCAGCTTCACCGAGGTCTTTCATCGAAAAACTTTTATTCAAGTATCCCTTTATGCTATCCAGAAATTCTATATCATTTCCAATTAACAATATGTCATCTACATATAATATCAGAAATGCTACAGAGCTCCCACTGACTTTCTTGTAAATACAGGCTTCTCCAAAAGTCTGTATAAAACCATATACTTTGATCACACTATCAAAGAATTTATTCCAACTCCGAGAGGCTTGCACCAGTCCATAAATGGATCGCTGGAGCTTGCACACTTTCTTAGCTCCCTTGGGATCGACAAAACCTTCTGGTTGCATCATATACAACTCTTCTTCCAGAAATCCATTCAGGAATGCGGTTTGACATCCATCAGCCATATTTCATAATCATAAAATGCGGCAATCGCTAACATGATTCGGACAGACTTAAGCATCGCTACGGGTGAGAAGGTCTCATCGTAGTCAACCCCTTGAACTTGTCAAAAACCTTTTGCAAGAAGTCGAGCTTTGTAGACGGTAACATTACCGTCAGCGTCAGTCTTCTTCTTGAAGATCCATTTATTATCTATTGCTTGCCGATCATAGGGCAAGTCAACCAAAGTCCACACTTTGTTCTCATACATGGATCCCATCTCAGATTTCATGGCTTCAAGCCATTTTGCAGAATCTGGGCTCACTATCGCTTCTTCATAGTTCGTAGGTTCACCATGATCTAGTAGCATGACTACCAGAATAGGATTACCGAACCACTCTGGTGCGGATCTTACTCTGGTTGATCTACGAAGTTCAGTAACAACTTGATCTAAAGTTTCATGATCATCATCATTAACTTCCTCACTAATTGGTGTAGGTGTCACAGAAACCGCTTTCTGTGATGAACTACTTTCCAATAAGGGAGTTGGTACTGTTACCTCATCAAGTTCTACTTTCCTCCCACTCACTTCATTCGAGAGAAACTCCTTCTCTAGAAAGGATCCATTCTTAGCAACGAATGTTTTGCCTACGGATCTGTGAAAGAAAGTGTACCCAACAGTCTCCTTTGGGTATCCTATGAAGACACATTTTTCCGATTTGGGTTCGAGCTTATCAGGTTGAAACTTTTTCACATAAGCATCGCAGCCCCAAACTTTCAGAAACGACAACTTTGGTTTCCTGCCAAACCATAGTTCATAAAGAGTCGTCTCAACAGATTTTGATGGTGCCCTATTTAATGTGAATGCGGCCGTCTCTAAAGCATAACCCCAAAACAATAGCAGTAAATCGGTAAGAGACATCATAGATCGCACCATATCTAGTAAAGTATGATTACGACGTTCGGACACACCATTACGCTGTGATGTTCCGGGTGGCGTGAGTTGCGAAACTATTCCGTATTGTTTCAAATGTAGACCAAACTCGTAACTCAAATATTCTCCTCCACGATCAGATCGTAGAAACTTTATTTTCTTGTTGCGATGATTTTCAACTTCACTCTGAAATTCTTTGGACTTTTCAAATGATTCAGACTTATGCTTCATTAAGTAGATATACCCATATCTGCTTAAATCATCTATGAAGGTGAGAAAATAACGATATCCGCCATGAGCTTCAACATTCATTGGACCACATACATCTGTATGTATGATTTCTAACAAATCTTTTGCTCTCTCCATAGTACCGGAGAACGGCGTTTTAGTCATCTTGCCCATGAGGCACGGTTCGCAAGTACCAAGTGATTCATAATCAAGTGGTTCCAAAAGTCTATCAGTATGGAGTTTCTTCATGCGTTTTACACCGATATGACCTAAATGGCAGTGCCACAAATAAGTTGCACTACCATTATCAACTCTGCATCTTTTGGCTTCAACATTATGAATATGTGTATCACTACAATCGAGATTCATCAAAAATAGACCACTCTTTAATGGTGCATGACCATAAAAGATATTACTCATATAAATAGAACAACCATTATTCTCTGATTTAAATGAATAACCGTCTCGCATCAAACAAGATCCAGATATAATGTTCATGCTCAACGCTGGCACCAAATAACAATTATTCAGGTCTAAAACTAATCCGAAGGTAGATGTAGAGGTAGTGTGCCGACCCGCGATCACATCGACTTTGGAACCATTTCCCCTACGCATCATCACCTCGTCCTTGGCTAGTGTTAAGCAATCCGTAGTCCCTGTTTCGAGTTGCAAATATTAGCAACAGAACCAGTATCAAATACCCAGGTGCTACTGCGAGCTCTAGTAAGGTACACATCAATAACATGTATATCACATATACCTTTGTTCATCTTGCCATCCTTCTTATCCGCCAAATACTTGGGGCAGTTCCGCTTCCAGTGACTAGTTTGCTTGCAGTAGAAGCACTCAGTTTCAGGCTTAGGTCCAGACTTGGGTTTCTTCTCCTGAGCAGCAACTTGCTTGCTGTTCTTCTTGAAGTTCCCCTTCTTCTTCCCTTTGCCCTTTTTCTTGAAACTAGTGGTCTTGTTGACCATCAACACTTGATGCTCCTTCTTGATTTCTACCTTCGCAGCCTTTAGCATTGCGAAGAGCTCGGGAATTGTCTTTTCCATCCCTTGCATATTATAGTTCATCACGAAGCTCTTGTAGCTTGGTGGCGATGATTGGAGAATTCTGTCAATGACGCTATCATCCGAAGATTACTCCCAGTTGAATCAAGTGATTATTATACCCGGACATTTTGAGTATATGCTCACCGATGTAACTATTCTCCTCCATCTTGCAGCTATAGAACTTATTGGAGACTTCATATCTCTCAATCCGGGCATTTGCTTGAAATATTAACTTCAATTCCTGGAACATCCCATATGCTCCATGACGTTCAAAACGTCATTGAAGACCCGGTTCTAAGCCGTAAATCATGGCATACTGAACTATTGAGTAGTCATCAGTTTTGCTCTGCCAGACGTTCATAACATCTGGCATTGCTCCTGCAGCAGGCCTGGCACCCAGTGGTGCTTCCAGGATGTAATTCTTCTGTGCAGCAATGAGGATAATCCTCAAGTTACGGACCCAGTCCGTGTAATTGCTACCATCATCTTTCAACTTTGCTTTCTCAAGGAACGCATTAAAATTCAACGGAACAACAAAGACGAGCCATCTATCTACAACAAACATAGACAAGCAAAATACTATCAGGTACTAAGTTCATGATAATTTTAAGTTCAATTAATCATATTACTTAAGAACTCCCACTTAGACAGACATCTCTCTAGTCATCTAAGTGATCACGTGATCCAAATCAACTAAACCATGTCCGATCATCACGTGAGATGGAGTAGTTTTCAATGGTGAACATCACTATGTTGATCATATCTACTATATGATTCACGCTCGAACTTTCGGTCTCTGATAACCCACAAGTATAGAGGATCGCAACAGTTTTCGATAAGTAAGAGTGTCGAACCCAACGAGGAGCTAAAGGTAGAACAAATATTCCCTCAAGTTCTATCGACCACTGATACAACTCTACACACGCTTGACGTTTACTTTACCTAGAACAAGTATAAAACTAGAAGTACTTTGTAGGTGCTTTCGGGTAAGCTTGCAAGAAAGTAAAGAGCACGAAAATAAAACTAGGGGCTGCTAAGGTAAAGACACAAGTAAAGTAAATATAGCGAGTATGGTAAAGTGGTGATAGGAGTTGTGGAATTATCCCTAGGCAACTGACTATGTTACTAGACCGGTAATCACTATTGCAATTCTATTTGAGGGAGAGGCATAAGCTAACATACTTTCTCTACTTGGATCATATGCACTTATGATTGGAACTCTAGCAAGCATCCGCAACTACTAAAGATTCATTAAGGTAAAACCCAACCATAGCATTAAAGTATCAAGTCCCCTTTATCCCATACGCAAACAACCTACTTACTCGGGTCTGCGCTTCTGCCACTCACGCCACCCACTATAAGCAAATCATAAACATATTGCAAACCCTACAGCGGGAATCCCTCACGCTTGCGTGACACGGAGGGCACAATAGGACAGCACCAATAAAATATGCCACTCAAACCAATCATAGCAATTCATCAATCACCGATAGGACAATAGAAATCTACTCAGACATCATAGGATGGCAACACATCATTGGAAAATAATATGAAGCATAAAGCACCATGTTCAAGTAGAGGGTACAGCGGGTTGCGGAAGAGTGGACCGCTGTAGATAGAGGGGGGAAGGTGATGGAGATGTTGGTGAAGATGGCGGAGGTGTTGGTGAAGATCGCGTGATGATGATGGCCCCCGGCGGTGTTCCGGCGCCACCGGAAGCGAGGGGGAGAGAGCCCCCCTCCTTCTTCTTCTTCCATGACCTCCTCCCTAGATGGGAGGAGGGTTTCCCCTCTGTTCCTTGGCTCCCATGGCTTGGGAGGGGCGAGAGCCCCTCCAAGATTGGATCTATCTCTCTGTTTCTGCGTTCTCTCCTGGCTCTGTTTCACCGTTGCGCGTATATATGGAGATCCTTAACTCCGATTGGCCTGAAACCTTTTCCGTGATTTTTTTCTGAATATTATCTTTCTTGCGGCAAAAGAAGAGCATCAGCCACCTTACGGTTGGCTCACGAGGGTAGGCGGCGCGCCCGGCGGGGAGGGGCACGCCCCCCTGCCTCGTGACCACCTCGGGCGCCGTATCGCATGGATTTTTATTCTGGAATTTTCCATATTTTCCAAAAATAAGCTCCGTCCGTTTTTATCCCGTTTGGACTCCGTTTGATATGGATATTCTACGAAACATAAAACATGCAACAGACATGAACTGGCACTGGGCACTGGATCAATATGTTAGTCCCAAAAATAATATAAAAAGTTGCCAAAAGGTATATGAAAGTGAATAATATTGGCATGGAACAATCAAAAATTATAGATACGACGGAGACGTATCAGCGTCCCCAAGCTTAATTCCTGCTCGTCCTCGAGTAGGTAAATGATAAAAAAGAATAATTTTTGATGTGGAATGCTACCTAGCATAATCTTGATCATATGTCTAATCATGGCATGAATATTAAGACACGAGTGATTCAAAGCAATAGTCTATCATTCGACATAAAAACAATAATACTTCAAGCATACCAACCAAGCAATTATGTCTTATTGAAATAACATAGCCAAAGAAAGCTCATCCCTACAAAATCATATAGTCTGGCTATGCTCCATCTTCACCACACAAAATATTCACATCATGCACAACCCCGATGACAAGCCAAGCAATTGTTTCATACTTTTGACGTTCTCAAACCTTTTCAACTTTCACGCAATACATGAGCGTGAGCCATGGACATAGCACTATAGGTGGAATAGAATATGATGATGGGGGTTATGTGGAGAAGACAAAAAAGGAGAAAGTCTCACATCAACTAGGCGTATCAACGGGCTATGGAGATGCCCATCAATAGATATCAATGTGAGGAGTAGGGATTGCCATGCAACGGATGCACTAAGAGCTATAAGTGTATGAAAGCTCAAACTGAAACTAAGTGGGTGTGCATCCAACTTGCTTGCTCATGAAGACCTAGGGCATTTGAAGAAGCCCATTGTTGGAATATACAAGCCAAGTTCTATAATGAAAATTCCCACTAGTATAAGAAAGTGATAACTCAAGAGACTCTCTATATGAAGAACATGGTGCTACTTTGAAGCACAAGTGTGGTAAAAGGATAGTAACATTGCCCCTTCTCTCTTTTTCTCTCTTTTTTTTATTTTCTTTTTTTTATTTTTTTTATTTTTTGGTGGGCTTCTTTGGCCTCTTTTTTTATTTGGGCTTCTTTGGCCTCTTTTATTTTTTTCTAAAGTCCGGAGTCTCATACCGACTTTTGGGGGAATCATAGTCTCCATCATCCTTTCCTCACTGGGGCAATGCTCTAATAATGATGATCATCACACTTTTATTTACTTACAATTCATTATTACAACTCGATATCTAGAACAAAGATGTGACTCTATATGAATGCCTCCGTGATGTGCGGGATGTGCAATGATCTAGCGTAGCAATGACATCAAAAATGGACAAGCCATAAAAACATCATGCTAGCTATCTTACGATCATGCAAAGCAATATGACAATGAATGCTCAAGTCATGTATATGATGATGATGGAAGTTGCATGGCAATATATCTCGGAATGGCTATGGAAATGCCATGATAGGTACGATATGGTGGCTGTTTTGAGGAAGATATAATGAGGCTTATGTGTGACAGAGCGTATCGTATCACGGGTTTGGATGCACCGTGAAGTTTGCACCAACTCTCGAGGTGAGAAAGGGCAATGCACGGTGCCGAAGAGGCTAGCAATGATGAAAGGGCGAGAGTGCGTATAATCCATGGACTCAACATTAGTCATAAAGAACTCACATACTTATTGCAAAAATCTATTAGTCATCAAAACAAAGTACTACGCGCATGCTCCTAGGGGGATAGATTGGTAGGAAAAGACCATCGCTCGTCCCCGACCGCCACTCATAAGGAAGGCAATCAATAAACACCGCATGCTCCGACTTCGCTACATAACGGTTCACCATACGTGCATGCTACGGGACTTGCAAACCTCAACACAAGTATTTCTCAATTTCACAATTACTCAACTAGCACGACTCTAATATCACCACTTTTATATCGCAAAACTATTGCAAGGAATCAAACATATCATATTCAGCGATCTACAAGTTTATGTAGGATTTTATGACTAACCATGTGAATGACCAGTTCCTATCATCTCTCTAAATAGATATAAGTGAAGCAAGAGAGTTTAATTCTTTCTACAAAAGATATGCCCAAGCTCTAACAAATATAAGTGAAGCAAAAGAGCATTCTACAAATAGCGGTTGTCTATGTAAAGAGAAACAGGCAATCCAAACTTCAAATGATATAAGTGAAGCACATGAAGCATTCTATAAAGCCATACTCAAAAGATATAAGTGAAGTGCAAAGAGCATTCTATAAATCAACCTAGGACCATCTCATACCAGCATGGTGCATAAAATAAAATAAAAACCTAATTGCAAAAGACGCTCCAAGACTTGCACATATCGCATGAACGAAACGAATCCGAAAACATACCGATATTTGTTGAAGAAAGAGGGGATGCCTCCCCAGCATCCCCAAGCTTAGATGCTTGAGTCTCCTTGAATATTTACTTGGGATGCCTCGGGCATCCCCAAGCTTGATCTCTTGCCTCTCTTCCTTCTTCTCACATCGAGACCTTCTCGATTAGACACTACATCCACACAAAACTTCAACAGGAAACTTGGTAAGATCCGTTAGTATAATAAAGCAAATCACCACTCTAAGTACTGTTGCAAACCAATTCATATTTTGTTTTTGCATTGTGTCTACTGTAATATAACTTTTTCATGGCTTAATCCACTGATATAAATCGATAGTTTCATCAAAACAAGCAAACTATGCATCAAAAACAGAATCTGTCTAAAACAAAACAGTCTGTAGAAATCTGAACATTCACCATACTTCTGATACTTGAAAAATTCTGCCAAAATTAGGAAAAATAAACAAGTTCTACAGAAAGACATTGCAAAAAGAATCAGAACCATTTGACGTTCCAGTAAAAAACTAAAATTCGCGCACTACAGCCAAAGTTTCTGTCCTGCACCGCCCAAACCAACAAGCATTGTAAACATCCTAAAGGCAAACCTTGGCACATTATTTTTATAATACAATGGAATTGTACAAGGGGATAATTATTTTTGTTGAAAATTTTCTGTAATCAAGATTCACAAACTTGCCGTGAGCATGAACAAAGTTCAAGGAGCTCTCCCACTTCAACAATGCTTGTCTCTCTCACTTTCACTTTCCTTTTTGAATTTTTTTTTGGTTTCCCCTCTTTATTTTTGTTGTTTTTAAACTATATGAAAGCACTCAACAGAAATAAATGACTCTCTAAAACTTCTGGGTTGTCTCCCTGGCAGCCCTTTCTTTAAAGCCATTAAGCTAGGCATTTAGTGTCGCGACCGGATTTCCGGGTATCAATTTCCAGAAAAATGGCCGCCGTGCTCCTCAGCCTCAGGATTACTGTTAGCTGAGGAAGCATCAACTTGATACAGGAATTCCAAGCAAAGTACAGAATATGTAGTACAAGACCATTTTTGGCCTGTGAGTACAACAAATGGTTTCTAGTGGTTGATGGCGGAAGCGGTTTGCGGATCGTCAGTATCCATGGAACTCCATTTCCCACAGGAACAGCTGACCAGGTTAACTCCTATCTTCGCGATGCTGCTATAACCGTTGCTTAGTTTCCGGGGCTGTCATCACAAGGCTCCTCTCCATGCGTGATATCTGGCCAAGACAATAGCCAGGGACAAGCCAGTGAGTACTTTGAATGTACTCGCAAACATTATGAACACGGGTATAATATAAATGATAAACATGCGCTGAAAAATCCCATGATCACATCGTCAGTCATAAATAACATGTTTTATGCATGCAAGCAAGTTATTTATATGAGCATGAAATAATGAGGTGAAAATAAAAATGCCGCAGTCGGGCGTCTAAGCGACACCACATAAAGAGCTTATAAAAAAATAACAAGCATGCCACAGTCGGGCGTCTGAGCGACACCACATAAAGGGCTTAAAAAATAACAAGCATGCCACAGTCGGGCGCCTGAGCGACACCACATAAAGGGCTTATAAAGAAAATAACAAGCATGCCACAGTCGGGCGTCTGAGCGACACCACATAAAGGGCTTATAAAGAAAATAACAAGCATGCCACAGTCAGGCGTCTGAGCGACACCACATAAAGGGCTTATAAAGAAAATAACAAGCATGCCACAGTCGGGCGTCTGAGCGACACCACATAAAGGGCTTATAAAGAAAATAACAAGCATGCCACAGTCGGGCGTCTGAGCGACACCACATAAAGGACTTATAAAGAAAATAACAGGCATGCCATAGTCGGGCGTCTGAGCGACGCCACATAAAGGGCTTATAAACAAAATAACAGGCATGTCACAGTCGGGCGTCTGAGCGACGCCACATAAAGGGCTTATAATCACAATGAATATCCAGGAGGTAGTACCGTCCCAGGGATACTCAATAATATATTGGGTTAGTCCATAATAATAACAATAATCATAATCATCATAGCAGCATAAATCACAAGCCATGAGTCATGTTCTGGTCAAAAAAATTCTCCTCCGAAGACCGACACTAAGACCGACACTTGACCCGTCCCAGACTGTAATCCTTAACCATGGACACGGCTATTCGAATAGATTTAATCTCTGCAGAGGGTGTACTCTTTACCCACGAATAACGGATTCCTTTAGTCCATCAGGACTAATTCCGTCTACGGTCTTTTGATTGAAAACACACCAATCCGCACACACCAGCCTAACTTACCGGTGTCTGGAAATCACCGACGACACCCGTTAAGCAAAACTCTAAGTGGGGAGGCTACAACCTCGACGTAGCATGGGATCACAAAATTTATACACAAGCATAACTGGGGAGCTACCCCTTCGGCTACAACCGAAAAAGACCCATGCCCCCGGGTCAGGTGGCATGCCTACCGGATGCCTCCGGTATCTTCCACCATGGCCTCTCTGTACGGTGTGTGCTAGGAAAGGGGTTGACAACTTACTGAACCGCACCCTACCCATGGCAGGGACCAGTGGTAGTACGAAACAAGCATGGGGGTTACCGGAACAAGACTCGATCTATGGTCGACTCAGGAGGTTTCAAGTGTTCCCTGCATGATTAGCATAACAAATATACTTCATCCAACTGACAGAATCACCACTCATCATACCCCTCATGCCATGTCGGACACACTCGTCTCGACGAGGAACTAGGGACAAGCTCGGGTCTACCCAAGACAGAGACTTTCCCGTTTTCCTTTCCGGTAGGCACGAATGGCATACGAGGATGGTCGTTATCACAAACATGTCCATTTCCAACAGCAAGGAAATTTCAAATAAGTATTTATGCAAAAGATCACATCAACACATAAAATAACGAGTTCTACGAATTGAGGTGGTGTCCTAAACGTGTCAAACAATGCATGCAAAATATTATGCCAGGGCTCAGAATTCTTGCCTTCAAGTTGTGTAGAGGCAGGGTGCATCCTAAAAACTTTTGCAAGTTTTCTTCTTCTCCAAAAATCCTATTTCAAATAAATTTGAATTAACACACATTTCCAAAACAGCACAAAAAAGTTGTTTAAATAAATGTTGAATTGAAGCTATTGTATTTTAAGCAATGCCACTCTTAGAATTAACTATTGAACTATTTTAAGAGAATTTCTCTGTTAATATGAATCAATGCAACCGTTTTAGAAATGCTACTGTCCTATACTTTGTTTTCCATCAAGATAAGGTAGATGCTTCTTTTTGTGGCCGCATGTTTCATCCTCCTTTATTGGCAGTAATTGTTTCCTTTTTTGCCTCTGTTAAATCAGGGATATCTATTCAATTTGTTGCTATAGCAAACTTAAATGTCTCACCAGCGACTTTACTTGATTTCAGAGTAACTACACAAAACGAGATTGGATTTCCTATTCGTGTTGGTAGATTCGTACGTGATCTTGTGTGCGTCATGACAGGTTGGTACTTGCCTTCATCCACATGATCGTGCAGTGTGTTTTGAGATGTTGTGCTACTTGTATTGGTACTGTTTTAAATAAATGTTCAATTGAAGCTATTGTATTGCTGTCTTTTCCCATTAAGTAGTGAACAAAAATGGGACCAACCCAGACATTATGCTTGTTGCTTAACTCTGCATCACCCGCTTTATAAGTAGATGGCAGCACATGTTGTTGTTGTGCCCACTCTCCCCTGGAACTGTTTATGCTTTTTGTTAATCTAATGCTGCTGGTAAAATTAAGCAATGCCACTCTCAGAATTAACTACTGAATCTTATTTCAAAACTGCAACACTTGTTAGGGATTGGCGGGATTACCATTTTTGTGGTCGCATGTTTCATCCTCCTTTATTGGCCAGTAATTGATTCCTTTTTCGCCTCTGTTAAAACAGGGATATCTATTCAACTTGTTGCAATTGCGACATTTTGCTTCGCTTAATTTTGGTGGAACTGCACAAAATGAGACCGGATTTTGATATATGTGTTCAGATCTCTTTTAGATCCACCTCAGGCGTTGTTTCAAATCTTGGTCTTGAAAGGTTAGTACCTACTTCCCTCAGAATTAACTACTGAATCTTAGTTCAAAACTGCAACACTTGTTAGGGATCGCGGAGTACCATTTCTGTTAGGGATCGGCCGGAGTACATGTTTTAGAAATGTATTGTTCAGATAATGTCTCTGTTATTATATATCAGTTATTGTGTTTTACAAATGGTACTATCCTGCTTTGTAGTTCTTTCTACATGTTTAACCAAGGTATTGTTAAGATAATGTCTCTGTTAAAATGAATCAGTCGCATTGTTTTAGGAATGATACTTTTCTGCTTTGTCATTCTTTATACATGTTGAAACAAGGCATTGTTAAGATAATGTCTCAGTTAATATGAATGAATCACACTGATTGAGAATTGCTACTCTCCCTGCTTTGTTTCCCATTAATATAAGGTAGATCAGTAGATGTTTTTCTTCTGGGAGTACAAGTCATCAACCGTTATTTCTCAATAATTCTTTCCCTTATACCTTTTATTGCTTACAGGGATATCAAAATTACAGATCGGTTTTATTCCGACTTTGATTTTAGTTGAACTGCACAAAAGGAGCCAATGTGTCTAAGGCAAACTGCAGCATTAGTTGGTCTAGTTGGTCTTACCACTTTGCAGAAAGAAGAAGTCACTGTTTGCGCTACATTACACAAGGAATGATCGAGAAGCTTTACAGAGTATTAGTAGACGCTGGTGACATGACTAGTCTGCAGAGATGGTTACTTTACTTGTGGTTCGGAGGAACACTGGGCAAACAAGTACCAAGAAGACAGGACAGGAGTCCAAGTCTGTCAATGTCACTCTAAGCAACAATGATGGGGCATCTGGGTATGGTAACTGTTGGGGATATTACTACTGGGCGTAAACCGGCCAGGAGAGGCCGGGTTAACTTCATCAGTAGTCCATTATACTTGAAGCCCATGAAGACAGACGGTGACGATGTGTACATGCCCAGGGCCCAGAACCGGTTTAAGGCCTGTAGCTATAAGCCAGCATTGATATGTAACTTGCATTGTAAGGTAGAAAGAGCGGAGACCGAGCCGGACACGTTTATGAGCCGGCCTCGGGACTCTATAAACCGACGGGCGTCAACCCATGTATATAAGGGGACGACCCAACGGCGGTTTAGGATAACAGGCAACAACTCGAGACCCAGGCAAAGCGTATTCGCTCCCTGGTCATCGAAACCCCATCAATTCCATCACAACTAGACGTAGGCTTTTACCTTCATCGTAAGGGGCCGAAATAGTATAAAACTCTCTTGCGTCCCTTGTCCGCTTTAACCCCTATAAGCTAACCCGTGGCGATGGCTCCATTACTAAGTCCTTTCATGAGGACATCTGTCGTGACAAAACCACGACAGTTGGCGCCCACCGTGGGGCTATCGCACGATGGTTTCAAGTTCTTGGAGGGCAGCTTCAAAGGACTCAAGGGTTACGTTGTGGGCTGGATGAATAAGATTCGTCACGGCAAGCTCTATATCGACGACGCAGGGTGGGGCCCCTAGGCCGGCTCAATCGAGTACGGGTACCGGGTCCCCTTTGGTGGCATACACGTTTATATCGGCAAGATCGGCGAACCGGGCCCTGAGCCGGACATCTGCACCGACCTCGTCGAAATGGCTCAGCGTGCGCGATCTGCCCGGGTCAAGCCTGCCATGAAGCGTGCCTTCGTGGGAGTCATCCATGGAGGGGAATACGAGGACAGATCAGAATCTGGTGGTGAGACCGTCGTTTATTCCAGCGACGTGTCTGTTGGGTAACGTTGCAGAAAATTAAAATTTTTCCTACGGTTTCACCAAGATCCATCTATGAGTTCATCTAGCAACGAGTTATGGGAGAGTGATTTCATCTACATACCACTTGTAGATCGCGTGCGGAAGCGTTCAATGGAGCAGGGGTTGATGGAGTCGTACTCGCCGTGATTCAGATCACCGATGGCCTAGTGCCGAACGGACAGCACCTCCGCGTTCAACACACGTACGGAGCGGATGACGTCTCCTCCTTCTTGATCCAGCAAGGGGAAGGAGAGGTTGATGATGATCCAGCACGACGGCGTGGTGGTGGATGCAGCAGAACTCGGCCGGGGTTTCGCTAAGCAACTACGGGAGGAGGAGGAGGTGTTTGAGGAGGAGGGAGGCTCCGTGGCTTATGGGTGCTGCCACCTCCCTCCCTCCCTTTATATAGGTGCAAAAGAGGGGAGGGCGCAGCCTTGCCCCTTCCTCCAAGGAAGGGGTGCGGCCAGAGGGGAGGAGTCCATCCTCCGAAGGCACCTCGGAGGTGCCTTCCCCCTTGAACTCTCCCTTTTCTTATCCTTAGGCGCATGGGCCTCTTGGGGCTGGTGCCCTTGGCCCATATGGGCCAAGGCGCACCTACAGCCCATGTGGCCCCCGGCAGGTGGACCCCGGTGGACCCCGGACCCCTTCCGCACTCCATTACAATACCGATAATGCCCAAACTTTTCCTGTGACCAAAATAAGACTTCCTAAATATAAATATATACCTCCGGACCATTCCATAACTCCTCGTGACGTCCGGGATCACATCCGGGACTCCGAACAACATTCGGTTTGCTGCATACTCATATTCATACAACCCTAGCGTCACCGAACCTTAAGTGTGTAGACCCTACGGGTTCGGGAGACATGCTTACATGACCGAGACGGCTCTCGGGCAATAACCAACAGCGGGATCTGGATACCCATGTTGGCTCCCACATGCTCCTCGATGATTTCATCGGATGAACCAAGATGTCGAGGATTCAAACAACCCCGTATACAATTCCCTTTGTCAATCGGTATTTTACTTGCCCGAGATTCGATCGTCGGTATCCCAATACCTCGTTCAATCTCGTTACCGGCAAGTCACTTTACTCGTATCGTAATGCATGATCCCGTGACCAAACACTTGGTCACTTTGAGCTCATTGTGATGATGCACTACCGAGTGGGCCCAGTGATACCTCTCCGTCATACGGAGTGACAAATCCCAGTCTCGATCCGTGTCAACCCAACAGACACTTTCGGAGATACCTGTAGTGCACGTTTATAGTCACCCAGTTACGTTGTGACGTTTAGTACACCCAAAGCACTCCTACGGTATCCGGGAGTTACACGATCTCATGGTCTAAGGAAGAGATACTTGACAGTGGAAAAGCTCTAGCAAAACGAACTACACGTTCTTGTGCTATGCTTAGGATTGGGTCTTGTCCATCACATCATTCTCCTAATGATGTGATCCCGTTATCAATGACATCCAATGTCCATAGTCAGGAAACCATGACTATCTGTTGATCAACGAGCTAGTCAAATAGAGGCTCACTAGGGACATATTGTGGTCTATGTATTCACACGTGTATTACGATTTCCGGATAATACATTTATAGCATGAATAAAAGACAATTATCATGAACAAGGAAATATAATAATAATGCTTTTATTATTGCCTCTAGGGCATATTTCCAACAGTCTCCCACTTGCACTAGAGTCAATAATCTAGTTACATTGTGATAAATCGAACACCCATAGAGTTCTCGTGTTGATCATGTTTTGCTCATGAGAGAGAGGTTTAGTCAGCGGATCTGCGACATTCAGATCCGTGTGCACTTTACAAATTTCTATGTCTCCATCTTGAACATTTTCACGGATGGAGTTGAAGCGGCAACTTGATGTGCCTGGTCTTCTTGTGAAACCTGGGCTCCTTGGCGAGTGCAATAGCCCCTGTTGTCACAGAAGAGTTTGATCGGCCCCGACGCATTGGGTATGACTCCTAGGTCGGTGATGAACTCCTTCACCCAAATTGCTTCATGTGCTGCCTCCGAGGCTGCCATGTACTCCGCTTCACATGAAGATCCCGCCACGATGCTCTGCTTGCAGCTGCACCAGCTTACTGCTCCACCATTCAACATATACACGTATCCGGTTTGTGACTTAGAGTCATCCAGATCTGTGTCAAAGCTAGCGTCGACGTAACCCTTCTGACGAGCTCTTCGTCACCTCCATAAACGAGAAACATGTCCTTTGTCCTTTTCGTGTACTTCAGGATATTCTTGACCGCTATCCGGTGTTCCTTGCGGGATTACTTTGGTACCTTCCTACCAAACTTACGGCAAGGTTTACATCAGGTCTGGTACACAGCATGGCATACATAATAGATCCTATGGCTGAGGCATAGGGGATGACGCTCATCTCTTCTTTATCTTTTGCCGTGGTCGGGCATTGAGCTGAGCTCAATTTCACACCTTGTAGCACAGGCAAGAACCCTTTCTTGGACTGATCCATTTTGAACTTCTTCAAAATCTTATCAAGGTATGTGCTTTGTGAAAGACCTATGAGGCGTCTCGATCTATCTCTATAGATCTTGATGCCTAATATATAAGCAGCTTCTCCAAGATCCTTCATTGAAAAACTTTTATTCAAGTAGGCCTTAATGCTGTCCAAGAGTTCTATATCATTTCCCATCAAAAGTATGTCATCTACATATAATATGAGAAATGCTACAGAGCTCCCACTCACTTTCTTGTAAACGCAGGCTTCTCCATAAGTCTCATAAACCCAAACGCTTTGATCATCTCATCAAAGCGAATGTTCCAACTCCGAGATGCTTGCACCAGCCCATAAATGGAACGCTGGAGCTTGCATACTTTGTCGACATTCTTAGGATCGACAAAACCTTCGGCTGCATCATATACAGCTCTTCCTTAAGATATCCGTTAAGGAACGCTGTTTTGACGTCCATCTGCCATATCTCATAATCATAGTATGCGGCAATTGCTAACATGATTCGAACGGACTTAAGCTTCGCTACGGGTGAGAAAGTCTCATCGTAGTCAATCCCTTGAACTTGCCGATAACCCTTAGCGACAAGTCGAGCTTTATAGATGGTAACATTACCATCCGTCCGTCTTCCTCTTAAAGATCCATTTATTTTCTATCGCTCGCCGATCATCGGGCAAATCTGTCAAAGTCCATACTTTGTTTTCATACATGGATCCTATCTCGGATTTCATGGCTTGAGCCATTTGTTGGAATCCGGGCCGACCATCGCTTCTTCATAGTTCGAAGGTTCACCGTTGTCTAACAACATGATTTCCGGGACAGGGTTGCCGTACCACTGCAGTGCGGAACGTGTCCTAGTGGACCTCTGAAGTTCAAGAGCAACTTGATCCGAAGTACCTTGATCATCATCATTAATTTCCTCTTCGGTTGGCGTGGGCATCACAGGAACATTTTTGTGAGCTGCACCACTATCCCGTTCAAGAGGTAGTACTTCATCGAAGTTCTACTTTCCTCCCACTTACTCCTTTCGAGAGAAACTCTTTTTCCAGAAAGGTTCCGTTCTTGGCAACAAAGATCTTGCCTTCGGATCTAAGGTAGAAGGTATACCCAAGGGTTTCCTTATGGTATCCTATGAAGATGCATTTTTCCGACTTGGGTTCGAGCTTTTCAGGTTGAAGTTTCTTGACATAAGCATCGCATCCCCAAACTTTTAGAAACGACAGCTTAGGTTTCTTCCCAAACCATAATTCATACGGTGTCGTCTCAACGGACTTAGACGGTGCCCTATTTAAAGTGAATGTAGCTGTCTCTAGAGCGTATCCCCAAAATGATAGCGGTAAATCGGTAAGAGACATCATAGATCGCACCATATCCAATAGAGTGCGATTCTGACGTTCGGACACACCGTTCTGTTGAGGTGTTCCAGCGGCGTGAGTTGTGAAACGATTCCACATTTTCTTAAGTGTGTACCAAATTCGTGACTTAAATATTCTCCTCCACGATCTGATCGTAAGAACTTTATTTTTCGGTCACGTTGATTCTCTACCTCACTCTGAAATTCCTTGAACTTTTCAAAGGTCTCAGACTTGTGTTTCATCAAGTAGACATACCCATATCTACTCAAGTCATCAGTGAGAGTGAGAACATAACGATATCCTCCACGAGCCTCAACACTCATTGGACCGCACACATCGGTATGTATGATTTCCAACAAGTTGGTTGCTCGCTCCATTGTTCCGGAGAACGGAGTCTTGGTCATCTTGCCCATGAGGCATGGTTCGCATGTGTCAAATGATTCATAATCAAGAGACTCTAAAAGTCCATCAGCATGGAGCTCCTTCATGCGCTTGACACCAATGTGACCAAGGCGGCGATTGCCACAAGTATGTGGGACTATCGTTATCAACTTTACATCTTTTGGTATTCACACTATGAACATGTGTAACATTACGTTCGAGATTCATTAAGAATAAACCATTGACTATCGAAGCATGACCATAAAACATTTCTCTCATATAAATAGAACAACCATTATTCTCGGATTTAAATGAGTAGCCATCTCGTATTAAACGAGATCCAGATACAATGTTCATGCTCAAACTTGGCACCAAATAACAATTATTAAGGTTGATAACTAATCCCGTAGGTAAATGTAGAGGTAGCGTCGACGGCGATCACATCGACCTTGGAACCATTCCCCGACGCCAAGATCGTCACCTCGCCCTTCGCCAGCCTCCGTTTATTCCGCAGCTCCTGCCGTGAGTTACATATATGAGCAACGACACGGTATCAAATACCCAGGAGTTACTACGAGTCTTGGTAAGGTACACATCAATTACATGTATATCGAATATACCTTTAGTGTTGCCGGCCTTCTTGTCCGCTAAGTATTTGGGGCAGTTCCGCTTCAAAGGGCCCTTCCCTTTGCAATAAAAAGCACTCTGTCTCGTGCTTGGGTCCATTCTTTGACTTCTTCTTCCCGGTAACTTGCTTACCGGGTGCAGCAACCTCCTTGCCGTCCTTCTTGAAGTTCTTCTTGCCCTTGCCCTTCTTGAACTTAGTGGTTTTATTAACCATCAACACTTGATGTTCTTTCCTGATTTCAACCTCTGCTGATTTCAGCATTGAGAATACTTCGGGAATGGTCTTCTCCATCCCCTGCATATTGTAGTTCATCACAAAGCTCTTGTAGCTTGGTGGGAGCGATCAAGGATTCTGTCAATGACCGCCTCGTCTGGGAGGTTTATGTCCAGCTGGGACAAAGGTTGTGCAACCCAGACATTTTGAGTATGTGCTCCTTGTGAACTATTTTCCTCCATCTTACAATCAGTAGAACTTGTCGGAGACTTCATATCTCGACCGGGCATGAGCTTGGAAAACTAGTTTCAGCTCCTCGAACATCTCATATGCTCTGTGTTGCTCAAAACGCTTTTGGAGCCCCGGTTCTAAGCTGTAAAGCATGCCGCACCGAACGAGGGAGTAATCATCAAGACGAGACCGCCAAGCGTTCATAACGCCTTGGTTCTCTCGATGGGTGCTTCACCAAGCCTAGCTTCTAGAACATATTGTTTCTTGGCAGCTATGAGGATGAACCACAGGATCCGGACCCAGTCCTTATAGATGCTACCATCATCTTTCAGCTTCGTTTTCTCTAGGAACGCATAGAAGTTCATGGTGACATGAGCGTTGGCCATTTGATCTACAAGACATATTATGCAAAAGTTTTAGACTAAGTTCATGATAATTAAGTTCATCTAATCAAATTAAAATGAACTCCCACTCAGATTAGACATCCCTCTAGTCATCTAAGTGTTACACGATCCGAGTCGACTAGGCCGTGTCCGATCATCACGCGAGACGGACTAGTCATCGTCGGTGAACATTCTCATGTTGATCGTATCTTCCATACGACTCGTGTTCGACCTTTCGGTCTCCATGTTCCGAGGCCATGTCTGTACATGCTAGGCTCGTCAAGTTAACCCTAAGTGTTTCTGCGTGTAAATATGTCTTACAAGTTGTATGTGAACGTAAGAATCCATCACACCCGATCATCACGTGGTGCTTAGAAGCGATTTAACTGTAGCAACGGTGCACGATTAGGGGAGAACACTTCTTGAAATTGTTCTAAGGGATCATCTTATTTACTACCGTCATTCTAAGTAAACAAGATGCATAAACATAATAAACATCACATGCAATTATAAAGTAGTGACATGATATGGCCAATATCATATAGCTCCTTGATCTTCATCTTCGGGGCTCCATGATCATCCTGTCACCGGCATGACACCATGATCTCCATCATCATGATCTCCATCATCGTGTCTTCATGAAGTTGTCACGCCAACGACTACTTCTACTTCTATGGCTAACGCGTTTAGCAATAAAGTAAAGTAAGTTACATGGCGTTCTTCAATGACACGCAGGTCATACAAAAATAAAGACAACTCCTATGGCTCCTGCCGGTTGTCATACTCATCGACATGCAAGTCGTGATTCCTATTACAAGAACATGATCTCATACATCACAATATATCATCATTCATCACAACTTGGCCATATCACATCACATGACAATTGCTGCAAAAACAAGTTAGACGTCCTCTAATTGTTGTTGCATCTTTTACGTGGCTGCAATTGGGTTCTAGCAAGAACGTTTTCTTACCTCTGAATAACCACAACGTGATCTTGTCAACTTCTATTTACCCTTCATAAGGACCCTGTTCATCGAATCCGCTCCAACTAAAGTGGGAGAGACAGACACCCGCCAGCCACCTTATGCAACCAGTGCATGTTAGTCGGTGGAACCGGTCTCACGTAAGCGTACGTGTAAGGTTGGTCCGGGCCGCTTCATCCCACAATACCGCGGAAGATACGACTAGTAACGGCAAGTAAGTTGACAAGATCCACGCCCACAACAAAATTGTGTTCTACTCGTGCAAAGAGAACTACGCATAGACCTAGCTCATGATGCCACTGTTGGGTAACATTGCAGAAAATTAAAATTTTTCCTACGGTTTCACCAAGATCCATCTATGAGTTCATCTAGCAACGAGTTATGGGAGAGTGATTTCATCTACATACCACTTGTAGATCGCGTGCGGAAGCGTTCAATGGAACAGGGTTGATGGAGTCGTACTCGCCGTGATTCAGATCACCGATGGCCTAGTGCCGAACGGACAGCACCTCCGCGTTCAACACACGTACGGAGCGGATGACGTCTCCTCCTTCTTGATCCAGCAAGGGGGAAGGAGAGTTTGATGATGATCCAGCACGACGGCGTGGTGGTGGATGCAGCAGAACTATAGCAGGGCTTCGCTAAGCAACTACGGGAGGAGGAGGAGGTGTTTCAGGGAGGAGGGAGGCTCCAGGGCTTATGGGTGCTGCCACCCCTCCCTCCCCTCCCTTTATATAGGTGCCAAAGAGGGGAGGGCGCAGCCTGCCCCTTCCTCCAAGGAAGGGGTGCGGCCAAGAGGGGAGGAGTCCATCCTCCGAAGGCACCCTCGGAGGTGCCTTCCCCCTTGAACTCTCCCTTTTCTTATCCTTAGGCGCATGGGCCTCTTGGGGCTGGTGCCCTTGGCCCATATGGGCCAAGGCGCACCCCTACAGCCCATGTGGCCCCCCCGGGCAGGTGGACCCCCGGTGGACCCCGGACCCCTTCCCAAGCACTCCCTGCATACAATACCGATAATGCCCGAAACTTTTCCGGTGACCAAAATAAGACTTCCTATATATAAATCTTTACCTCCAGACCATTCCGAAACTCCTCGTGACATCCGGGATCTCATCCGGGACTCCGAACAACATTCGGTTTGCTGCATACTCATATTCATACAACCCTAGCGTCACCGAACCTTAAGTGTGTAGACCCTACGGGTTCGGGAGACATGCAAACATGACCGAGACGGCTCTCGGGCAATAACCAACAGCGGGATCTGGATACCCATGTTGGCTCCCACATGCTCCTCGATGATTTCATCGGATGAACCACGATGTCGAGGATTCAAACAACCCGTATACAATTCCCTTTGTCAATCGGTATTTTACTTGCCCGAGATTCGATCGTCGGTATCCCAATACCTCGTTCAATCTCGTTACCGCAAGTCACTTTACTCATACCGTAATGCATGATCCCGTGACCAAACACTTGGTCACTTTGAGCTCATTGTGATGATGCACTACCGAGTGGGCCCAAGTGATACCTCTCCGTCATACGGAGTGACAAATCCAGTCTCGATCCGTGTCAACCCAATGACACTTTCGGAGATACCGTAGTGCACCTTTATAGTCACCCAGCTTATGTTGTGACGTTTGGTACACCCAAAGCACTCCTACGGTATCCGGGAGTTACACGATCTCATGGTCTAAGGAAGAGATACTTGACATTGGAAAAGCTCTAGCAAAACGAACTACACGATCTTGTGCTATGCTTAGGATTGGGTCTTGTCCATCACATCATTCTCCTAATGATGTGATCCCGTTATCAACGACATCCAATGTCCATAGTCGAGAAACCATGACTATCTGTTGATCAACGAGCTAGTCAACTAGAGGCTCACTAGGGACATATTGTGGTCTATGTATTCACACGTGTATTACGATTTCCGGATAATACAATTATAGCATGAATAAAAGACAATTATCATGAACAAGGAAATATAATAATAATGCTTTTATTATTGCCTCTAGGGCATATTTCCAACAGTGTCATCGACCGGAGATACCGAGTTGTTATATCAGCTACAAGATGGCCGGATTGGAGGCTGTTCCGATGGCGACAGTATTCCGGACCCCTCTGATCTGCCAAACCGGGTTGGAATCTTCATGGCCGGTACACAGCCAGCGCTCCACTCTTCGACCGCAGCAGCAATGATCTCCGGATCAGCAGTGGTGACGGCAGCCGGGGCAGGAGGCCCTATGCGACTGCCGGCTCAGGTTTTATCTGATCTATTTGATGCGTTGGCAACGCTGATGGCGGAGGCTAACCCGGCGGATCAGGATGCGCACAATGCGAAAATCGCGAAAGTAAAGGATCAGATTACTCAGGCCAAAGACGATTTGGCAGCTGAGGATACCAGGATGGTCGCGGAGCAGGCCGCTTTGGATGCACAGGCTTATCGACTTTTGCTGGATCAGAATGCATCGCACAAAGTCCTAAAGAGAAGGCACCGGTCTCGCCTGCCTCCGGTTTATGATGCTAGGAACCTCTTTAACACCCCAGGAGCGGGGACCAGTAACCCGCCGGTAGCAAACTTGGCGGAGGCACCTGGAGCGGGTGAGGGAGTCCTGGATTAGGGGGTATCCGGACAGCCGGACTGTGTACAACATCCGGACTATTGAAGCGTGAAGATACAAGACTCAAGACTTCGGCCCGTGTCCGGATGAGACTTTCCTTGGCGTAGAAGGCAAGCTTGGCGATCCGGATATTATATTTCCTTCCTTGTAAGTGACTCCATGTAAACCCTAGCCCTCCCCGGTGTCTATATAAACCGGAAAGGTTGGTCCTTAGTAGGCCGATCACAATTACAATCGTGCCATCATAGGCTAGCTCTTAGGGTTTAGCCTCTACGATCTCGTGGTAGATCTACTCTTGTACTACCCATATCATCAATATTAATCAAGCAGGAAGTAGGGTTTTACCTCCATCGAGAGGGCCCGAACCTGGGTAAACATCGTGTCCCTTGCTTCTTGTTACAATTAGCCTTGACGCACAGATTGGGACCCCCTACACGAGATCCGCCGGTTTTGACACCGACATTAGTGCTTTCATTGAGAGTTCCTCTGTGTCGTCGCCGTCAAGCTCGATGGCTCCTTCGATCATCATCAACGACGTTGTCCAGGGCGAGACTTTCCCCCTCGGACAGATCTTCATGTTCGGCGGCTTCGCATTGCGGGCCAACTCGCTTGGCCATCTGGAGCAGATCGACAGCTACGCCCCTGGCCACCAAGTCAGGTTCAGAAACCTGAACTACACGGCGTACATCCGCGGAGACTTGATCTTCGATGGATTTGGGCCTATGCCAGGAGCACCGGACAATCTCGACGAGCACGGCTTAGACCTGCCATCGGATGAAGCTTTGGGTATCGCCCCTGTAGTATCTCCGGACCTAGATTCGGAGCAGGTTGTGCTGCCTAAGGACGGAGGGATGGACCCCGCCCCCAGGTCGCGCCCTCATCAGCGGTGGAGCCGAACACGGGTCTCACCTCTGCGGTGGCCCGGAACTCCAAACCCCCAGATTCGTATCCGGACGTTGGTTCCAGTCAGCACACTCCCGAGCCCGTCGGGCCAGGATGGGCTCCGGTAATGGAGTTCATCACTACGGATATCTTCCAGCACTCGCCCTTTGGCGACATGTTGGACTCATTAAAGTCTCTCTCTTTGTCAGGAGGCTCTTCGCCGAACTATGTCCGGCTTGAGTGGGAGGCAGGCGACGAAGGAATTTGTTGCCCACCCACCACCCACTTCATTGCCACGGTCGATGACTTAACCGAGGTACTAAATTTTGACTCCGAAGAAATCGACGGTATGGACAAGGATGCAGGAGAAGAACATGAACCACCGCTCACTGGGCGGTGGACAACCACCTCTTCTTATGATATATATATGGTGGACACTCCGAAGGAGACAAATGGCGATGAGGCAATGGAGGATAAAACCTCAGGGAAAAACCAAAGAATGGGCGCTGCCGGGCGCCACTCCAAGCCCCGCCACACTAATACCGGCCCAGGAGACGAAAACAATCCGAATGGTGCCGAAGAAGAATACAACCCTGATCAGCCCGCTTTCGAGCAGGCCAAACAGGAGGATGAGTAGGTCAGCCCAGAAGAACTGGCGATGGACGAATACCCGGAGGAGGACAGCTACATGCCCCCCTCCGAAGACGAGATTAGCCTCGGCGACGATGAGTTCGGCATGCCTGAGGATCCAGTAGAGCAGGAGCGCTTCAAGCGTCAGCTTATAGCCACTGCGAGGAGCCTGAAAAAGAAACAGCAGCAACTCCAAGCTGATCAAAATCTGCTCACTGATAGATGTACGGTAGTCCTGGCAGCCGAGGAATATGGACTCGAGCACCATACGGCTGACCGGCCACCTCGTGGCCGGGATAAAACGGCATACCAGTCCGCATAGCAGCCAACACCCCCATGCCAACATACTACGGCCCGGGGCAACAAAACGGGACAGCCAAGATCGATCTACGGATCGTGGGGGCGCGCCTCGGTACGCGACAAGGACCGTCACGCCGGACACATATTCAACAAGTCCGGCCAAGCCAAATATAGCCACCCAGAGCAATTCGACCTGCGTAGCCACATAGCCCGGCACAGAGGCGCCGCGCACCCCCTCTGCTTCACTGATGAAGTAATGGATCATGAATTCCCAGAAGGGTTTAAACCCGTAAACATCGAATCCTACGATGGAACAATAGACCCCGCAGTATGGATTGAAGATTTTCTTCTCCACATTCGCATGGCCTGCGGAGATGATCTGCACGCCATCAAATATCTTCCCCTTAAGCTCAAAGGACCAGCCCGGCACTGGCTAAACAGTCTGCCAGCAAATTCCATTGGTAGTTGGGAAAACCTGGAAGAAGCATTCCTCGACAACTTCCAAGGCACATATGTGCGACCACCTGACGCCGATGACTTGAGCCACATCACTCAACAGCCCGAAGAGTCGGCCAGGAAATTCTGGACTCGGTTCCTAACTAAAAAGAACCAAATAGTTGACTGTCCGGACGCCGAAGCCCTAGCGGCTTTCAAGCATAATATCCGTGACGAGTGGCTCGCCCGACACCTCGGCCAGGGAAAACCCAAGTCCATGGCAGCTCTCACAACACTAATGACCCGCTTTTGCGCGGATGAGGACAGTTGGTTGGCTCACAGCAGCACTACGCCACAGTCTGGCAATTCGGATGGCCGCGATAATAACGGCAAGCCACGACGTAACAGACATAAGCAACGGAACAACGGCGACAAAGATCAAGACACGGCAACAACGCCGGATTCGGTGGATCCAAGCCCGGTCAGCGGAAGAAGCCGTTCAAAAGAAATAATCGAGGACCGTCCGGTCTAGATCGTGATATCGAACGCCGTACAAATTCATGGCACCCCGGACAAGCCAGCTAACCACACCAATAGAGATTGCTGGGTATTCAAACAGGCCGGCAAGATAAACGCCGAAGACAAGGACAAGGGGCTGCACAGCGATGATGACGAGGAGCCCCGACGTCCGAACACGGGGATGTAAGAAATATCCCCTGTGTGAAAACGGTCAACATGATCTACGCCACGCACATCCCCAAGCGGGAACGGTAGCTGGCACTAAGGGACGTCTATGCGATGGAGCCAGTCGCCCCCAAATTCAACCCATGGTCAGCTTTTCCGATCACCTTCGATCGTAGGGATCACCCTACTAGCATCCGTCACGGTGGCTCGGCCGCATTGGTCCTAGACCCAATCATTGATGGATTCCACCTCACGCGCGTCCTCATGGACGGTGGCAGCAGCCTGAACCTGCTTTACCAGGACACAATGTGCAAAATGGGCACTGAACCTTCAAGGATCAAGCCCACTAAAACCACCTTTAAAGGTGTAATTCTGGGAGTAGAGGCCCGCTGTACAGGCTCTATAACATTGGAAGTGGTCTTCGGATCTCCGGATAACTTCCGAAGCGAATAATTAATCTTCGATATCGTCCCCTTCCGCAGTGGTTACCATGCACTGCTCGGACGAACCGCATTTGCCAGATTCAATGCGGTACCACACTATGCATATCTCAAGCTCAAGATGTCAGGACCACGCGGTGTCATAACGGTGAACGAAAATATGGACCGCTCCCTACGAACAGAAGAACATACTGCAGCCCTTGCGGCGGAAGTACAATGCGGGCTTCTCCAACAAACCAATCCGGCGACAACAACTTCGAGCACAGTCAAGTGAGTCCGGAGCACCCCGCAACAGGATCGTCAGGCACGACAAGAGCGCGACTAGCAGTCCGGTCTCCGCTTAAACCCCATCAAAGCAGCATTCGTGCCACATGCACACAATTACGCACTAAAAATACCATGGGCATAGGCGGAGGCGCATCAACGACTCAGTCAATAGTGCGGGTAACCGCCAAATACTTTCATACTCTTTCCCTCTTACCTTTCAGGACACCACGTTGGCGCAGCATCCTCAAAAGAGCCGAATTGCCGGACTTATAGGGAAGAGACATCCAGGGAGGCAATGGACGTTGTGCACAGAAGAAAATACCCAGGTGGAATCTATTTACGATCATTATACCTGCTTTATCTACCTGAACACAGCCTGCCCCTGGATAGGACATGTCAAATAGTCATATTTTCTATTTTCTTAACGCATCCATTGTAAATGTACGCTTAAACGTATTTTTTGTCAATGAGAGATTATATATAGCGTCACCTTATTATTCTCATTTGAGCATTTTTCTCTTATAAATGTTTATTTGATATTGCATCCGTACACCTTGGTGCGGCCGGTTTGCCAGGGGCTTCTTATGGCGCCCCGCTATATGGCAACAAAAGTCCGAACACTTTCAACAGTGCGGCACCCCGAACTTATAGCACTATATGCATCAGCGCCGAATCATGTCTTGGGTCTACAGTTGGGATAGCCCGGCTCCCTTTTTTTGTTGCCTTACGTTCCGTTATACCGGCTAAGGTAGCGCAGGGAGAACTACTGCGATTGTGTCTCGGTTCTTCCAGACGAGCACTTCAGTAGAGAAAGCCGAAACTGACCGGCATGATGTGGCGAGAGTTGGTCGCTGTTCAAGAGGTTTTAAAATCCTTAAAGATTTTCCGCTTTAGGCGATAAATCGGCTTTGTCCGATCTAGGTGTGTATAGCGCCCCAATTCAGCCTTCCGGATTCTAGGGGCTTCGCCGAAATTTAAAATTGTAGACTTCTATGGCTAAGTGAAAGTTATAAAGCCGCATAGTCCGATTGCCTTGTTCGCTACGTCGGACACCTCCTTAAGGGACCAAACATTTGGGTAAAGAGTGTCCGGTTTTCCACGAACACCCCAAAGGTAAGTCACGCTGGGCGGAAGCCGACGACTGGCCTACTTTTAGGATTTTATAAACAGCCGCATAGAAGGTAATATTTTAAATAACAAAAGCGCTACATAGCGCAAGTAACTTCGTCTTTAATTACAAACATGATAGAAGTGAATTCATTCAAATATGGCGTCCTTGGTACACTCATTGGCGACAAGACGAGCACCCTTCATCACGCCATCATAGTACAATTCAGGATGGCGATGCGCCTTGCCCTCCGGTGTCCCGTCCTTGACCAGCTTCTCCGCATCCAGCTCGGCGGGGACCTTCGATGCAAACAGATCGCTTGATCACTTCAAGCTGCGGGCAGCCATCCACCATTTGCTTGATCAGGCCAAAGTAGCTACTGGGCAGTAGCTCACCAGGCCACATCCAGACTATGAAGTCCTTCATAGCCAGTTCGGCCGCTTTGTGGAGTTCGATCAACTGCTTCAGTTGGTCGCTCAGAGGCATCGGATGTTCGGCCCCAGCATACTGGGACCAGAACAGCATCTCCGTTGAGCTCCCCTCCTGGGCACGGTAGAACTCCGCAGTCTGAGGCGCTGCGTGGCAGATCTGCAAATGCCCCTGGAGAGCTCCGTATTCGAGTAAGTAAAAGAAACGCCTCCTCCACATGTTTGATTTTCATAAAGAATTTCTTACCCGCTGCTATCTTTTTGGCCTCCTGGATCTCCTTCTATGCTTTCTCGGCTTCGGCCTTGGCATCCTTCAAACTCACAAGGGCCTTCGCAAGCTCGGCCTCCTTCATCTTCAGATTATGCTCCACGGACTCGTACTTTTTGCCGAGGTCCTGGAGCTCCTGCTGTACCTCGCCCACTCTAGCACTTTGCTTTTCGCGCTCCTTGCATTCCAAGGCCGCTTTGTCTACGGCCTCGGACAGCGCTTTCTTCAGGGACGCCACTTCGGTGGTGGCCCCTGTTACACGGTCACGACACTTAGGTGTTAGACTCGTCAATTCTGCCTATCCTTAAACGCATAAGAGCAGGAATTACTTACCCTTGTTCTCTTCGAGCTGCCTCTTCGTGAGGATGAGCTCTCCCTGCGCCTACTCCAGGTGCCGCTTCAGTTCGGCAGCCTTGGCAGTACGAGCAGCAGCAGCACAGCCTGCTTATTCACAACAATACTTATTATTAGACTCCTGCGAATTATAGTTGACCCTCCGTTTGGCTTTTCTTTCAGAACACCAACCAGAGTATCAGGGGTTACTACCTATCGGGTGGTAATTTCATACATTTTTTACTTACCTCAAAGCCCATCAGAAGGCTTGTGCAGGCTTCGGTTAGTCCGCTTCTGGCGGACAGAACCTTCTGAATCACCGCACTCATAAGAGTACGGTGCTCTTCTTCCATGGAGGCGCCTCGGAGCGCTTCCAACAGGCTATTCGGCGCCGTTGATGCGCCGGAAGTCCTCGGCACGGGCGGCTCGCCCTCCCTAATGGGGGGCTGCCCGCCCAAGACCGGAACCGTTGGGGGTTCCGGAGCAATGTTCGGTCGAGAGTTCGCCTTGTTGCGGCTCTCATCGACGCGATCCGTGGGGATCTTGAACCCCGCATGCCCGACATCTGGAATCCCGCCGTGAGGCGTCTCCAGAGTCACCTCCCCCTGCTCTGAGAGCCTTCGGGACAACACCTCCGTGTCATCCGCGTGTGGAGGGGTAGTGGTCGTCGGGAGCGAATTTATCGCCGAATCGCTCAGGGGCCCGGAGGAGGACTCCTCGGGTGAACCCCGGCCGGACTGCATATATGTTCGGCACTATAAGTATAAAAACTATGAAGTGAAACCATGATAGGGTGCGGACACTTACGATCGCACCGGGGACTTCCCTCGGGGCAGCCACCCCTCCTCGCTATAAGCGGCCGTGGCGGAATAGTCCGGAAGGGTTACCTTCCCCTTCTTGGACGCCCCAACCTCCCCCTCCGGGGCGGCTTTTCTCTTCTTCTCCCCCCTAATGCGGGCAGGCGGAATTTCTTCTTGATTCCCCCCATCTTCGCGGGAGGAATGTGTCTCGTCGTCATCGGACGACAGAGGAATAACGGCCTTGCGCCGAGGGCCTTTTCCGGCCCCCTGGCCCGCTTCGCCGGGCCCCTCATCCTTCTCGGATGAGGCGTCTTCTTCTTCTTCCTCCTCCCCTTTGTGGGAGCAGTCCGCCTCGTCGTCTTCGGACGAGGCTTCGGACGCAACCTTACGCAGGAGACCCTTCCTGGTCCTCTGGGCCTTCTTTTCGGCCTTCTTCTCCGGCACCTTGTACAGCGCCGGGACTAGCATCTCCGTCAGGAGAGCATCCGCTGGATCTTCCGGCAACGGAGCCGGATAGTCAATCTGCTCCGCTGTTTTCACATAATCCTGAGGCAAATATATATAAATACTTAAAACTACCCCCATGAATGTATTGGGAAAAAGCTAAACCCGGTGATGGTCCCAAAACTCACCGGAATCGGGGGCCGCGCTGCATGAAGTCCGCGGTCCTCGGATGTGGGAGGAGGTACTTCGGAGGCCTTGAACAAAACTTTCCATGCGCCTTTGTGCGTCATGCCGTAGAGCTTCCGGAGCGTCTGGTGTTCGGCCGGGACAAACTCCCACAGATTTACCACCCGCCTTTGGCAGGGCAGGATCCGGCGAATGAGCATGACCTGGATCACATTGACAAGCTTGATGTTCTTGTCCTTCATGCTTTTGACGCATGTCTGGAGTCCGGCCAGCTCCGTGGAATCGCCCCAGGACAGGCCCTTCTCTTCCCAGGAGGTGAGCCGCATAGGGATTCCGGATCGGAACTCGGTGGCCGCCGCCCAGTTGGCGCCGCACGGCTCGGTGATGTAGAACCACCCCAATTGCCATCCTTTTACGGTCTCCTCAAAGGAGCAGTCCAGCCAGGTGACGTTAGGCATCTTGCCCACCATGGCCCCTCCGCACTCCGCTTGTTGGCCGCGTATAACCTTCGGCTTCACGCAGAAGATTTGTAGCCACAGGCCAAAGTGAGGCCGGATGCGGAGGAAGGCCTCACATACGACGATGAACGCCGAGATGTTGAGGACGAAATTCGGGGCTAGATCATGGAAATCTAGCCCGTAGTAGAACATGAGCCCGCGGACGAAGGGATGAAGTGGAAACCCCAGTCCACGGACGAAGTGGGCGACGAACACGACTCTTTCGTGTGGTTCCGGGGTCGGAATGACCTGCCCAGCGTCCGGTAGCCGGTGCGCTATGTCTGCGGCCAAGTATCCGGCTGCCCGAAGATTTGTGATGTGCTTCTCCTCGACGGTGGAAGCCACCCACTTGCCTCCTGCTCCAGACATGTCTAGCTGTGCGAAGGAGACTTGGGCTTGGGCGCTGGAGCTCAAGGGGGCAAGAATGGGTAGAGAAGGAAGAAGGCGTGGGTAAAAATGAGGAAATCTTATCCCTTTATAGAGGCGACGAAAGCGGTGCGCCTCCCCACTTGCCCGTTGAGAATCGCTTGCTTCCCAAGCGCCACGATTAATGATGTGGTGGGACTACCCGTACCCGTATTGATGAGAATCCCGTGATAAGGGGGCACGATCTCTGCTTTGACAAGACGTGTCAAGGAAACCGCCTCGCAATATGCGTTGTGGCTGGTTGTGGGAAGACGGTTCGAATAATGACCCGACCGTAATGACACGTCGCGTTGCTTGAAAAGTTGTCAGCAGATCGCATTTGCGAAACATCATTCTCTCTACGGTGGCATACGAAGATCATCTTGTGGATCCGGACACGGTTTGAGTGTTCGATAATTACCTTGGAGTATTCGGAGGAGGAACCCGCCCTGCAATGCCGAAGACAAGACTGCACGCCGGACTCATCGTCATTGAAGCCTGGTTCAGGGGCTACTGAGGGAGTCCTGGATTAGGGGGTATCCGGACAGCCGGACTGTGTACAACGTCCGGACTATTGAAGCGTGAAGATACAAGACTCAAGACTTCGGCCCGTGTCCGGATGGGACTTTCCTTGGCGTGGAAGGAAAGCTTGGCGATCTGGATATTATATTTCCTTCCTTGTAACTGACTCCATGTAAACCCTAGCCCTCCCCAGTGTCTATATAAACCGGAGAGGTTGGTCCTTAGTAGGCCGATCACAATTACAATCATACCATCACAGGCTAGCTCTTAGGGTTTAGCCTCTACGATCTCGTGGTAGGTCTACTCTTGTACTACCCATATCATCAATATTAATCAAGCAGGAAGTAGGGTTTTACCTCCATCGAGAGGGCATGAACCTGGGTAAACATCTGTGTCCCTTGCTTCCCATTACCATCAGCCTTGAAGAACAGATCGGGACCCCCTACCCGAGATCCGCCGGTTTTGACACCGACAGCAGGGGCGCCGGTTCAGCCACGTTTGATGGATCCGCCTCGTCAGAACAACATTGTGATGCAGCCTGTCCCAACACCACCGGGTCATTACTCTACTCTGATGGACAATCTTGTTGCTGCCGCTTCACGGCTGGAGGCCATCCCAATTGAAGGCGATTCTCCGGCGGCGGTCGAGACGCGTCGGGTTAAAGAGCTTCTTCGGACAGTCTTGGTTCAATAGGAGGCTTATTCATATAGTCGTGATCGGATTCATTCCACCACCCATCCAAGCCGGAGTTAAAGCAGGCGTATGGATGAACTGACAGTGTCAAGCAATGTGCGGAACCGCGAACCGCCCCGTGGCAAAAGCCCGGCAGGGGGCGCTGGTGATGCTCAGGAGGTGGTGGACCGAGCTCGTGCATGCAGGGAGGCCGAGTTAGCAGCGCATCATGAAGCCCGTCAGCTTACTCCGGTTCGTCCAACCACGTCGACAGAGCCAGGAGTTACCTCTAGCTCTTTGCGGGTGTCGTTTCTTGTCCCAGCATTACGCAACGTGCACCTGCCCAAGGATTTCAAGGGCCCGCGCAAGGTGCCAAATTACACCGCCGATTTATCTCCGGAGATATGGGTTGAAAGCTATGAGATGGCCATGAAGATGCTAGATGTGGATGATGCAGCATGTGCAAAGTACTTCACCATGATGTTAGACGGGACGGCTCGTACTTGGTTAAAGAGTCTACCGGCTAACTCTATCAGATCATGGGCCGAGTTGAGAGCCCGGTTTATCCAGAATTTTAAGGATACATGCAAACAGCCCATGTCGATTGTGGACTTAGCTGCCTGTGTCTAGGAGGAAGGAGAATCAACAACCCGGTGGGTGCGCCGGGTCTCGGAAATTTTGCATTCATCGGACCGCATCAACGCTGACACCACAGTTCTAACTTTGGAAGGCAATTGCCGGTTTGAGCCTCTGAAGTTGAAGTTGGGACGGCTGAAACGCCATTGCAATGACATGGGAACCCTCATGGCCGCTTTAGTGAAGTATGCTGACTCTGATAGTACCAAGGATCCCGAGTCTGATGATGATAAGACAGGGAAGGGAAAGAAGAGCGGCAACACTAAGGGACAACACCACAACCCGACGGGTCATGGAAACGGCGGCAAACGTAAAGCGGATCACAGCCTGGACTTTGTGGCCAATACCAGCGCGCAGGACAAGGGCCAACGGCGCAAGGGTAAACCGCCCCAGCACGGTGGAGCACCTAGCCCTAACCTGGACCGCCTGTCTTACCTATTGAACCAGCCCTACCCGAAACATGGGACGAAGGAGATGCCGGCCACACACCTCTGGAAGGACTGCTACATATGCAAGAGTTCAAAAATTCTAATGCTTTTCGGTATGATCACGGACCAGGTGGCGGCTCAGGCCCTGGATCTCATGGGCCGGGTTATGGTGGAGGAAATTCCGGTTCAGGTTTCCATGGTAATCAGGGCAGACATAACAATCAAGGTAATCAGGGCAACCAAGGTGGATATACCATCGTGGCAATCAACAGAAGAGTAGCAACAAAGTTACCGTGAGCAACCCAAGCGGTTGAATAGTGGGCAGTATCATGTCTTCACCACTAGCTTAGACAAGCGTGACCAAAAGCTTCATAGGAGGGCAGTAAACTCCGCTGAACCGGCGGTGCCCCGTTACCTACGCTGGTCTGAGCAGCTGATTGTGTGGAGCAGAGAAGATCATCCACCCCGGGTTGACAATCCGGGTCATCTGGCATTGGTGGTGGCACCTCAGGTGGGAGGTTATAAGTTCACCAAGGTACTCATGGACAGTGGCAGCAGTATTAATATCCTGTATTATGAAACTTTCCGTCACATGGGGTTAGCAGATAAAAATCTTAAACCGTCCAATACGGTGTTCCATGGTGTGGTGCCTGGTAAATCGGCGTATCCTGTTGGTAAGATAGCTCTGGAGGTGGCTTTTGGGGACGAGCATGACTCGAGATCAGAAACTTGGACCTTTGAAGTAGTGAATATCACAAGTCCGTATCACGCCCTGTTTGGACGGCCGGCTTATGCTAAGTTTATGGCATGGCCTTGTTATGTCTATCTGCAGCTCAAGATGCCGGGTCACAAGGGAACTATAACTATCCATGGGAGCCGCAAGATTGCTCTGGAGTGTGAAGAAGGTGATGCGGCTTATGCTGAGTCGGTTTGTGCCACACAAGAGTTAAAGTTTTACAAAGATAACATTGATCCGGCAGATATGACTTCATTGAAGAAGCCAACTACAGAGCATGATCCGGTGTTGAAGTTTAAGTCGGCTGATGAGACTAAGCTTGTTGACTTCGTACCTGGTGATTCGTCCAAGCAGTTCAGCATTAGCGCTAACTTGGATCCGAAATAGGAAAGCGCACTCATCGAGTTCATCCTGAGAATCGGGACATCTTTGCGTGGAAGCCTTCTGACAAGCCAGGTGTATCGAGAGAACTCGCTGAGCACACTCTTAATGTCGATCCTAAGTATAAACCGGTCAAGCAGTTTCTCCACCGGTTCAATGAAGAAAGACGCAAGGCTATTAGAGAAGAAGTGGCCAGACTCTTGGCGGCCGGTTTTATCGTTGAAGTTTTCCATCCTGAGTGGTTGGCTAATCCGGTGTTGGTCCTTAAGAAGAACGGCACTTGGCGGATGTGTGTGGATTACACAGATCTCAACAAAGCTTGTCCAGTAGATCCTTTTGCCCTCCCCCGTATTGATCAAATTATTGATGCTACGGCGGGTTGCGAGCATTTGAGTTTTTTGGATGCGTATTCTGGTTATCATCAGATCAAGATGGCAGTTAAGGACCAGGAGAAGACGGCCTTCATAACCCCCTTTGGAGCCTTCTGCTATGTGTCCATGCCCTTTGGGCTCAAGAGTGCCCAGGCGACTTATCAACGGTGTGTGCATAATTGTCTTCATACACAAATCAGCCGTAATGTTCACGCTTATGTGGATGATATTGTGGTCAAATCAAGGAAGATGGAGACGTTGATTGATGACTTAAAGGAAACCTTTGATAACCTGCGGGTTTACAAGATGATGCTTAATCCGGCTAAGTGCGTTTTTGGTGTACCGGCAGGCAAGCTCTTGGGTTTTTTGGTGTCTAACAGGGGCATTGAGGCTAATCCGGACAAAATCAAAGCCATCACCTCCTTGGCTAAACCGAAGTGCATCACTGACTTTCAACGCTTGGCAGGCTGGATTGCCGCTTTGAGCCAGTTTATCAGCCGCCTTGGCGAGAAGGCCATTCCTTGTTGGGGAACGTAGTAATTTCAAAATATTTCCTACGCACACGCAAGATCATGGTGATGCATAGCAACGAGAGGCGAGAGTGTTGTCCACGAACCCTCGTAGACCGAAAGCGGAAGCGTTATATCAACGCGGTTGATGTAGTCGTACGTCTTCACGGCCCGACCAATCAAGCACCAAAACTACGGCACCTCAGAGTTTTAGCACATGTTCAGCTCGATGACGATCCCCGGACTCCGATCCAGCAAAGTGTCGGGGATGAGTTCCGTTAGCACGACGGCGTGGTAACAGTGATGATGTTCTACCAACGCAGGGCTTCGCCTAAGCACCGCTACAATATGACCGAGGTGGAATATAGTGGAGGGGGGCACCGCACACGGCTAAGAACGATCACGAATCAACTTGTGTGTCTATGGGGTGCCCCCCTCCTCCGTATATAAAGGGGGGAGGAGGATGGGCCGGCCAAGGGGGTGGCGCGCCCTAGGAGGGGGAAACCTACTCCAAGTAGGTTTGCCCCTCCCTTTCCTAGTCCAAGAAGGAGGGGAAGGAAGAAGTGGGAGAGGGAAAGGCAGGGCGCCGCCTCCCTTGTCCTATTCGGACTCAAGGGGAGGGGGCGCGCCTCTTGCCCTGGCCGGCCCCTCTCTCTCTCCACTAGGGCCCGACAAGGCCCATTAGTTCCCGGGGGGTTCCGGTAACCCCCGGTACTCTGATATATATCCGATAACCCCCGGAACTATTCCGGTGTCCGAATATAGTCGTCCAATATATCAGTCTTTATGTCTCGAACATTTCGAGACTCCTCGTCATGTCTGTGATCACATTCGGGACTCCGAACAACCTTCGGTACATCAAAACTCATAAACTCATAATATAACTATCATCGTAACGTTAAGCGTGCGGACCCTACGGGTTCGAGAACTATGTACACATGACCTAGCACTGTTTCCAGTCAATAAACAATAGCGGAACCTGGATGCTCATATTGGCTCCTACATATTCTACGAAGATCTTTATCGGTCAAACCGCATAACAACATACGTTGTTCGCTTTGTCATCGGTATGTTACTTGCTCGAGATTCGATCGTCGGTATCTCAATACCAAGTTCAATCTCGTTACCGGCAAGTCTCTTTACTCGTTACGTAATGCATCATTCCGTAACTAACTCATTAGCTACATTGCTTGCAAGGCTTATAGTGATGTGCATTACCGAGAGGGCCCAGAGATAGCTCTCTAACAATCGGAGTGAAAAATCCTAATCTCGAAATACGTCAACTCAACAAGTACCTTTGGAGACACCTGTAGAGCACCTTTATAATCACCCAGTTATGTTGTGACATTTGGTAGCACACAAAGTGTTCCTCCGGTAAACGGGAGTTACGTAATCTCATAGTCATAGGAACATGTATAAGTCATGAAGAAACCAAAAGCAACATACTAAACAATCAAGTACTAAGCTAACGGAATGGGTCAGGTCAATCACATCATTCTCCTAATGATGTGATCCCGTTAATAAAATGACAACCCATGTCTATGGTTAGGAAACTTAACCATCTTTGATTTACGAGCTAGGCAAGTAGAGGCATACTAGTGACACTATGTTTGTCTATGTATTCACACATGTATCATGTTTCCGGGTAATACAATTCTAGCATGAATAATAAACATTTATCATGATATAAGGAAATCAATAATAACTTTATTATTGCCTCTAGGGCATGTTTCCTTCAGTCTCCCACTTGCACTAGAGTCAATAATCTAGATTACACAGTAATGATTCTAACACCCATGGAGTCTTGGTGCTGATCATGTTTTGCTCGTGGAAGAGGCTTAGTCAACGGGTTCTGCAACATTCAGATCCGTATGTATCTTGCAAATTTCTATGTCTCCCACCGGACTTGGTCCCGGATGGAATTGAAGGCGTCTCTTGATGTGCTTGGTCCTCTTGTGAAATCTGGATTCCTTTGCCAAGGCAATTGCACCAAAGATTGTCACAGAAGATCTTCATTGGTCCCGATGCACTAGGTATGACACCTAGATCGGAAATGAACTCCTTCATCCAAACTCCTTCATTTGTTGCTTCTGAAGCAGCTATGTACTCCGCTTCGCATGTAGATCCTGCTATGACGGTTTGTTTAGAACTGCACCAACTGACAGCTCCACCGTTTAATATAAACATGTATCCTGTTTGCGATTTAGAATCGTCTGGATCAGTGTCAAAGCTTGCATCGACGTAACCTTTTACGACTAGCTCTTTGTCACCTCCATAAACAAGAAACATATCCTTAGTCCTTTTCAGGTATTTCAGGATGTTCTTGACCGCTGTCCAGTGATCCAATCCTGGATTAGTTTGGTACCTCCTTGCTAAACTAATAGCAAGGCACACATCAGTCCGTACACAACATTGCATACATGATAGAGCCTATGGCTGAAGCATAGGAACTCCTTTCATTTTCTCTCTATCTTCAAGTGGTCGGGCATTGAGTCTGACTCAACTTCACACCTTGTAATACAGGCAAGAATCCTTTCTTTGCCTGATCCATTTTGAACTTTTTCAAAACTCTATCAAGGTATGCGCTTTGTGAAAGTCCAATCAAGCGTCTTGATCTATCTCTATAGATCTTGATGCCCAATATGTAAGCAGCTTCACCGAGGTCTTACATCGAAAATTTTTGATTCAAGTATCCATTTATGCTATCCAGAAATTCTATATCATTTCCAATTAACAATATGTCATCTACATATAATATCAGAAATGCTACAGAGCTCCCACTCACTTTCTTGTAAATACAAAGCTTCTCCAAAAGTCTCAGATAAAACCATATACTTTGATCACACTATCAAAGAATTTATTCCAACTCCGAGAGGCTTGCACCAGTCCATAAATGGATCGCTGGAGCTTGCACACTTTCTTAGCTCCCTTGGGATCGACAAAACCTTCTGGTTGCATCATATACAACTCTTCTTCCAGAAATCCATTCAGGAATGCAGTTTTGACATCCATCAGCCATATTTCATAATCATAAAATGCGGCAATCGCTAACATGATTCGGACAGACTTAAGCATCGCTACGGGTGAGAAGGTCTCATCGTAGTCAACCCCTTGAACTTGTCGAAAACCTTTTGCAATTAGTCGAGCTTTGTAGACGGTAACATTACCGTCAGCGTCAGTCTTTTTTCTTGAAGATCCATTTATTATCTATTGCTTGCTGATCATCGGGCAAGTCAACCAAAGTCCACACTTTGTTCTCATACATGGATCCCATCTCAGATTTCATGGCTTCAAGCAATTTTGCGGAATCTGGGCTCACTATCGCTTCTTCATAGTTTGTAGGTTCACCATGATCTAGTAGCATGACTTCCAGAATAGGATTGCCGAACCACTCTGGTGCGTATCTTACTCTGGTTGATCTACGAAGTTCAGTTACAACTTGATCTAAAGTTTCATGATCATCATCATTAACTTCCTCACTAATTGGTGTAGGTGTCACAGAAACCGGTTTCTGTGATGAACTACTTTTCAATAAGGGAGTTGGTACTGTTACCTCATCAAGTTCTACTTTCCTCCCACTCACTTCATTCGAGAGAAACTCCTTCTCTAGAAAGGATCCATTCTTAGCAACGAATGTTTTGCCTTCGAATCTATGATAGAAGGTGTACCCAACAGTCTCCTTTGGGTATCCTATGAAGACACATTTTTCCGATTTGGGTTCGAGCTTATCAGGTTGAAACTTTTTCACATAAGCATCACAGCCCCAAACTTTCAGAAACGACAACTTTGGTATCTTTCCAAACCATAGTTCATAAGGAGTCGTCTCAACAGATTTTGATGGTGCCCTATTTAATGTGAATGCGGCCGTCTCTAAAGCATAACCCCAAAATGATAGCCGTAAGTCGGTAAGAGACATCATAGATCGCACCATATCTAGTAAAGTATGATTACGACGTTTGGACACACCATTACGCTGTGATGTTCTGGGTGGCGTGAGTTGCGAAACTATTCTGTATTGTTTCAAATGTAGACCAAACTCGTAACTCAAATATTCTCCTCCACGATCAGATCGTAGAAACTTTATTTTCTTGTTGCGATGATTTTCAACTTCACTCTGAAATTCTTTGAACTTTTCAAATGTTTCAGACTTATACTTCATTAAGTAGATATACCCATATCTGCTTAAATCATCTGTGAAGGTGAGAAAATAACGATATCCGCCACGAGCTTCAACATTCATTGGACCACATACATCTGTATGTATGATTTCTAACAAATCTTTTGCTCTCTCCATAGTACCGAGAACGGCGTTTTAGTCATCTTGCCCATGAGGCACGGTTACAAGTACCAAGTGATTCATAATCAAGTGGTTCCAAAAGTCCATCAAGATGGAGTTTCTTCATGCGTTTTACATCGATATGACCTAAATGGCGATTGCCACAAATAAGTTGCACTACCATTATCGACTCTGCATCTTTTGGCTTCAACATTATGAATATGTGTATCACTACAATCGAGATTCATCAAAAATAGACCACTCTTTAAGGGTGCATGACCATAAAAGATATTACTCATATAAATAGAACAACCATTATTCTCTGATTTAAATGAATAACCGTCTCGCATCAAACAAGATCCAGATATAATGTTCATGCTCGACGCTGGCACCAAATAACAATTATTCAGGTCTAAAACTAATCCCGAAGGTAGATGTAGAGGTAGCGTGCCGACCGCGATCACATCGACTTTGGAACCATTTCCCACACACATCGTCACCTCGTCCTTGGCCAGTGTTCGCTTAATCCGTAGTCCTTGTTTTGAGTTGCAAATATTAGCAACAGAACCAGTATCAAATACCCAAGTGCTACTGCGAGCTGTAGTAAGGTACACATCAATAACATGTATATCACATATACCTTTGTTCACCTTGCCATCCTTCTTATCCGCCAAATACTTGGGGCAGTTCCACTTCCAGGGACCAGTTTGCTTGCAGTAGAAGCACTTTCGGCCAGGCTTAGGTCCGGACTTGGGTTTCTTCTCCTGAGCAGCAACTTGCTTGCTGTTCTTCTTGAAGTTCCCCTTCTTCTTCCCTTTGCCCTTTTTCTTGAAACTAGTGGTCTTGTTGACCATCAACACTTGATGCTCCTTCTTGATTTCTACCTTCGCAGCCTTTAGCATTGCGAAGAGCTCGGGAATTGTCCTTTACATCCCTTGCATATTATAGTTCATCACGAAGCTCTTGTAGCTTGGTGGCAGTGATTGGAGAATTCTGTCAATGACGCTATCATCCGGAAGATTAACTCCCGGTTGAATCAAGTGATTATTATACCCAGACATTTTGAGTATATGCTCACTGACAGAACTATTCTCCTCCATCTTGCAGCTATAGAACTTATTGGAGACTTCATATCTCTCAATCCGGGCATTTGCTTGAAATATTAACTTCAATTCCTGGAACATCTCATATGCTCCATGACGTTCAAAACGTCATTGAAGACCCGGTTTTAAGCCGTAAAGCATGGCACACTGAACTATTGAGTAGTCATCAGTTTTGCTCTGCCAGACGTTCATAACATCTGGCATTGCTCCTGCAGCATGCCTGGCACCCAGTGGTGCTTCCAGGACGTAATTCTTCTGTGCAGCAATGAGGATAATCCTCAAGTTACGGACCCAGTCCGTGTAATTGCTACCATCATCTTTCAACTTTCCTTTCTCAAGGAACGATTAAAATTCAACGGAACAATAGCACGAGCCATCTATCTACAACAAACATAGACAAGCAAAATACTATCAGGTACTAAGTTCATGATAATTTTAAGTTCAATTAATCATATTACTTATGAACTCCCACTTAGACAGACATCTCTCTAGTCATCTAAGTGATCACGTGATCCAAATCAACTAAACCATGTCCGATCATCACGTGAGATGGAGTAGTTTTCAATGGTGAACATCACTATGTTGATCATATCTACTATATGATTCACGCTCGACCTTTCGGTCTCTGATAACCCACAAGTATAGAGGATCGCAACAGTTTTCGATAAGTAAGAGTGTCGAACCCAACGAGGAGCTAAAGGTAGAACAAATATTCCCTCAAGTTCTATCAACCACTGATACAACTCTACACACGCTTGACGTTTAGATTACCTAGAACAAGTATAAAACTAGAAGTACTTTGTAGGTGTTTTCGGGTAAGCTTGCAAGAAAGTAAAGAGCACGAAAATAAAACTAGGGGCTGCTAAGGTAAAGACACAACTAAAGTAAATATAGCGAGTATGGAAAAGTGGTGATAGGAGTTGTGGAATTGTCCCTAGGCAACTGACTATGTTACTAGACCGGTAATCACTATTGCAATTCTATTTGAGGGAGAGGCATAAGCTAACATACTTTCTCTACTTGGATCATATGCACTTATGATTGGAACTCTAGCAAGCATCCGCAACTACTAAAGATTCATTAAGGTAAAACCCAACCATAGCATTAAAGTATCAAGTCCCCTTTATCACATACGCAAACAACCTACTTACTCGGGTCTGCGCTTCTGCCACTCACGCCACCCACTATAAGCAAATCATAAACATATTGCAAACCCTACAGCGGGAATCCCTCACGCTTATGCCGACACGGAGGGCACAATAGGACAGCACCAATAAAATATGCAACTCAAACCAACCATAGCAATTCATCAATCACCGATAGGACAATAGAAATCTACTCAGACATCATAGGATGGCAACACATCATTGGATAATAATATGAAGCATAAAGCACCATGTTCAAGTAGAGGGTACAACGGGTTGCGGAAGAGTGGACCGCTGTAGATAGAGGGGGGAAGGTGATGGATATGTTGGTGAAGATGGCGGAGGTGTTGGTGAAGATCGCGGTGATGATGATGGCCCCCGGCGGTGTTCTGGCGCCACCGGAAGCGAGGGGGAGAGAGCCCCCCTCCTTCTTCTTCTTCCATGACCTCCTCCCTAGATGGGAGGAGGGTTTACCCTCTGTTCCTTGGCTCCCATGGCTTGGGAGGGGCAAGAGCCCCTCCAAGATTGGATCTATCTCTCTGTTTCTGCGTTCTCTCCTGGCTCTGTTTCACCGTTTCGCGTATATATGGAGATCCGTAACTCCGATTGGCCTGAAACCTTTTCCGTGATTTTTTTCTGAATATTATCTTTCTTGCGGAAAAAGAAGAGGATCAACCGCCTTACGGTGGGCTCACGAGGGTAGGCGGCGCGCCCGGGGGGGGGAGGGGCACGCCCCCCTGCCTCGTGACCACCTCGGGCGGCGTCTCGCGTGGATTTTTCTTCTGGAATTTTCCATATTTTCCAAAAATAAGCTCCGTCCATTTTTATCCCGTTTGGACTCCGTTTGATATGGATATTCTGCGAAACATAAAACATGCAACAGACAGAGGCGGCACCGAGCCTTTGGATCAATATGTTAGTCCCAAAAATAATATAAAAAGTTGCCAAAAAGCATATGAAAGTGAATAATATTGGCATGGAACAATCAAAAATTATAGATACGACGGAGACGTATCAGCATCCCCAAGCTTAATTCCTACTCGTCCTCGAGTAGGTAAATGATAAAAAGAATAATTTTTGATGTGGAATGCTACCTAGCATAATCTTGATCATATGTCTAATCATGGCATGAATATTAAGACACGAGTGATTCAAAGCAATAGTCTATCATTCGACATATAAACAATAATACTTCAAGCATACCAACCAAGCAATTATGTCTTATTGAAATAACATAGCCAAAGAAAGCTCATCCCTACAAAATCATATAGTCTGGCTATGCTCCATCTTCACCACACAAAATATTCACATCATGCACAACCCGATGACAAGCCAAGCAATTGTTTCATACTTTTGACGTTCTCAAACCTTTTCAACTTTCACGCAATACATGAGCGTGAGCCATGGACATAGCACTATAGGTGGAATAGAATATGATGATGGGGGTTATGTGGAGAAGACAAAAAAGGAGAAAGTCTCACATCAACTAGGCGTATCAACGGGCTATGGAGATGCCCATCAATAGATATCAATGTGAGGAGTAGGGATTGCCATGCAACGGATGCACTAAGAGCTATAAGTGTATGAAAGCTCAAACTGAAACTAAGTGGGTGTGCATCCAACTTGCTTTCTCATGAAGACCTAGGGCATTTGAAGAAGCCCATCGTTGGAATATACAAGCCAAGTTCTATAATGAAAATTCCCACTAGTATAAGAAAGTGATAACTCAAGAGACTCTCTATATGAAGAACATGGTGCTACTTTGAAGCACAAGTGTGGTAAAAGGATAGTAACATTGCCCCTTCTCTCTTTTTCTCTCATTTTTTTAATATATATTTTTTTATTATTTTTTGGTGGGCTTCTTTGGCCTCTTTTTTTTATTTGGGCTTCTTTGGCCTCTTTTATTATTATTTTTCTAAAGTAAGGAGTCTCATCCCGACTTTTGGGGGAATCATAGTCTCCATCATCCTTTCCTCACTGGGGCAATGCTCTAATAATGATGATCATCACACTTTTATTTACCTACAATTCAATATTACAACTCGATATCTAGAACAAAGATATGACTCTATATGAATGCCTCCGGTGGTGTACCGGGATGTGCAATGATCTAGCGTAGCAATGACATCAAAAAACGGACAAGCCATGAAAACATCATGCTAGCTATCTTACGATCATGCAAAGCAATATGACAATGAATGCTCAAGTCATGTATATGATGATGATGGAAGTTGCATGGCAATATATCTCGGAATGGCTATGGAAATGCCATGATAGGTACGTATGGTGGCTGTTTTGAGGAAGATATAATGAGGCTTATGTGTGACAGAGCGTATCGTATCACGGGTTTGGATGCACTGGCGAAGTTTGCACCAACTCTCGAGGTGAGAAAGGGCAATGCACGGTACCGAAGAGGCTAGCAATGATGGAAGGGTGAGAGTGCGTATAATCCATGGACTCAAAATTAGTCATAAAGAACTCACATACTTATTGCAAAAATCTATTAGTCATCAAAACAAAGTACTACGCGCATGCTCCTAGGGGGATAGATTGGTAGGAAAAGACCATCGCTCGTCCCCGACCGCCACTCATAAGGAAGGCAATCAATAAACACCTCATGCTCCGACTTTGTTACATAACGGTTCACCATACGTGCATGCTAAGGGACTTGCAAACCTCAACACAAGTATTTCTCAATTTCACAATTACTCAACTAGCACGACTCTAATATCACCACTTTTATATCGCAAAACTATTGCAAGGAATCAAACATATCATATTCAGCGATCTACAAGTTTATGTAGGATTTTATGACTAACCATGTGAATGACCAGTTCCTATCATCTCTCTAAATAGATATAAGTGAAGCAAGAGAGTTTAATTCTTTCTACAAAAGATATGCCCAAGCTCTAACAAATATAAGTGAAGCAAAAGAGCATTCTACAAATGGCGGTTGTCTATGTAAAGAGAAACAGGCAATCCAAACTTCAAATGATATAAGTGAAGCACATGAAGCATTCTATAAAGCCATACTCAAAAGATATAAGTGAAGTGCATAGAGCATTCTATAAATCAACCAAGGACATCTCATACCAGCATGGTGCATAAAAGAAAAATAAAAACCTAATTGCAAAAGACGCTCCAAGACTTGCACATATCGCATGAACGAAATGAATCCGAAAACATACCGATATTTGTTGAAGAAAGAGGGGATGCCTCCCCAGCATCCCCAAGCTTAGACGCTTGAGTCTCCTTGAATATTTACTTGGGATGCCTCGGGAATCCCCAAGCTTGATCTCTTGCCTCTCTTCCTTCTTCTCACATCGAGACCTTCTCGATTAGACACTACATCCACACAAAACTTAAACAGAAAACTCGGTAAGATCCGTTAGTATAATAAAGCAAATCACCACTCTACAAACCAATTCATATTTTGTTTTTGCATTGTGTCTACTGTAATATAACTTTTTCATGGCTTAATCCACTGATATAAATCGATAGTTTCATCAAAACAAGCAAACTATGCATCAAAAACAGAATCTGTCTAAAACAAAACAGTCTGTAGAAATATGAGCATTCACCATACTTCTGATACTTGAAAACTTCTGCCAAAATTAGGAAAAAAAAACAAGTTCTACAGAAAGACATTGCAAAAAGAATCAGAACCATTTGACATTCCAGTAAAAAATTAAAATTCGCGCACTACAGCCAAAGTTTCTGTCCTGCACCGCCCAAACCAACAAGCATTGTAAACATCCTAGAGCCAAACCTTGGCACATTATTTTTATAATACAATGGAATTGTACAAGGGGATAATTATTTTTGTTGAAAATTTTCTGTAATCAAGATTCACAAAGTTGCCGTGAGCATGAACAAAGTTCAAGGAGCTCTCCCACTTCCACAATGCTTGTCTCTCTCACTTTCACTTTCCTTTTTGAAAATTTTTTTGGTTTCCCCTCTTTATTTTTGTTGTTTTTAAACTATATGAAAGCACTCAACAGAAATAAATGACTCTCTAAAACTTCCGGGTTGTCTCCCTGGCAGCCCTTTCTTTAAAGCCATTAAGCTAGGCATTTAGTGTTGCGACCGGATTTCCGAGTATCAATTTCCAGAAAAATGGCACCGTGCTCCTCTCACCTCGTGGATTACTGTTAGCTGAGGAAGCATCAACTTGATACAGGAATTCCAAGAAAAGTACAGAATATGTAGTACAAGACCATTTTTGGCCTGTGAGTACAACAAATGGTTTCTAGTGGTTGATGGCGGAAGTGGTTTGCGGATCGTCAGTATCCATGGAACTCCATTTCCCACAGGAACAGCTGACCAGGATAACTCCTATCTTCGCGATGCTGCTATCAGCGTTGCTTAGTTTCTGGGGCTGTCATCGCAAGGCTCCTCTCCATACGCGATATCTGGCCAAGACAATAGCCAGGGACAAGCCAGTGAGTACTTTGAATGTACTCGCAAACATTATGAACACGGGTATAATATAAATGATAAACATGCGCTGAAAAATCCCATGATCACATCGTCAGTCATAAATAACATGTTTTATGCATGCAAGCAAGTTATTTATATGAGCATGAAATAATGAGGTGAAAATAAAAATGCCGCAGTCGGGCGTCTAAGCGACACCACATAAAGGGCTTATAAAAAAATAACAAGCATGACGATCGAGGCGTCGAGCGACACCACATAAAGGGCTTAAAAATAACAAGCATGCCACGATCGGGCGTCTGAGCGACACCACATAAAGGGCTTATAAATAAAATAACAAGCATGCCACAGTCGAGGCGTCGAGCGACACCACATAAAGGGCTTATAAAGAAAATAACAAGCATGCCACGATTCAGGCGTCGAGCGACACCACATAAAGGGCTTATAAACAAAATAACAAGCATGCCACAGTCGGGCGTCTGAGCGACACCACATAAAGGGCTTATAAAGAAAATAACAAGCATGCCACAGTCGGGCGTCTGAGCGACACCACATAAAGGGCTTATAAAGAAAATAACAAGCATGCCATAGTCGGGCGTCTGAGAGAAACCACATAAAGGGCTTATAAAGAAAATAACAAGCATGTTACGCCAAGGCCCCGAGCGACACCACATAAAGGACTTATAAAGAAAATAACAGGCATGCCACAGTCGGGCGTCTGAGCGACGCCACATAAAGGGCTTATAAAGAAAATAACAGGCATGTCACAGTCGGGCGTCTAAGCGACGCCACATAAAGGGCTTATAATCACAATGAATATCCAGGAGGTAGTACCGTCCCAGGGATACTCAATAATATATTGGGTTAGTCCATAATAATAAAAATAATCATAATCATCATAGCAGCATAAATCACAAGCCATGAGTCATGTTCTGGTTAAAAATTTCTCCTCCGAAGACCGACACTAAGACCGACACTTGACCCATCCCAGACTGTAATCCTTAACCATGGACACGGCTATTCGAATAGATTTAATCTCTGCAGAGGGTGTACTCTTTACCCACGAATAACGGATTCCTTTAGTCCATCAGGACTAATTCCGTCTACGGTCTTTTGATTGAAAACACACCAATCCGCACACACCAGCCTAACTTACCGGTGTCTGGAAATCACCCACGACACCCGTTAAGCAAAACTCTAAGTGGGGAGGCTACAACCTCGACGTAGCATGGGATCACAAAATTTATACCGCGCGCAAACTGGGGGAGCTACCCCTTCGGCTACAACCGAAAAAGACACATGCCCCCGGTCAGGTGGCATGCCTACCGGATGCCTCCGGTATCTTCCACCATGGCCTCTCTGTACGGTGTGTGCTAAGAAAGGGGTTGACAACTTACTGAACCGCACCCTACCCATGGCAGGGACCAGTGGTAGTACGAAACAAGCATGGGGGTTACCGGAACAAGACTCGATCTATGGTCGACTCAGGAGGTTTCAAGTGTTCCCTGCATGATTAGCATAACAAATATACTTCATCCAACTAACAGAATCACCACTCATCATACCCCTCATGCCATGCCGGACACACTCGTCTCGACGAGGAACTAGGGACAAGCTCGGGTCTACCCAAGACAGAGACTTTCCCGTAGGCACGAATGGCATACGAGGATGATCGTTATCACAACCATGTCCATTTCCAACAGCAAGGAAATTTCAAATAAGTATTTATGCAAAAGATCACATCAACACATAAAATAACGAGTTCTACGAATTGAGGTGGTGTCCTAAATGTGTCAAACAATGCATGCAAAATATTATGCCAGGGCTCAGAATTCTTGCCTTCAAGTTGTGTACAGGCAGGGTGCATCCTAAACACTTTTGCATGTTTTTTCTTCTCCAAAAATCCTATTTCAAATAAATTTGAATTAACACACATTTCCAAAACAGCACAAAAAAGTTGTTTAAATTTTTTTAAATAAATCTTAAAATAAACTAGATATTATTTGAGAGAGGTAGGAAAAATAATCAGTTTATTTGGACTTATATTTAAAAAGTTATAGCCAGTCAAACATTTGGTCAAAAACTGTTTTTCATAAAAACAGAAAAGAAAACGTTTCAAACGAGATTACGCTTTCGGTCAGAGGAGGCGTACTTGTGGTTTTACGTCTCCACTTAACCCACGTGGACCGGCGCTGGGTCTCTGACGGTGGGCCCGCCTGGCCCACTGGTCAGGTTTGACTAGTCGCCCGCGTCTTCTCCCTCCTCTGCCTGAGCGGGGCGGGGCTCCGGCGATCGTCGCCGGCGAACGGTGGTTCTTCGCGGGCATCCGAGTGCAGGGATGGATTCGCCACTCCTAGGCGGTCCTCCTGGTGGTCGTAGGATCGTCGGAGGTGGAGGAAATCGCCGGCGGCGAGCTCCGCGGCGGAGGAAAGCTTCGGTGGATTTGGGGATTCCGGCCATGGTGGTCCCTAGCTGTGTCTGGGAGGCTAGGCAGCTCTGCGGGTTCAAGTGGAGTCGGACGGTGGCGTTTGGGAGAGCAGGGGAGGTCTAGGTGCGTCGGAACTGGCTGGGACGAGGCGGCGGCCGAGCTGGCCGGAGAGGTTGAAGATTACCTTCTCCTCTTCAATTGATGGCGATGGGGACACTAGTGGGACGGTGTGGGGTTGCCTGAGGGCTTGGAGGGGCTTGGGGCTCCCTTTTATAGCGCCTCCAAGTCGGTTCGCGGCGGCCGTGGATGAGCTCGTCGGCGGACCGCCCTACTGTGCGGCAGGGCGACGTGGCGGTGGCTAGCTCCAGGGGCAAACAACGGCCACTCCACTGTCGAAGGAGGCGAGCTGGCACGCTGTGGTGGCTTGGGCGGTGCTGCTCATGGCGGTGGCGGTTGCGGCCGCGGGCGTGCCGCCAAGCGGCTTGCTGGCTACGCTGCAGAGGCGGTCGGGGCTCTTGGTGCGACGCGGCGAGAGGGAAAGGATCAGGACGAGCTCGGGGAAGCTTATCCAGGGGCGCGCTGGCTCGGGCGCGGGCATGTGCAAAACGCGTGCTCTGCTCGCGCTCCGGGCGTGCACGGCGTCTGCTCGACGAAATGCCAGGATGGCCAAAACTGCTAGAGATCAAGTGCAAATCCACAGGTCTGGGTTGGAGACCATTAGTAGGCTACTAGACAACTTGGTTTGGACAGATGGACAAGTTCACAACACAAACTTACAATCATGCCAAAGTTGTTCATGCCCACAGGGTGTTTGACAAAATGCCAGAGGCATCTAGGCAGGTCTTGGAGTGGTCAAAAATTCCAGGCTAGTGTCTCCTTGGATGCATGAGAGGGTGGTGTAGTTAGTTTGCTAAAAGGAGAAACTTGTTAGTGCAAGTTTTGCAAAAACTCAATTCTGGACAGAAGAGAAATGGCATCACTTCTTGAATCAAAAATGATCCATTGGGTGCATGCTCCTGGATTTAGGGGTTTGGTAGGGTTGACTACAAGCAGGAGGAAGCTCAAGGGTAAAGGAGCAAGTTAGAAGATGGTTGCAGTACAAATCCTCAAGTTGGTCCAGAATAGAAAAGAGGTTGGTTCACTCAATTTTTCCAAAGAACATCACCAGGTTTTTGCATAAAGTTGAATTGTAAGCTACCACTGACATCCCAGAATTTTGGTGGAAAAGCTAGGAAGAATTATTTAAATAGGTTGTAGTGCAAAACTGCTCACTGGACCAGATTTGAAAGAAAGGTGTAGGGCTCAAAATATCCAAAGGACAGAAGATATTTTCGCATAAAAGTGGTTTAAATACATCACATGACATCTCCAAATTTTAGTGAGATTTTGAATGAATTTATAAAAGGGTTGTAGTTCAAAGGGGACCCTAAACTTATAAAAACCAATTTTTAGGGAAACAAAGCTCAGGGGACAAATAATTATTTAATTAATCCTACTGATAAAAGAATTGTTTTAATTAAGAGAGTAAATGAGTCCAATAAAAATTGGGAAGTTCTCACTTGGGGTAAAAACTCCACACTAACCAAGAAAAGAAATGTTCTGAAATCAAGAAAACCCAGAAAAAGGAAGGTTAAATCTCCTGGCAAGATTTTAATTAACAAAACAAGGCTAAAAAAATTTGGGTGTCACATTTAGTGCTCAAGTAGTGAACCCACCTGGATCCTAAGGTATATCAAAGCCAATTTTAATTAACAATGATTTGTAATTTAGTAGTGAGCACAAAGTAATAAATATCATGCAACAACAAAGTCTAACTCTCTTCCTATGCATCGGCGTGTCATAAAAGAACAATTCATGCACACCAAGTAAAGGCCAATGCATAGTATAAGCAGTTTCTTGCAATTTTATTGTATTTGAAACATAGAGAGGTGGAGATATAGTTCCTCTCTCATAATAATTGCAAGTAGGAGCAGCAAGCACATGCATATTATATTCATCAAAATCATCATGTGTAGTAGTAAAAGGCAACCCATCAATATAATCCTTAATAAGCACAAACTTCTCCGATATAGTGTAATCGGGAGAATTCAAAAAGATAATAGGACTATCATGCGTGGGTGCAATAGCAAAAATTTCATGTTTAACATAAGGAACTATAGAAAGTTCATCTCCATAATCATAATTCATATTGGCATCTTGGCCACAAGCATAGCAAGCATCATCAAAAGGGATATTTCAAAAGAATCAACGGGATCATAACAATCATCATAGCAATCATCCTTCGGTAAGCACGAAGGGGAATTAAATAATGTATGAGTTGGAGGGTTACTCTCATTAGAAGGTGGGCACGGGTAGCTAATCTGCTCTTCCTCCTTTTTTTTCTTCGCTCCCCTCATCATCTTTTTCATCCAATGAGCTCACAGTTTCATCAATTTCTTCTTCCATAGTTTCCTGCAAAATATTAATCTCTTCTTGGACAGCGGAGACTTTCTTAATAAGTGCATTAATTTCATAATTGTATTTATAATTCTCATAGCAATATTTGAGGATAGCTAAACTTTCAGATCTATAAACAGCATCATCAAAATCCTCAAACTCTTTACACATAGCTTCAATTTCATAAGCACCCATAAAAGCAACAAATTCTTCTATTTGTTCCACATCATAGTAATCATATATACCTCTAGCATAAGAAGCTAAGGTTTCATTATCATTAAATTTGCATGAAAAGGGAAGGTGTCGGTGTCAAAACCGGCGGATCTCGGGTAGGGGGTCCCGAACTATGCGTCTAGGCAGATGGTAACAGGAGACGAGGGACATGATGTTTTACCCAGGTTCGGGCCCTCTTGATGGAGGTAAAACCCTACGTCATGCTTGATTGATATTGATATTGTGGATGTTTACAAGAGTGGGTCTACCACGAGATCAAGGAGGCTAAACCCTAGAAGCTAGCCTATGGTATGATTGTAAGGGTTGTTGTTCTGTCCTACGGACTAGAGCCATCCGGTTTATATAGACACCGGAGAGAGCTAGGGTTACATAGAGTCGGTTACAATGGTAGGAGATCTACATATGCGTATCGCCAAGCTTTCCTTCCACGCCAAGGAAAGTCCCATCCGGACACGGGGGGAAGTCTTCAATCTTGTATCTTCATAGTCTTGGAGTCCGGTCGATGATGATAGTCCGGCCAACGATAGTCCGGCTGATGATGGTAGTCCGCTATCCGGACACCCCTAATCCAGACTCCCTCAAGAGCCCCTGAACCAGGCTTCAATGACGATAAGTCCGGCCAGATATTGCTTGGCATTGCAAGGCGGGTTCCTCCTCCGAATGATGTAAGATTGTGAACACCAGGATAGTGTCCGGCTCTGCAAAATAAATTCCACATTCCACCATAGAGAGAATAATATATACACAAGTTCAATCTGCTGACGTTTTCTGCGGCATGACGTCACGCCGCTACCAAGCCATTATTTAAATCGTTTTTTATTCTACCACCTCAGCGCATTTAGCGAAGCGGTTTCCTTGGCACGTCTTGTCGAAGCAGAGATCGTGTTTCCCCTTAATCCGGGATTCTCATCAATACGGACGTGGGTAACCCAACCGCACCATTGATGGTGATGCTTGGGGGATAAGCGAGTTTTATCAGGCCGGTGGGGGACGCGTAGACTTCGCTCGCCCATATAAGGGATAAGGATTCACCTTCTCACCTACGCCTTCTTCCTCCTTTGCTTATCCATCTCCGCGCACTCGAGCTCCAGCGCCCAAGTTCGCGCATCTCGTCTCAACCTTCTCCGACCATGTCCGGAGCGGGAGGTAAATGGTTGGCCTCCACCGTTAAGGAGGAGCACATCGCCAAACTGCGCGGCGCCGGATACCTCTCCGGCGACATCGCGCACCGGCTGCCCGACGAGGGGCAGCTCATCCCCACCCCCAGGCCCCATGAGAAGGGCATTTTCCTTCCCCAGTTCCTCCGCGGACTGGGCTTTCCACTTCACCCCTTTGTCCGGGGTCTCATGTTCTACTACGGCCTGGATTTCCATGATCTGGCGCCGAACTTCATCCTCAACATCTCGGCGTTTATCGTCGTGTGCGAGGCCTTCCTCTGCATCCAGCCCCACTTCGGCTTGTGGCTCAAGACCTTCAATGTCAAGCCGAAGGTAGTGAAGGGCACTCAAGCGGAGTGCGGAGGCGCCATGTTGGGCAAGATGCCCAATGTCCTTTGGTTCGAAGGGGCCTTCGTGGAATCCGTCAAGGGGTGGCAATCGTGGTTGTTCTATATGACCGAGCCGCGTGACCCTACATGGGCGGCGGCCCCGAAGTTCAGATCTGGTATCCCCACGCAGCTCACCTCCGGAAAGAGAAGGGCTTGATGTGGGGTAGTTCGGAGGAGCTGACGGGACTCCAAGCCTGTATCCAGAAGCTGGTGAAGAAGCTCAGGCTGGTTAACGTGGTCCAAGTCATGCTCGTCCGCCGGATTCTCCCATGCCAACAAAGGGCATTCAATCTATGGGAGTTCGATCCGGAACAGCACCAGGTGCTGAGCGGGCTCTTCAACATGATGTACGAAGGCGCCTGGAGGGTGCTGTTCAAGGGCGCCGAAGCCCCCGCATCCGCGACTGAAGATCGCGGATTTCGCTCGCAGCGCCAAGCCAACGAGGTAAGTGATTCTACCCCTTTACGGGACACTTGCTTTTCATAGTTTGACTCTATGCGGTTTTAATTTCCCCTTTTCCTTTGACAGGACTGGATGAGGAAGGCGGAGCAGATTATCTGCCCGGCTCCCATGCCAGAAAATCCAGTAGACACCCGTCTAGCGGGGCTGCTAGTTCCGGCACCGCACGTGGTGCCGGAGAAGAAGGCCAAGAAGGAGGCCACGGGTGCTCGAAAGAGTTCCCGTTTTCAGGTGTCCGACGACTCCGGGGCGGACTCCTCCCCCGAAACGAGGAGGAGAAAGAGGACTCTCTCCCAGAGGAGCGAGAGAGGAAGAGGAAGGCTTCCCCAACAGGGGAGGCCGAAGGGTCCAAGAGGGGAAGTACTATTCTCCCGGAAAGCTCCGCCAACATCAATGTTGGCGAGGAAGAATGGCCTTCAAGGGCCAGGCCTCCGGCGAGATCGTAAGTATCCGGATTCCTGAATGATTTATAATTTCTTTTTCTGCGCCACATAGTGTCATTCTGATGCCGCATGCTGCCTGCAGTCCGGCCAGTGATGATCTCCCCGCTTCATCGAGCGGGTCGTTGGCTCCGTCGGATGTAGACTCCATCCCGACCGCCTCCTCCCCTCGCGAGGACGCCGAGGTGGGATCCCAAGAAGGGACCCGTCAGGGGGAGGCTCCGGAGGCGCCACAAGGCGTCCTCCCGGACTTTGCGCCGGACTCCAAATCAGAACCCGTAGTGGTTCCGGTCCGGCCATGCCCCTTCAATGAAGGGCAAGACCGTGACGCCGGCTTCGCCCAACCGAGGCGCCGGGCAATTTGTTGGAGGCGCCAGAGCACTTCCATCGAGGAAGAACACCGCACTATTTTGAGTGCGGTGATTCAGAAGGTGCAGCTTGCTATGTGCGGGCTAACCGAAGCCTGCAGTAGCCTTCTATCGTGCTTTGAGGTAAGAAGTTAAAATATGCAATGTAATACCGCATAGACAAGAGCCTCGATGCTCGGTTCGGTGTTCGGGAAGAAAAGCCGGACTGAGGATCTAAAAAAAAGAAGATATACGTAGGGTTGCTAAAAAATTATGTCAATATGGGTTGCAGGCTGCGCTGCTGACCTTTGCCGACCGATCATGGAGGTCGGTGCTTTGAAGCAGAGGTTTCGAGCGGTCCGAGCAAGAGCTCGGCCGCACCAGAAGCAGCTCGGGACAAAGAAGGTGAGGAACACCACTTTGAACTTGTACCTTCTGAGAAAAGGATTTAGGTTGCAACAAAAAATAACAAGGATAACATGGAGTACCGCAGGGCCACGAACGAGGTGGCGACCACGAAGGAGGCCGTGTCCGCGACGAGCAATGCGCCACGAACGGGCAGAGTGAGAAAAGCAGGAGGCGCGGGTGGCGGTGGTTCAGCAAGAGCTCCAGTGCTCTCATGGAAAAGCATGAGAGTGTGGAGCGTGACTCAAAGACTTCGAGAGTCCGAGCTTGCCTCAGCTCGAAAGTGCCAAAACTGCCAAGGCCGATGCCCATAAGTCCCTTCAGGAGATTGAGTTGATGAGGAAGATAGCGGCGGGTAAGGCATTTTTCATGCAAAGCAAGCATGTGAATGTAAATTACGTGTTACTTACCCGAATTCGGAGCTTTCCAGGGGCGTTTGCAGATCTGCCTTGCAGCATGTCTGATGTCGCCGCATTCTACCGAGCCGAGGTGGGGAGCTCAACGGAGAAGGTCTTCTGGTCTCAGTATGCTGAGGCCGGCCATCCGGTGCCCCCTAGCGACCAGCTGAAGCAGCTGGTCGAGCTCCACAAGGTGGCCGAGCAGGCCATGAAGGGCCTCATAGTCCGGCTGTGGCCTGGAGAGGCCATGCCTGGGAGCTACTTCGGCCTCGTGCGATGGTTGGTGGATGCGTGCCCCTGGGTGGAGGTTATCAAGCGCTCCGCCTATATTGAAGGTGCTCGTCGGGCCCTTGCCCGCGCAAAGGTGCATTGGGGCAAGCTGGATGCGGAGAAGCTAATCACTGACGCGCCACCAGCGGGGAAGGAATATCGTACACCAGAAATGTATTATAAGACTGTCCTGAAGGGTGCCCGCAAGATTGCGGATGAGTGCCCCGGGGATGTAATTATTGAGTGAGTTCGCAATGTGTTATCCTGTGCGCTGAAAACTTTGTTCATATGCGCTAAGCAACGCTTGTTAATTTAAAATATTACCTTCTGTGCGGCCGTTTATTAAATCTGAGAGATGGCAAGTCGTCGGCTTTAGCCCCTATGCCACGAGTGCTGGGGTGTTCGGGATAAACTTGAGCACTCTTGTTCCCATTTTTGGGTCCATCTAGGGAGGTGCTCAACACAACGAACAAGGCAACCGGACTTATAGTGCTTGAACACTCTCACTTAGCCATAGAATTCTATAATTTTAAATTTCGTGAAGCCCCTAGTATTCGGAAGACCCGAATTAGGGGCGCTATCCACGCCTTCGTCGGACATTATCCGGAACTTCGCTCGAAGCGGCATAGGTCTTTAAGGACCCGAAAGGACCTCTCGAACAGCGACCAGTCTCTCGCCTTATCATGACAGTCAGTTTTAGCTTTCTCCACTGAGGCGTTAACCCGGCTCAACCGGGGCGCAATCGTAGTGGTTCTCCCAGTGCTACCTTAGCCGATAGATCGGAACGTAAGGTGCCAAACATGGGAGCCGGGCAAACTCAACTATTGACCCAAGACATGATTCGGAGCCGATTCATATAATGCTATAAGTTCGGGGTGCCGCACTTGTGGAAGTGTTCGGACTTTATCACACCATAATGCGGAGAACATAAGCCCCTGGTGTATTTGGCCGTACCAAAATGTACGGGTGCAACATGTCGTAAATGAACATATATATATAAGGTAATGCAATTATGGGAAAAAAGTGCTGCATTTTATTCGAGAAGATATGCTATGAGTGCAGAATGATACAAATAGTGCGGAAAGCAAGGGATTGGACGAATTAAAGGCGTCTCCCTCCAGGGGTAGGCTGCGGAATGTTGTATTTAACAAATTTAATGCTCGTGATGGAGACTAGCTGAGTGTTTGTCGCGGCCTTTGTCCTTCCCTGGCTGTTGCATCATGAGTTCGGCAGGTTCGGCGCCGGACAGAGTTCCGTATAAAAAAGAGAGAAATAAAAGAAAAAAGAGCGACACACTTGGGAGCCCCTGGTGTGGTCGAACCGCACTCTGGGTCTGTTGTGGTTGTGCCTTTCCCCCTATGCCCATGGTATCTCCGTATGCGTAATTATGTCTGTGAGAGTTTGTCTTACAAATTTGCGAGGGCTGGGGTTGAGGCCGCATTGCTACGCGATGCTCCGGAACGTGCTGTGGTCTTGGTTGATGTTGCTCCGGGCGCGTTTGGCCGTGTCCGGTCGTTTAACGGCCGGACTCGAAAATTGCCTTAAAAGGCTGCTCTGTACTTCTGCCGCGAGAGCCGCTGTATGTTCCTCCGTTCGGAGGGAGCGTTCCGTGTTTCCATTGACCGTGATGACTCCACGAGGGCCTGGCATCTTGAGCTTAAGGTATGCATAATGCGGCACCGCGTTGAATTTTGCGAACGCGATTCGTCCGAGCAGAGCGTGATAGCCGCTGCGAACGGGACTATGTCGAAGATTAACTCCTCGCCGGAAATTATCCGGGATCCGAAGACCACTTCGATGTGGTGAGCTAGTACAACCGCCTCGACACCTGGTATGACGCCTTTGAAGGTTGTCTTTGTAGGTTTAATCCTTGAAGGGTCTATGCCCATCTTACGCACTGTATCCTGATAAAGCAGGTTCAGGCTACTGCCGCCGTCCATCAGGACTCTCGTGAGGTGAAATCCATCGACGATTGGGTCTAAAACCAATGCGGCGAATCCGCCATGGCGGATACTGGTCGGATGGTCTCCCCGATCGAAAGTGATCGGGCAAGAGGACCATGGGTTGAATTTTGGGGCGATCGCTCCATCAGCGATATCGTCCCTTAGTGCACGCTTCCGCTCCCTCTTGGGAATATGCGTTGCGTATATCATGTTTACCGTCCGAACTTGAGGGGAATCCTTTTGTCCTCTGTTGTTCGGGCGGGTCTCTTCCTCGTCATCGTTGTGTAGCCCCTTGTCACTGTTTTCGGCGATTAATTTGCTCTGCTCGCTTGAATACCCAACAATCTCTGTTGGTGTGGTTAGCTGGCTTTTCGGGGGCTCCATGTATTTGACAGGAGCGGTCGAGTATTCGGTCCAAATTGGACGGGCCCGGAGTGGTTCTTGTGAATGGCTTCTTTCGTTGACCGGGCTTGGAGCCTCGGAATCCGGCGTTGACTGCCGTATCCTCATTGTTGTCGCCGTTAATGCGGCGTTTCTTTTTGTTTCGACGCAACCTGCCATTGCGGTCCTTGGTATCCGGACTGTCAGCGTTTTTCTTTGAGGTTGTTGCTGCGAAGCTAGCCAGCTATCCTCTCCCGCATGTAAGCAGGTCATGAGTGATGTGAGGGCTGCCATGGATTTCGGCTTCTCTGTCCTAGGTGCCGGGCCAGCCACTCGTCACGGATGTTATGTTTGAAGGCAGCGATTGCCTCTGCATCCGGACAGTCGACGATTTGATTTTTCTTTGTTAAGAACCGTGTCCAGAATTGCCTGGCCGATTCGTCTGGCTGCTGGATATAGTAATAGTAACGAGAAAGGAAACAACTTAAGAATATAGTAATAGAGAATTTTTTTCTTGATGAGCAAATAGGGTGGCTATATCATTCAATTTAGTAAGATGTGCTTCATAACCATGGAAATTATCTCAGGATCGATAGAGAATTCATAATCCTTATCAGTAACAAAGATAGGTGAAGTAGCAAACTTAGAATCACATTGCATTCTAGCATTCAAAGATTTTTCTTTCCACTTGCATAATAATTTCTTAAGATCATCTCTATCCTTACAAGCAAGAAAGTCCCTAGCTACCTCTCCATACATAACATAGCCCTCAGGCATAACAGCATATCTAGGAGAGCTAGTCTTATCAGGTGTTTCAAAGTTTTCAGTTTCGATAATTTCATCAGTTTCAGAAATATCATAATCTTCAGCATAATCAATAGTTCTAACTCTAGCAAGATCAAGTAATTCACCCAGTGGCATAGTTTTATAAGCAAGTAGTAGCATCATAAGCATCATTCATAGTAGAAGTAGCATCATCAATAACATGTGACATATTAGAATCAATAGCAGGTGTAGGTGTCACAAGCTTACTCAAAACAGAAGGTGAATCAAGTGCAGAGCTAGGCAGTTCCTTACCTCCCCTCTTAGTAGAGGGAAAAATCTTGGTTCTAGTATCTTTCAAATTCCTCATAGTGATCAACAGATATAAATCCCAAGTGACTCAGAGAATAGAGCTATGCTCCTCAGCAACGGCGCCAGAAAAAGGTCTTGATAACCCACAAGTATATGGGAGCGCAACAATTTTTTAGGGTAGAGTATTCAACCCAAATTTATTGATTCGACACAAGGGGAGCCAAAGAATATTCTCAAGTATTAGCAACTGAGTTGTCCATTCAACCACACCTGAAAGACTTAATATCTGCAGCAAAGTATTTAGTAGCAAAGTAGTATGGAAGTAACGATAACGGTGGCAAAAGTAACAGTCGCACACTGGTACGCGTCGGTCCTATACAAACGGTTTTTAACCCCTTTCCACGACGACATTTGGAACCGTCGCCTAGTGAGTGTGGGCGATAGGGGGGTCCTTCCCACATGGCCAAGAAACCATCGGGGATATGCCCTCTTGGCACACACGCTCGGCAAAATGAGGTCGTGTGCGACCAGCGAGTGCTCAAATACGGAAATACGTACAGTAGAGCTAAAAAAATACAATTATACGATGAAATTGTTTCCATTCACAAGTACATCCCACACAGTTAGTCCTTGCTAGATGTTTTCATCCGTATGTACATCCCACAGAGTCGCTCCAAGGAAAACGTTTCCGTTCTCAGGTACATCACTCACAATTTTTCCCGTTAAATCGTTTGTGTTATTGAATGTATCACACACGGTACGTAGAAGAAACTGTGTGGCAAAGGTTGTCCGTCACACACAGTTTTTATGTGGTAAACGTTTGCGCAAAGTGGCCTAACGCAAACAGTTTTCAAGAGAAAGTCGTGTGTTATTGTTCATTGATCCAACACGGTTTATTCCTAGAAACTCTGTGCGTTGACCGAGGTCATCGCCCATGGTATTTTTTCAACAACCGTTTGCAATTTAAAACCCAATTAGCAGGCTAATTGCCCTTATTAATAATCCATTTATTAATCTAATTAACATTCATATTAAGCACATAATATATTTCATTTATTAAGGAAGCATAATTTCATAATTGAAATACATCAGAGTACAACATGATATAGCTTTCAGCACTCAGCTACCCCATTATACAACTACACTAGCACCAACTTTCACATGCAACATGTAGAACCTTTCAAAATTAGCATCATAGACGGTATATACACATATGCATCTCATCTGGAAAACTGCTGAAGCGGAAGGCAAATATTGAGCTTTCATTCATGTTGAAGGTCTTTGCAACTTTAGGCCAGTGTCTGTGGATGATTGACCGTCCGTCCTTCGTCCTCTTCAGGAACACTTCAATATTGAACCATGGGTGTTGTATGAAAACTTCCTCGCCTCCTGACCATAGAGGTGGGATGAGAGGTAATCATCAGTGAACTACTTTGGAAAGGCCTGAAAACAAGGATGTGCATAAATATCTTCTCTATATTGGAAATGGGGCAAAGGAATAAAAAAGGCAAGGTATAATAGTTAGTACCATCTTGTAGTGAACTGATGTCTTCTTGATTATGCAGACAAAGATCTTGTTGTTTTTTGTCGCTAATTTCTTTATCCTAACAATCTTTCTGAGTTTCTTGATTTGATTGATATTCATGGATAGCTCATTTCCCCATATGCAAAAACGGTCAAACAGTGGGTCAAAACCTCTGACAGTAGGACCTACATGTGCAAGACCAAATTGTTAAAAACCAAAATATTAGAATGGTTCCTGCAATTGCACAATAATGTGCTATTAGACAAAGGACCATGCGCGTGCTAACCTCGATTATAAACCTCGGTGCTTCCATTGTTTCCCTGCAACACATATAAGGTAGTTAGGCATCAGGCTAAGTAAGGGTTTGCATGCTATCAGTAAAAAATGTTGATGAAAAATAAGCACATTGCAGATTCATCAGATTAATTCAAGCCACATGGAAAACCCATTTATCCAAACCAAGCATGATTAAGAACTAAGAAATATAGCACTTTTATATGTTTCTCATGTATTAAGTGCAGCCAAATTCGATTTATTCCTCACATGCACAACAATACAAAATTCTACCCACGACAATTGGACATCGCAGTGTAGAATTGAACCAAGCAGTTAGCTAAATACCACAACAACTGAACAAAACATTAATTGAGCACCACATTGCACAATATAACATACTCCTAATAGAAGATCAGACAGTTAACCAAACCATGCATGCTTAAGAACTTGGAAATATAGCAATTGTATTTGTTTCTCATGTATTTAGTACAACCAAATTCGATTTATTCCTCACATGGTATACAATAACAGAATGCAGCCATAACAATTGAACTTCGCATTGCAGAATTGAATCAAGCAGTTAACTAAACAACACAACAAATGAACCAAACGTTAACTGGGCACCACATTGCACAATATAACATACTCGTAATAGAAGATCAGACAGTTAACCAAACCAAGCATGCTTAACAACTTGGAAATATTGCACACTGAAGAATTGAACATCTCATTTGCAGAATTAAACCAAGCAGTTAAATGAACACCACATTGCACGACATATAGAACATATACACTATAGCAGAAGATTGCATGGTAAAAGTAGATAGCATAATTCACTAGAATTTGTTAAGGAAAGGTAGTATCTAGCAAACTGAACATGGTTCCTTATAGTGAGCTAATAAGACAAGCTACTCCTCATTGTCGGAGATATCGATGACGATTGGCTCCTTGGACATGGAAGAGGGCGAGGCCTCCGCATCGTGGGTGCCCTCGTTGTAGTGGTGAGTTGCATGAGCCGCTCCGGGCACCAACCTGCTGGCCCTCGAGATGAGTTAAGCACGTGCACGCTGAGAAAACACCTCGTAGTCTTCATCGAAGGCACCGATGGTGACCTCGAGAAAATGCCACAAACTGTCGTTTAAAGAACCCAACCGCGTCGCGGCGTCGGCGCGCGAGGCGTCAACGGTGGCCTTGATGGCGAGGTGCTCCTCCAAGTTCTGGGGGTCGGCACGAATGGCAGCCATCGCGACCTCATCCGCTCGTGCGGCCGCGATTTGCTTCTCCGCTGCCAAATGCTCCTTGAGGTCCTGGCTATACTCACTACTAGGGAAAACCCTAGTAGTAGCGCGGGTTTAATGCCCACTAGTAGCGTGGGACACCATGCTACTAGTAAGGCGCTACAGCTATTCCTTAGCAGTAGCGTGTGCAACACGCGCTACTGCTAAGACATATAGCCGCATCGTTTGTTCACTCCCGCGCTACTCCTAATATAGCTAGTAGTAGCGTGTTTACTCTCCATCGCTACTAGTATTTTTTTCTCATTTTTTTAATTTTTTGTGTACTTATAAACCATTATACAAATTTTGGTACAATACCAATTATGATGTTGTTATATCAATATGTCCATAACAGTGTGTCAAATGAAGGTGGATTAGATTCAAGTGGAGGCAAATTTGATCTAGTTTGGACTAGTAGTACTTTCGATGTGCACCACATGTTGCCTCCACTTGAATCTAATCCGCCAACACAAGCTATTTAATCATCATCATAGTCATTACCACCAACAGTAGTTATTTAATCATCATAGTCATAGTGTAGCACACATCATCATCTTCAAACTCATTCCAGTTAGCTAATCACCACCAACACTAGCTGAGGTAGCTATCTAATCACCACCAACACTAGCTAATAATAATCATCATAGTCATTACCACCAACACTAGCTATTTAATCATCATAACTCATTTCTAGCTAGCTAATCACTCCTGCTGCTCTCTCTCAGGTAAAATAGCATAAAACATGTTTAGCACTCCTTCTTCATCAAGCAGATGAACATGTCTCCTAATCGTGGGTTGCGCTTCTGATTGCTGCCCCCTAGTACTTCTCTGCGATTATTCACAATTTTGCTCCAGTCTTTCACTATTAAGCATTCCTCGCTATTAGAAATCATGTATGCACTAAAGTGCATTGTAGGATATATTGGCCGTAAGCTAACAATTCTCATGCAACCTTTAGTCTCGATCCAATGAGGCACAACATTCATGGGGAGTCCCTGTTGAAGAACATCGTATAGTAACATACTTAGCAATGAAGTTTAGCTTAAAAAATAATGCATGCAAAAGATGCACTGAGGACAAATAGTAAAAATCTTACCATCTTTCCTAAAATAGATGTTACCGTAGTTCAGTACGAACACTATTGGTTGCACGTTTTGAGTACTAAGATTTTTAAGTCCAGAAAAATAATTTGTCTTGATAGTATGAATATCCTCAAGCCATGAAACATAATGACCTATCTCCTCGCAGTTTAGTTCAGCCCCGGGACAGTGGACGGTCATGTCTACCAAGCGCCGGACATGTTTCCTTGAATGGAAATAAGCTGTCAATAGAAATTAGTTATCAACTTTTTTTGAATAAACAATATCGAAGACACAAATATGGTTGAGAAACTCACATAATGGTATAACTGGAGGCGTCTGCACAATGACCCAGATGTCTCTATTACCTTCAATATCATGTTCGGGATGAATATCAAAGGTGATAAACATATCAGGCTCAAATGCATAAGCCTTGCATAGTACTTGCCAAGTTTTGCATTCAAAATTGGTGTAGGTGTCTGCGTTGTATAATTTTGCGTGGAAAGTATAACCATGCTCGGTCTTCAACTTAACTCTCTTTACCTCCGTAGTAGTTTGCATAGGACTAAAACCTATCTTATCCAAGACAAAAACTCTTGCATGGCAGGGGATACGCTAATAGAATAGTAAATAAAATAAATTATAAGTTGAAGCAGATGTCATGCTTAATTACGAAAAAAGACTTGTCGTTGTGACTTACTATATCCACTTCGAAGTTCTTGTCCAACTTGATGATGAAGCGCCTATCATCATCTAGGAAGATTCTGTCGCACAGGCCGCACTCGTCTTTGCATTATTCGCAAATACCGAAATCCTTTTCATCGTCAGACATTTCCTATGTTCATAGTTGAAACATTAATTGAATATTGATCGAAGGCAACTACCAGGATACTCAACTCACAAATACTGTGCACTCGATATTTCCTAATTGAGCAACACAAGATATACATTTCAAAATTTCTTATAGGACTCATATTAGCATGCATTCAATAAGCAAAAGTAAATCATCTCATGCGTCCGTGCATTGTCGAATATTATCACTAATACATCCCGAATAGTATCATACATATAACATCATTAATACAACTAAAACCCTAGCGCACGACGGGTATCCGCGCGGGCAGTGGACACCCAAATAGAAGGAACCATCACAGGATCATATCTCCGGTCATCTGCCCAAAGAACCTGCCAGGTATTGGAGAAGCTGTGCTCCAACGCAAACAAGTAGCGACGTACGTGCGCGTCCTCCTCACTGACACGGTGACGCACCACCTCCGCGGAGTCCTCGAGCCTCTGGACCGTCACTGACCCACGCGCCCGCCACCAAAGAAGGTTCGGGTCAACGACGTGCTGACTCCTCACCAACCTGCGCCCCCTGGTAGGTAGCGCCTCCCAGTACCAGCCCGGCGGAGCCCAGTCCCGGACATGGCCCATCTGGTCAAGAAGGTGTCCTCCGCTGAGTCGACGACGATGAGGATGCGGGAATAATTGCTTTAACTAAAAAAATAACAACAAATGTGACATATTCAACTAGTTCTATTAATTCAACTAGTTCTTACTAAAAAATAAACTTATTAGAAATCTAGTCAATTAATTCTAGACCTAATAAAATGAATAATGACATAAAAAGGCCTATGCTTTGCAGGAACATTGACTCCTGCCCGGTGCGGCAAATCCCAGGCACTCGATATGTCCTAGTTTGTAGCACAAGTCATGCCGAAATTCACGGAAAATTTCGGCATGACTTTTGCTAAAAAGTGGACAAATCGAGAACCTGAAATTTGCCGGAACGGAAAGGAATCAACATTCGGGCAAAACATAGGCCACTCGGCTTCATCCCCTGGAAACAACAAAACCACTTGGGCACAATCGAACCACTTCAATGAAAACATATAACATGAGCAAACACTATTAAGGAATTTGCATATAACATCGCCACTTCAATGAAACACTACTAGGAAAAGGCTAATTAGTGACGCACCTGTTTTGGCCATTAATGGCGCACTACAAGTGCGCCATTATTATCACGCCATTAGTAACAAAATAGTAATGGTGCACCATGCCTATCTGGTGCGCCATTATTATCTGGCTTAGTAATGGCGCACCACATAGAAGTGCACCATTACTAACAATTTGTTTTCCAAAAAAATTCAGAAAAAAAAATTCTTAATCTCGGGTCACTATGGCTTAATCTCGGGTCAATATGCTTAATCTCAAGTCAAATCGCACTCTGTGGTCAAACTTCCCAGAAGGTCACCCATCCTCACACTACTCCAACCCGAGCATGCTTAACTTCGCAGTTTTATCCAACCCTAGCACCAGCTCACTTCACAGGCACTTGTTGATATATCTATCATATCAATCCTATTAAACCTTGTTGATGTCTAGGCTTTGTTCATGTTCATGAGTGTGATGAAATTTTGAAAAAATATTTCAAACTTCCCGGTCATATTACGTATCATATTTTGAAAAAAAAATCCAAAAGGAACAATTTTTTTAAACCAATTTTTTTTTCTGTTACTAGTGGCGCACCTAGCAAATGGTGCGCCACTAGTAAGTTTGAATTTTTTTTCATTTTCCCCCCTCTAGATCTTGAAAGCCCCGTATCTTTCGTTCTGTTAGGTTTTTGGGGATTTTGAAGATGTTGAACAAAGTTCCCCCAGTTCAATTCGGATGTAACTTTTCGAGTAAATGATTTTTCATATAGAAAACTTTTTAATCCGAGTTCGTATGCAAAAGTTATGCCCATTTTACTAAATTCCAGAGAGTTCTGCAAATAAAGTCGAAATTCATATTACATGGGAAACTTATTTTCTTTTATTTTTTGACATTTCCATCATTTTCTTTTATTTTTTTAAAACTGAAAAGGCGGTCCACGAAGTGGGGGTGCATTTAGCACTGGGGTTACCAATGGCGCTTTTGATGTGTGGTACGCCATTAGTAGTTTTGAAAAAAAATTGTTAGTAACTAGTAATGGTGCACTATCCCATGGTGCGCCATTAGTAACTTTTTTTTTCAAAACTACTAATGGCGCACGGTGGGTGTGGTGCACCATTACTATGTCAACTAGTAATAGCGCACTATCCCATGGTGCGCCATTACTAACAAATTTTTTTTATTTTTTTCAAAACTACTAATGGCGCACCACACACCAGGTGCGCCATTAGTAATATGTCAATAATGCGCACCTGTATCTGGTGCGCCACTGCCATATAGCAGTGGCGCACCACATACATGGTGCGTCATTAATGTCCATATCATCTATAGCCCTTTTCCTAGTAGTGAAAAGATATAAATTAACAATAATGGAATATGTAAATGAACATCAATGACATATATCATATAACAACAATCTTGTTTTTTGTTTACATAGCAACAATTAGTTTAACCAAGTTTTTGAAAAGAAAAACAATCATGTTTTTTGTTTATAGCTAAATGCCATAGCTACCTAGGAACTACTGCCCTAATTACCATCTAATTTGATGAACGTAGGGGTGGAAAGTGGTAGCGGATATTCCAATTATCCAACTTAAAAGAGAAATAAGTGGTCAAATTTTACTCGTTTTATTATGAATTACAATAGTGTTTATTCATCATCTAAGAAAACATCCGCATCCGATTCGTTTCCACACATAGATGAACCCTAACTAATAAGATGCAAATAAAATTTGAAGAACCCTAGACAGAGGTAGGGGAGGGGGAGGAGCATGCGTGCTCACCTCGGGGTCGGGGTTGGGGCTCGAGCGCGCGGCGGAGGGCGGCGTCGAGGTCGGGGTCGGGGCGGCGTCGAGGTCAGGGTCGGGGGCAGCGTCGAATCCGGGGTCGGGGGCGGCGTCGAGGTCGAGGTCGGGGGCGGCGTCGAATCCGAGGTCGGGGCAGCGTCGAGGGTGTGCGGTGGGTGGCGGCGGTGGTGAGGTTGAGGGCGGCGGCGGTGAGTTCGAGAGCGGCGGTGGGCGGCAGCGGTGAGGGCAGGCTCGGGCTCGGGCGGCGGCGACGAAGGAGTTAGGGGAACAGGGGGGAGAGAGGGAGGAAGGAGGACTTAGTAAAATTTTGAGGTGGTTAAGTCAAACTAGCAGTAGCGCTGTTTCGGAAACGCGCTATAGCTAAATTAGCTATAGCGCATTTTAGCAAAACACGCTACTGCTATAGGAAGCAGTTATTTCTTTTGTTTATCCTTACATTTTCTTTTTTTTCATTTCTCTGTTTCCTACTTCTTTCATTTTCATTTACTTTTCTATTTTTTTCATTTTTCTGTTCTTTCTTAGCAGCAGCGCTCTACGCAGGAAATGCGCTGCAACAACGACCATAGTGGTAGCGCGCTTTGTGCGGAAGCGCTACTACTATTCCTACCCTACCCCCAACACGGTGGGATTTATAGTGGTAGCGTTGTTTGCTGTACACGTGCTACTGCTATAGTTGTAGCTATAGCATGCTTTCCAGGAACGCGCTACTACAAAGTAGCAGTAGCACCCTATTTTAACCAGTGATGCTGCTATACCTCTGTGTATAGGCTTTTCCCTAGTAGTGACTGCGTGCACCATGGCTTAGGCTGGCGCTTATTTGGTGGAGGGGTCGGTGATTTGGGTGGAAGGTGTCGCGCTCGCGCCGACGGTCGCGGCATGTGGGATGTGGAAGGAGGAGGAGGATGGGGGTCGGGTGTGGATTACTTGCCTGGATAAGCGAGGCCGAGCAGCGTTAAGGAGGGTTGTCGATGAGGAGGCGGCGCTGCAAGCAAGGAGTGAAGGTTTCAACTTGGAAAGGAAGGCGGAAACAGGGGAAATGTGGCTTTTGGTAAGGGGGAGGGGGCGGGGAGGTAGATATTTCCGCGGAAGCCGGAAATTTGGAATCGCTTCAGTGGAAAAACTAAGCGCGCAAAGTGTCATCGAGACCACGGTCCCTTATTCAATCGTATGCGATATGTGAACATCACAAATGATTCAGATAGCTTAACCCGTGTGTGTTGAGTTTGAACGTCAAAAAATTTTGGTTTGAATTTCCCTGGTTACAGTGGTCATCCACGTCATTGCATAATTTGGGTACATAAAGGAGACTAACTTCTTAATCGAGCAAGTTCAGCAATTAAACAGATCTAGCTGACCTAAACATTACTCTAACAAATTAAAGACCAGCGCTCTTAATTAAACAAAATAAAGATTACTACTACGGCTTGTGTTTGTCGATCTCCGCCGTCGCCTCCATGTCCAGCTCGCGCCCGACGGTCTCCTGGGGAAGGGGCTCCATGGCATCAATTGCACCATACTCGGCAAGCATCTTGCCATCCGCGTCCACCATATCTTTGGCATAGGCCGCCACGAGCTGGGTGTGGGCGGCCGCTATCTGGGCTCTGGCGGGCTCCGTCGTGGCAAGGTATGCCACGCAGGAAAGGATGGCTGCTGGAACTCTCTCGACGATTGCCAGCTCTTCGGCCATGGGTTGCCGATCGTTGTCATAGAAACTTCGTTTGATTTATGCGGTGACCGCCACGAGATGGGAGTCGACAGCCTCGACATGGTAGTGGATGGCCTCCATCAGGGCTAAGGCCACCGCTGCGGAACGGACAGCTGTTGTGCCACTCTTGCCAGTTGCTATCCCCAAGGCAGATGCTGCTGCCGCCGCCTGAGAAGCAACAGCGGCCGTTTGGGCTGCCTTGGCCGCCCAGACGCAGACTGCGGTCGCCCTCACGAAGCTTGTTAGCACACGCATGGTGGCTGCGGCCGCTCTCTCGCCGGAGTGGGCCTCCGAAGTTGCCCTCACGAAGTGGGTCCACGTCCCCATCTTTCACTCGCAACGAATGAACAGTGAAATGATTTTTGGGGAGTGAGCTAGTGTGCTTGACACGCCGGCTGTGGACTGTAGCCGACGCACCTTCTTGCATAGGCCATAGGCGTACTATACACCGACGGTGCTCCAAGATATTTTGTGCTGCATCTCACACGGTTGGTGATAATAAACTGTGTGAAATCTACTTGATTTATCATCTTGATTGGAAATACGTAATGGGGTCACAGCTACAAAAGATGGTGTTTGAATTGTTAGAACTTTTATCTAGTGAACATGCAACTATAGGTGTGTCCTCAAAAAAATTGGAATTATTCAGGGTTCGTTTGGACGTTTTTATACATTAACTTGGTTTTCCAAGCATTTTATTCGCATAATTCTAATTTGAACTACATGCACATGCTCCAGTGCATATAAACTGGTTGAAAAATCAAATATGTGTCCTTGGTTGCATGCTTAGGTCCCATGCAAGAAATGGGAATGAATGTCACACACCCTGCCACCGTCACTCGGCCGCAAACATTGAGATACATGGCTTTCAATTTCTAGTAAATCCAAAACTCGTCTGAAATTCATGAAACCTTGCATGCTATCATGGAGCGGTATTAACATACTGTGGTAAAATTTTTGTCCCATTTGGGGCAGCTTTGGGTATAAGCTTCTCACAAACGGGAGCTTCTAACAACAAGCTTGATGGTTTCGGTAGGGAACGTGCCACCTTTGGGGACGAAACGATGTCCGTTGCCTCTTATTGCTTTCAAAAAAATTCGAGTGTCAACATAGAACAACAGGAGTGTTGTGTTCAATTTTGGAATTTTTCGGGGTTCGTTTGGACATTTTTATACATTAACTGGGTTTTCCAGGCATTTTATGCGCATAATTCAAATTTGAACTACATGCACATGCTCCAGTGCATATAAACTGGTTGAAAAATCAAATATGTGTCCTTGGTTGCATGCTTAGGTCTCATGCAAGAAATGGGAATGAATTTCAAACACCCTGCCACCGTCACTCGGCCGCAAACATTGAGATACATGGCTTTTAATTTCTAGTAAATCCAAAACTCGTCTGAAACTCATGAAGCTTGGCATGCTACCATGGAGCGGCATCAACATGCCATGGTAAATTTTTTGTCCCATTTGGGGCAGGTTTGGGTATAAGCTTCTCACAAACTAGAGCTTCTCACAACAGGCATGATGGTTTCGGTAGGGAACGTCCCACCTTTGGGGACGAAACTATATCCATTGCCTCTTATTACTTCCAAAAAAATTCTCGTGTTAACGTAGAACAACAGGAGTGTTGTGTCAATTTTTGTGATTTTTCGGGGTTCGCTTGGACATTTTTATGCATTAAATGAGTTTTCAATGCATTTATGTGCATAATTGAAATTTGAACTACATGCACATGCTCCAGTGCATATAAATTGGTTGAAAAATCAAATTTGTGTCCTTGGGTGCATGCTTAGGTCCCATACAAGAAATGGGAATGCATTTCAAACACCGAGGCACCGTTGATTGCCGGGAAAACATTGAGATGCCTGGTTTTTAAATTCTAGTAAAGCCAACACTCGTCTGAAATTCATGAAACTTGGCATGCTATCATGGAGCAGCATCAACATGCCATGGTATTTTTTTGTCCCATTTGGTGCATGTTTGTGTTGGGGAACGTAGTAATTTCAAAAAAATTCCTACGCAAACGCAAGATCATGGTGATGCATAGCAACGAGATGGGAGAGTGTTGTCCACGTAACCTCGTAGACTGAAAGCGGAAGCATTAGCACAACGCGGTTGATGTAGTCGTACGTCTTCACGATCCGACCGATCAAGTACCGAACGCACGGCACCTCCGAGTTCAGCACACGTTCAGCCCGATGACATCCCTCGAACTCCGATCCAGCCTAGTGTTGAGGGAGAGTTTCACAAGACGACGGCGTGGTGACGATGTTGATGTTCTACCGACGCAGGCTTCGCCTAAGCACCGCTTCTGATGTGCTCGAGGTGGACTATGGTGGAGGGGGGGCACCGCACACGGCTAAAAGATCAAACAGATCAATTGTTGTGTATTTGGGGTGCCCCCCTGCCCCCGTATATAAAGGAGCAAGGGGGGTGCGGCCGGCCTAGAGAGGGGCACGCCAGGAGGAGTCCTACTCCTACCGGGAGTATGACTTCCCCCCTTCTCCTAGTTGGATTAGGACTTGGGGGGGAAGAGGTTGAGGAGAAAGGAAGGGGGGCGCCGCCCCCCTCTCCTTGTCCTATTCGGACTGGGGGGAGGGGCGCGCGGCCCAGCCCTGGCCACCTCTCCTCTTTCCTGCACAGGCCCACTAAGGCCCAATAAGTCCCTGTGGGGTTCTGGTAACCTCCCGATACTCCGGTAAAATCCCGATTTCACCCGGAACACTTCCGATATCCAAACATAGGCTTCCAATATAGCAATCTTCATGTCTCGACCATTTCGAGACTCCTCGTCATGTCCTTGATCAAATCCAGGACTCCGAACAACCTTCGGTACATCAAAACACATAAACTCGTAATATAACTGTCATCGAAGCATTAAGCGTGCGGACCCTACGGGTTCGAGAACTATGTAAACATGACCGAGACACGTCTCCGGTCAATAACCAATAGCGGAACCTGGATGCTCATATTGGCTCCCGTATATTCTACGAAGATCTTTATCGGTCAAACCGCATAACAACATACATTGTTCCCTTTGTCATCGGTATGTTACTTGCCCGAGATTCGATCGTCAGTATCTCAATACCTAGTTCAATCTTGTTACCGGCAAGTCTCTTTACTTGTTCTGTAATACATCATCCCACAACTAACTCATTAGTTACAATGCTTGCAAGGCTTAAGTGATGTGCATTACCGAGAGGGCCCAGAGATACCTCTCCGACAATCGGAGTGACAAATCCTAATCTCGAAATACGCCAACCCAACAAGTACCTTTGGAGACCCCTGTAGAGCACCTTTATAATCACCCAGTTACATTGTGACATTTGGTAGCACACAAAGCGTTCCTTCGGTAAACGGGAGTTGCATAATCTCATAGTCATAGGAACATGTATAAGTCATGAAGAAAGCAATAGCAGAATACTAAACAATCAAGTGCTAAGCTAACGGAATGGTTCAAGTCAATCACATCATTCTCCTAATGATGTGATCCTGTTAATCAAATGACAACGCATGTCAATGGCTAGGAAACATAACCATCTTTGATCAATGAGCTAGCCAAGTAGAGGCATACTAGTGACACTCTGTTTGTCTATGTATTCACACAAGTATTATGTTTCCGGTTAATAAAATTCTAGCATGAATAATAAACATTTATCATGATATAAGGAAATAAATAATAACTTTATTATTGCCTCTAGGGCATATTTCCTTCATGCCCGCGCAGCCAAGTGAAGTGGTGCAGAAGAAGAAGATGATGCAGCACCCGGTTTACTTTGTCAGCTCCCTCTTGCAGGAGGCCAGGTCAAGATACTCCGGTGTGCAGAAATTGCTCTTCGGCCTCCTTATGGCCTCGAGGAAGCTTCGTCATTACTTCCAAGCCCACGAGATCACTGTCGTCACCCGCCTCCCGTTGCAACGGATACTGCACAACCCAGATGCAACCGGAAGGATTGTGGAGTGGGCTTTGGAGTTTTCAAGCTTTGGGTTGAAGTTTGAAAGTACTTCGACAATCTAGAGCAGAGTCTTGGCGGAGTTCATTGCAGAATGGACCTCTATGCCCGACGAAGAAATCCAGGAGACCGCTCTCCCCGGCAAGGAAGCAAGTCTCGACTGGATCATGTACTTTGATGGGTATTTCTCGCTGCAAGGCGTCGGTGCCGGTGTGCTGCTTGTTGCACCCACCGGAGAGCACCTCAAGTATGTGGTCCAGATGCACTTTCCCAAGAAGATGTCCACAAACAACACTGCTGGGTACAAGGGGCTTCTTGCCGGTCTCAGGATCGCGGCAGACCTCGGGGTGAAGAAGCCCATCGTCAGGGGTGACTCACAGCTTGTCGTCAGACAAGTCAATAAAGATTACTAGAGTCCGTTGATGGAGGCCTACATAGATGAGGTGAGGAAGCTGGAGGAGCGCTTCGACGGTATACAAGCGGAGCACGTTCCCCGAGCGGGGAACGACATCACTGACTACCTGTCAAAGCGCGCTGCATTCAAGCTACCTGTGGAACCAGGTACCTTTTTGCTCCGGTTAACTCAACCATCCGTCGAACCATCAACGGATCAGAACAAGCGGAGGAAATCAGGCCCCGAGAAGTACATTCCCGCCGAGCCTCCAGGGGCTGCTGGCAAGGGTGTTGCCGCGGATTCAGAGCCTGCGAAGGGGCGGCTGGCTCCGGCAGGGCGCCAAACCCTGGCCGTAGAGACGGCTGCCCCCATGGCGGAAGAGATGCCCTTGGTCCTTGCCGTCGAGCCCCAGGCTCCGTCATTGGCACAGCATACCGTCCGTTTCCTCCAGACAGGGGAACTTCCTGAGGAGCAGGAAGAAGCGGAAAAAGTAGCCCATCGGTCTGCCTTGTACTAGTTCGTCGATGACGTCCTGTGCAGAAAAAGACGAACAGTATGAAATTTAAGTGCATCCCCCCGGGAGGAACGACTGGAGCTGTTGGCAGAGATACATGGAGGCATATGTGGCTCCCACATAGGGTCAAGGGCCCTTGCTGGCAAGGCATTCCGGCAAGGCTTCTTCTGGCCCACCGCCCTCCAGGATGTGACAGCACTAGTAACCAGGTGTGAAGCGTGCCAGTTCCATTCGAAGGAGCTTCATCAACCAACTCAAGCCCTTCAAACAATCCCTCTCTCCTGGACGTTTTTGGTCTTGGGGCTCGGCATACTGGGCCCTTTCCCTCGCGCTGTCGGGGGCTTTGAGTACTTGTACGTTGCAATCGACAAGTTCACAAAGTGGCCGGAGGTGGAGGCAGTGAGGAAGGTTACAGCACAGTCAGCCATCAAGTTCTTCAAGGGGCTAGTCTGCCGTTTTGGTGTACCAAACAGGGTCATCACCGACAATGGCACGCAGTTCACAAGCCACACCTTCATGCAATACATCCAAGACCTCGGCAGCAAGGTCTGTTTTGCTTCCGTGGCACACCCCCGGAGCAACGGCCAGGCGGAGAGGGCAAATGCTGAAGTGTTGCGAGGCCTGAGAACGAAGACTTTTGACAGGCTGCACAAGAGCGGAAGGCGCTGGATTGATGAGTTGCCGGCGGTTCTTTGGTCGATCAGGACGACGCCAAATCGAGCCACCGGCCAGACACCCTTTGCCCTAGTATATGGGGCACAAGCAATTCTCCCCACCAAACTCATATACGGGTCACCTTGAGTGCTCGCTTATGACGAGCTTGAGCAAGAGCAGTTGCGGCAAGATGACGCAACACTCCTTGAGGAAGATCGTCTTCGGACGGCTGTGAGAGCAGCGCGCTACCAGCAATCCTTGCGCCGCTACCATATCCGCAAGGTTCATGCCCGAAGCTTTGAGGAAGGCGACCTTTTTCTTCGGCGCGTTCAGTCGGTCAAGAATTCCAACAAGTTGACGCCAAAGTGGGAAGGCCCTTATCGGGTAATACGAGTCACCAGGCCCGGTGCAGTCCGCCTGGAGACCGAAGATGTTGTCCCAGTGAGCAACTCCTGGAACATCGAGCATCTTCGCAAGTTTTACCCACAAGGCGTGGCTTGCCGGGCTCCCCGGCAAGCTACCTTTTGTACAAGCTTTGCCGGCAAGGCATGTAACCCTCTGTACAAAGCCATGCGCACACCCTGAGCATAAATAAATGAAGCACTGGCGCCCTAAGTTATAGCATGCATGCTAGGTTAAGGCTCTCCCTCGGTTAGGGTTGATAGTGCTTAGCGGTGACTAGCCCCTGGCCTAGAGGTCGAGTGTGCGTCTTTCTATTCTCTTTGGTTCGCAGGGCACGCGGACACTTCTGCTCAGACGCTTGGGAAAAAGAGAACTTGAAGATACAAGGATCCAACCATGGCAAGCCAAGGTTGCCGGGGGCTGTGGATTCAGATAAGTCTTTCATCCCCCTGCTATGCGCTTCCGTATAGAACTGGGATATGTGAAACCTCGTTTATGTTCTTAAAACAACCGTGCTCCCCTTTTCCTGTACCCAAGAGCTACCTCCTGGGTCAGAATCTGGTAGTAGTCATTGTGGCGAGGAGATGAACGAGGGGCCTAACTCTACTTCGCCCTGCCTCTGCCAAGAGCGCGAGAATGGTCGACTGAAGTGGGGGAACGGCAAGGCATGTTGCCGGGCGGCCATGTTTATCTTAGAAATAACAAGGATTCATCCTTGGCATGGGCCTCGCTCATGTACAAAGAACCCGGCAAGCACCCTTTACATTAAAAACATCCCATACAGGTACAGTTCATACGAAATTAAAAACATGAGCAAGGGGATTACAGGTCTTAAAATTAACAAGTGCCCGCAGGCTTACAAACTGAAAATAAATAAGGTGCCCATAATCCCTTTCTTGTCCCTCTCCACAAAAGGTGGAACAAGGCAGCAGGAGGGCAAAAAGAGCGCTTAGGAAAGGTACGAGGAGTAGAAGGCACCAAGAGGACATCTTGGTGCCGGGAAAGGAGCTGGAAGACGAGGCAGCGGGCCGGCAATAAGCCACGAAGGCGTCGGTGCCCGCGTACTCCAATTTGACGGCCGCCACCCGCCTTCTTCGCCTTCTCCGGCCCTCCTACGCCAGCCGCCCAAGGAGACGACAGGGAGCACCCTGATGGAGAGCTTGGTGAGGATGGCCCTCGGCAAGGCGCGTGGCCGAGGGAGGGGTGGCGTGGTCAGTCGAAGTCGGAATCGGCATCCTGCCGCTCGAGTCCCTCATCGTCGTTGTCGTTGTCCTCCTCGTCACTCCTGCTTGAGGAGGAATCTTCATCGTCGGAGGAGCTCTCCACGCAGCACTTCAGGCGAGTGCCAAGATCTCCAAAGACCTTGATGGAGAGCAGGCCGCCCTCCATTAACTTGAAGTAGAGGACGAGCCCCACCGTCAGGCTATGGATGCGAGCAAATGTCTTCCATCTGTGATGGAGATACATAACATGAGGAGCGGGGAAGTCGACGTCGACCTGCATGCCACCGGTCCCACAGCCCCTCATGTGCAATCTGAGGGTCTGGGGCGGATCGAGCTCCATCTCCTGAGCAAAGGGGGTGGGGAGATGGAGACGGTGACGCGGTTGCCGGCGCAGCCTAATGAAGAACTCGCGGGGCTGGTCCCCGACGTGACCCTTCGTCACGGGAGGCACCGCTGGCGGAGGCACGGCCATCGCAACGCCTCGTCCCCCTCTCCCCCGACCGCCGCGGAGACCTCGTCCCGCCCCCTCCCCCTTCCTCTCGTGGCCGGCTCCGCCACCGTGGGCTCCATGGGAAGGGGGGACACGCTGACGAGCAGCAACCCTCGCCGCCACCGATGAAGGCCCAGCACCTCCTCTCACCATGGTAGGTGGAAGAAAGGAGCGAAGATGAACGAGGATGGATACTGAAGGAATGTGGGACGACGCCTCCCCCCTCCCCCTCCTTATAAAGGGGCAGGGTCGAGGCTCGGCCGCCCACTCAGCCAATCCAGCCATCGGGGGCGCAGGGAATTAGGACCGACCCGCTGCCCCAATCAGCGACGGACCGGTTTCCCGCCTCCACCGCCTGCCACTTGCATGGAGGGCGCGTGGCGAGCGAACAGGACTAAAAGGACGGGTGAGGCGACCGTTCCCCACCCCGTGATCACGGGGCGTGGGCACCTTGAAGACTGCAACCAGAGTTCACCCAGTAAATGAGCCGCGCCTCCACGTCTCCCTCTTTTTATGGGGAAGGCGTGAGCCGCCTCTTTACCATGATGTGACGCATGCATGCGGAAACCGCCCCACGCATGACTCCCACGTCACGCATGAACCTCCACTTCGCGCGCAGGTCATGGGGAAGTGCAGCGGACGAATAGTTACTGCGGTAAAAATCCCGCCCCGACTGCCCGCGCGCCGTTTTGAGCCTGGCCCAACAAAGTGTCGCGCTTATGTGTGGCCCAGGCCCGGGGGCTCCTGTTGGTGTACAAAAGTAGGGGCGCTCCTTTTTACCCCTTTACATGTGCACGGACAGTCAGAGCCGCGCCCGCGACCACACTAAGCTGGGCAGGGGAGGGAAGCTGGAGAGAAGCCAATGGCACAAGACGGTCAGAGGCAACGCCAAGACCAGAAAACACAAAGAGCAAAGGGGGCAAGGTGGACTCCCCCGGCAAGACCCTTGCCGAGGCGGTCTCCACGGCCCCGGCAAGAGCCTTGCCAGGGCAACTTGCCCAAACACCAACAGAGCGAGCCACCCTTGAGCCCATAGGTTCCAACACAACCAGCTACATTGGGACCAGGGCTCGGGAGGCGCCTCCGTGGTGGCATGCAGATCTTCGTCAAGATCATAAATACACAAGATCAGATGAGGATCAGAAGACGATGACCCTCAGCGAGATCCTCGCCAAGGAAACCCACAAGACCCCCGGCAAGCGTCTTGCCGGGGACGACTGCGACGCCACGGCAAGGCCCTTGCCGGGGCCCCCGGCAAGGCCCTTGCCGAGGGAGTCAGCGAGGCCACTGCCAGGCCCACACCAACCAAGACTCTGCCGCCGTTCGCATGCAGCTGCCAGCCCAACCAGCTGGGCAGGCACCTGTGTGGCAACATGCAGCTTCCAGGCCAAATCAGCAAGCACCTGCGTGGTCGCATGTAGATCTTCGTGAAGACCCTACCACCAGGCCACCTCAGCTGCCTGCCCGCCTACATGGCGCTGCATGCATTGCTGGCCAGGGCGTGTGTCGAAGCGAGGAGGAGCGGCGACGGATGGGACGGGCCTCGTTCCCGTCCCCGATAAAGCTAATGGACACCTAAGTAGTGCATTTAATGCGCCTTGTCCCGTAACGCCGAGCGATAAGCTCGCGCACTGTACCCCTTTCCACCTCCTGTGTGCCACTGTGGCAACCTCTTTTGGACTATAAAAGGAGGCCCGAGGCCTACTGGAGGGGGATTCGGCTTTTTGGAACTACACAGCTACCATAGCTAGTTTGAGAGCTCAAGAACACTCAATACAATCCACCAAAGCAGGACTAGGGTTTTACGTGTCCTCGTGGCCCGAACCTGGGTAAACGATCTGTGTGCTTGCTCCTAAACCTGCTCTTCTCACGACCCCGCGCCCGCCGACCGTAGAAGGGGTCCCAGTGATCCCATAGGTGTCGTTCGCACCGATACAAGTTGACAGAAATCCTGTGTTCACAAATGCTCTTTTTCCCATGTGCATTCCTATCCTATTCCGGTGTTTTCCTATCCCAACGTTTTTAGAATCATGCAAGCCAAATGAGCCCTTACAGAATTACTTCAGTTACAGGTAGGTGTCGAAGAAAACTTTGTGTGGTTTGTCCTGCTCCTGCCGCGATGTCGTCCACCTCACCTGAGTTGCTCCATCGACAGAAGCATCCACCAAACCAGACATCATGACTCCTGACCATCTTTCGCCGCCTCAGATCTCCTTCCCTGCCGCCGGCACCCACCGCAATGGCATCACCATCATCGACTCAGCAGATGAACCTGAGGAGTACACGGGTCCACAAGAGAGGTCGCACTCTTTTGTTTCTGCTTATGTTATGCATTGCTTAATATTACCTGCTACTTTATTGTCCTGTTCACCTCTTAGACTCCAAGTCAGGTCCAAATTGATGTTCAAACTTGAGTTCTAAATTAGTTGTGGGGCACATATCGAGGCAGCAATGAATAGTATCTCTATCTAATATCTGATTCACCTAGGGTATGCCTATGTTGTTCATCTTGGGTGGGAAACAAATAGTAAAGAAATCATCATCTGTTTTTTTATTAAATTAAAGCAATCATCAGCCTACTATCATTATTTTCGGATCCATCCACTAGTTGTTACCATTACTCTAGATTTCTGCATGCTCTCCTTACATAATCTCACTATATTTTTTTGTATGTATGTCAGATATTGTACACAGTCATGCTGAACACGTAGAGAAAAAGAGAAGAGTTTTGCGCGGCAATACAATGTCATGCAGACATCGCTCCATGGTGGGTTCAATGGCAAACCCTCCCCCCTCCAGATTGTAATCCAGAGGAAGATATCTGTTCTGAGGCGGATTCAGACGCAGCTGACCACTCCTATTTACCCCCCAAGGTGTTTGCTCTAACTTGGCATGATGATGTTAGTCATATCATGCATATGTTGCCTTGCGGTGCCTACTTTCGACATCATATATGTCATCTGCTTAGTTTAGACATGTTCTATAATGCCACCTGTTTAGTTTCAATATCATATATGAGAATTATGCAGTCTCATGTCTTTTAGTCTCCCATAATATATGTGAAATGTGCAACGCCATCCTGTTTAACCAGGCATCATATATTTGAATGATATCTTACCCATCCTTTTCTTCATTACATTTCCATTTGTCTACAATGTTTGTACATTAAACTACTCTTCCTGTGAATCAGCCATTTGAGCAGGTGATGGAAAAATCTGGAGAGAAAACAAGGCCTTCAGAGCAGACAATGCTACATGTCGAAGCAGATCTCTTGTTGGGTCCCGATAGCTCCTCGGAGATGGATTCAGAGACAGATGACAAGTCCTATTCCCCCACCGAGGTGTATGCTCTAACTTGGCACAGTTATCCTGCTCATATCATGCATATGGTGTCTTGCATTGCATAGTTTAGACATCATATACACAATATTCAACACCATGTTCTTAGTTCAGACATCATATATGCGAATGCCCTCTTCTTAGCATATAAATCATATATGTGAATTAAATCATGTGATCCTGATTACTTAGATAACATGTATGTCAATAATGTCATGCGATCCTGTTTAGTTAGTCATCATATCTTTGAATTATGTTATGCTATGCTATCCAGTTTAGATAGACATCATGTATGTGAAATTATGTCATGCTATCCGTTTAAGTTAAACAATATACATGTCAACTATTTCATGCCCTCTTTTTTCCACACTATCTATTGCATCTGTCTCTCATACAATGTCAGTACATTCAACTATGTTTCCTGTTTACCAGCCATTTGAGTTAGAGCGGGCGATGGCAGTATCTAGCGGAGTAAAAACACGGTCTTCAAATAAAACAGTGCTACCTCTTGGTGGAGATAGCACCCCGGTTGTACATGCACGAGAACCAGCCCTACCACACATAACCTAGATTTTACCCCTACTGGGATGGATAGAGAACCAGCTTCACCCAATCTAACCCCAACCCCAGCAGATAGTAACCCAGTTCCTGTTGACACAGCACCATCTCCACCACAGAGCTCCCAAACAAGAGCAGTTAGTAAGGCAGCTCCAGTGCCCAAAGCGCCAGTACTACCACGGCGAACCCCAACTCCACCAGTTAGTACACCTATTCCTGTGGAGGAAGCACAACCAGCCATTCATAGTTTAGAATCTATCGCATTTTATGTTGTTAAACCCTATGTGTGTATCTTCCCATCATGGAAATATTATACTAAAGGTGGAGGAAAATGCCAGTTGTAGGTGTTTGTCCAAGAGTTATGTCTAAGTAATGTTATTCATGGCAATTACTTTGCTTTGTCCCATACATTCTACCTCCATGATGGTTATAATATAGCAAATTTTCCCATTTTTCTCTATAGAGAAGGACCGATTTGGAAACTCAGGATGAGGTAACCTATGCTAATACCTCTGCTATCTTCAAGAATGCTTGGTGGCAGTATTAGAATTACCTGAAGAAAACGTACTTCACTGGCAAAGAAACTCATCAAATTCCCTTACGTTCTCCTGAGACACATTTACTGGACGATGACTGGGAACGCCTTGTTCTTTACTGGTCCCGAACCAAGAATGTGGTAAGGTCTATGAGCTCATTTTATTTTAAGTACTATATGCTTGTGTCTTACTATACTTTGTTCATGTAGAACAAGTGCTTTAACATGAAGAACAATTGTTCTCATTTAAGACTCAGTTGCTATCGTGCATACTGCTTTACTCTTGTATCACTGTATTTACTCATACAAACTTATTTTTAAATTGAACGATCCAATGGAAACTCCAATGGCACAATAGGTATGTTTACGCATGTTTCTTTAATAGGTTTGCTCTTATAAATAGCTTTGTTGATTTCAATTCCAATTGTGTACACAGTTGACTTCTCATATCATGCACATTACTAGCATCACAATAGGGCCAATAGTGTTGTTGTACATGTAGACCCGTGGTACCCATCTAAAATCTTGTTGTGTCGTGTAGTTTCCCACGCTTTGTATTCTTTCAGTGTTGCTTTCTCTTGAACTGATATGATTTCAATCATGTCTCTATTTTGATTTGGCAAGACAATGCAGTGACCATAGGACATAGATATATGTTTATTTGATGCTTTTATAATGTACTACTTGGCAATAGAAGACTTGGTAGTTAATATTGTCCACCTTACTAATGAACTGGTTCATCGAAATGAGTTTCATATACTAGTACGTGCTAAACCTGTTATGTGTCTGCTTGTTTCTTCTTTTAGAATGCTGACAGAATATTGGGGGACAGTCCCTTATTAAGCAACGGTAAACGAAGTAATGCAGATAAGGTTCGGGATAGTGAGACATCCTTGTTGGTCTCCAACAAAACTGATAAAACAGCCAAGGAAAACTATCTTGAAGACAGTGAGACAACCCCAAAGTCCTGTCTTGGTTTAGTGTTCGAGTTACTGGCCACTACCGCTGGCACAAGCTATTCAAACTCACTGTCTGGATCAGTTCAGTTTCTTGAGTCTCAACTACAAGCTAAAAGACATCGATCAGTTGTGTTGCGACAAGAAGCAGAAGGACTGCGGAAGTCCCTGGAGCATTCATATGCAAACTTTCTGGTGCAAAGCAAGCATTGGAGGATTTTAACGCCAAACATGACAAAGCTAATAAGCTTGATAAGCTTATTGCCAGCATGGTGGATACCCGGAATAATGTTTCTTGAGCTCTTCTGAAGTTGTTTCAGTTATGGACTTGTTGTGTTGTCGCATTTATTTGCACTGGTGGCCAATTTTGATGGCCAGTGTATGTAATATGCTGCTTTGTTCCCTATATTTGCACTGGTGGCGAACTTTGATGCCCAGTCGATGTAATATGTGTAATAGCTGTAATAGGCTAGCGTTAGTTGCTTGCTTATTTATTTCCTTATTGTATTGTTTAGTTGTTTGTTTGTAGTCACTGCAGTTCTTTTTTCACGTTTTTCTAGGGGCCACATTAGCATATTTTTGGTAACTAGGTCACAATAATCATGGCAACACACGGACTGTTGTAACCATGGGCCTCCTGCGGGACGTAGGATTCATGGGCCTTCAACGGGCCGTACGATCCATGGGCCTTCTATGGGCCGTATGATCCATGGGCCTTCTACGGGCTGTATGATCTATGGGCGTTCTACGGGCTGTAGGATCCATGGGCCTTCTACGAGCCGTAGGATCCATGGGCCTTCTACGGGCCATAGGATCCATGGGCCTTCTACGAGGCGTATAATCTTTTCGCCAAACATGGGCCTTACTATTCGTGGACCATAACGGGCCGTTAATAGGTCGTATTTGATAACGCTATGAAAACAGCCCAACGTGTTAACGGGCCACAAACGGGCCGAATGTAACCACAGGCTGAATTTGGCCCACAAACGGAACATGCGAGTAACGGACCGTAACTAACCGAATTCTAGAAATGAGCCCAAGAATAAATGGGCCCTTAGAAGGCCGAAAGTTAACACGGGCTGGAAATGGCCGACGAAATAATGGGTCGTTAATGGGTATAAAGCGATACACTGTTCATTATGGGCCAGTTTCATCTTGGGCCTTTAATGAGCCCAGAGTTACAAAGGGCCTCATATGGGCCAAAAGACATCATGGGCAATACATGGGCTGGAAGTTACAACGGGCTGGAATTATATTGGACGGCCCAGATGAAGCTACTGGGCTTAATTCTGATAGGCCGTAACGGGCCGGGAGTTAGCGGGCCATAAATGGGCTATATATGAACAGGCCGTTAACAGGCTTTCCGTGGGCCGGCCCGTTACCTTTTGACCAAGTCAAACGGGCCGGCCTTTTCACCGGAATGGGCCTCTGTTGGGTCGTGCCACGTGTCGGCCTATCATAGGCGCCTCATGTCCAATGAGTGGATGACCTCTGTTCCAACGGTGAGCCAACACGTGTTTCCTCTCGCCAATGAGAATTTTACACGTGGAAAATCCCCTTTGGTTTGGGCTATTAACGGGTTATCGGATCCAAAACCGGACCCATAGCTTAACGGCGACCCGTTATGGTGGATGCCACATGTCGGTCACCGTTGACGAAAACACTTCCATGACGCGCCATTTATCATCAGGGAAGTGGACACTTCCGTGATGATAATTTTGGTAATGTCATGGAACACTTCTACGATAGCACAGGTATGACTATCTTGATTCTGTCATAAAATCGTCATGGATGTACATGCATGACAGAAAACGTGACCTACTGTGACAAACACATATCATCACGGAAGTGTATTTTATTTGTAGTGACATGACACTTCACCATATTTGGGCCTAAGGGAATGCATTGTGAAGTAGCAATTAGATGGTGGGTTGCGAGAGTGACAGAAGCTTAAACCCCAGTTTATGCGCTATTTCATAAGGGAACGATTGGATACAAAAATTTAATGTTATGGTTAGAATTTATTCTTAATACTTTTCTCATAGTTGCGGATGCTTGCGGGAGGGTTAATCATAAGTAGGAGGTTTGTTCAAGTAAGAACAGCACCTAAGCACCGGTCCACTCACATATCAAAGTAGCGAACACAAATCAAACCAAGATGATGAAAGTGACTAGATGAAATTCCCGTGTACCCTCAAGAACGCTTTGATTATCATAAGAGACCGTTTTAGTCTGTCCTTTGCCTCAAAAGGATTGGGCTACCTTACTGCACTTTTGTTACTATTATTATCGTTACTTGCTCGTTACAAATTATCTTGCTATCAAACTTCTCCGCTACTTACAATTTCAGCACTTGCAGACATTACCTTACTGAAAACTACTTGTCATTTTCTTCTGCTCCTCGTTGGGCTCGACACTCTTACTTATCAAAAAGAGCTACAATTGATCCCCTATACTTGTGGGTCATCACAAGCCCCTAGAGCTTGGTACAAATGCATAATGAAGTTTCTTCTTGAGAAAGGCTTTGAAATCAGGAAAATTGATTCAAACTTATTCACTAAGAGAGTCAAGGGTGAACTATTTATATGCCAAATATAAGTTGATGATATCATATTTGGATCTACTTCCCTCTCTTTAGTGAAAAGTTTGGAAGGTTGATTTCGGAGAAGTATGAGATGTCTATGATGTGTGAACTCAAATTATTCCTTGGTTTGCAAATCAAGCAAACTAAATATGGTACCTTTGTTTCTCAAGCAAAGTATACCAAGGACTTATTCAAGAAGTTCAACGTGCAAGAGAGTAAACGTATGAAAACTCCCATGCCTACTACCGAACATCTTGACTTGACAAAGGATGGCAAACACGTTGATCAAAAGGTTTATCGATCCATGGTTGGTTCATGGCTATATTTATGTGCCTCCCGTCCCGGCATTATGATAACTGTGTGCATGTGTGCACGTTACCAAGTGTAAGTGCATCAAGTGCCCCCTTAGTGGTTTTGGAGTATTGAAGACAAATAGGTTAAGGGATTAATGTGTTTGTGAGTGTTCATAGGTGTTATAGTCCCCGAAGATTTGGTTTAACACATGGAAGATGATCCCTAAAAATGTATTTCTTCAACTAAAGAAATTGATGATGAAATTGGTACGACCTTCGGCGAAATTGATGTGAAGACTTTCAAGCTTGATGACTTTTGTTTTCGCGGTTTCATTCTTCTAATTTGGGTCATAGGAAAAACCATACTATTAAAGGGGGTCTAGGTGAAACATATTTCACATTACCAAAGTGATGCTCAAACCTGCTCAAAACCTATAGACACACACCGCTTCGAGTGAAGCCTTTAGAAATCTCTGAGTCAGCTGATGTCGGTGTCAAAATCGGCGGATCTCGGGTAGGGGGTCCTGAACTGTGTGTCTAAGGCGGATGGTAACAGGAGGCGGGGGACATGATGTTTACCTAGGTTCGGGCCCTCTCGATGGAGGTAATACCCTACTTCCTGCTTGATTGATCTTGATGATATGAGTATTACAAGAGTTGATCTACCACGAGATCGTAGAGGCTAAACCCTAGAAGCTAGCCTATGGTATGATTGTTGTTCTTGTCCTACGGACTAAACCCTCCGGTTTATATAGATACCGGGGGGCTAGGGTTACACAGAGTCGGTTACAAGGAAGGAGATCTACATATCCGTATTGCCAAGCTTGCCTTCCACGCCAAGGAGAGTCCCATCCGGACACGGGACGGAGTCTTTAATCTTGTATCTTCATAGTCCAACAGTCCGGCCAAAGGATATAGTCTGGCTGCCCGAGGACCCCCTAATCCAGGACTCCCTCAGTAGCCCCTGAACCAGGCTTCAATGATGATGAGTCAGGCGCGCAGATTGTCTTCGGCATTGCAAGGCGGGTTCTTCCTCCGAATACTCCATAGAAGATTTTGAACACAAGAATAGTGTCCGGCTCTGCAAAACAAATTCCACATACCACCGTAGAGAGAATAACATTTCCACCGATCTAATCTGCTGACACATTCTGCAGCATGACATCACACCGCGGCCCGGTCATTATTCGAACCGTTTTTCACTACCAGCCGCTGCACATATTGCGAGGCAGTTTCCTTGGCACGTCTTGTTGAAGCAGAGATCGTGTCCCCTTATCACGGGATTCTCATCAATACGGGTGTGGGTAACCCAACCGTGCCATCAATTACGGTGTTTGGGGAATAAGCGAGTTTACCAGGCAGGTGGGGAGGCGCATAGTTTCTTCCGCCTTTATAAGAGGACAGGAATTCACCCTTTACACCCACGCCTTCTTCCTCCTTGCCCATCCATTCTTGCGCACTCGAGTCCCAGCACCCAAGTTCGCGTCTTCCTCCTCAAACCACTCCAAGCATGTCCGAAGCGGGAGGCAAGTGGATGGTATCCTCCGTTACGGAGGAGAACATTACGAAGCTCCGGGGAGCCGGATACCTAGCCGCAGATATTGCGCACCGGCTGCCAGATGCGGGGCAGATAGTTCCTACTCCAGAACCCCATGAGAGGGTGGTATTTCTTACCCACTTCGTCTGCGGACTGGGATTTCCCCTCCACCCGTTTGTCCACGGGCTCATGTTTTACTATGGGCTGGACTTTCATGATCTGGCCCCCAACTTCATCCTCAACATCTCGGTGTTTATCGTCGTGTGCGAGGCCTTCCTTCGCATCAAGCCCCACTTCGGCCTATGGCTGAAGACTTTTAACGTGAAGCCAAAGGTGATAGTCGGTCAGCAGGTGGAGTGCGGAGGCGCCATGGTGAGAAAAATGCCCAACGTCACCTGGCTCGAAGGATCCTTCGTGGAGACTATGAAGGGGTGGCAATCGGGGTGGTTCTACATCACCGAGCCGCGCGACACCAACTGGGTGGCGGCCCCCGGATTTTGATCCGGAATCCCCATGCGGCTCACTTCCTGGAAAGAGAAGGGCCTATCCTGGGGTTCATCGGTAGAGCTGACCGGACTCCAGACCTGCATCAGAAACATGATGAGCAAGAAAATTAGGCTTGTCAACGTGGTCCAAGTCATGCTCTTCCGCCGGATCCTTCCGTGTCAAAGATGGGCTTTCAATTTGTGGGAGTTCGACCCGGCTAAGAACCAGACGCTGCACGAGCTCTTCGGCACGACGCACCAGGACGTCTGGAAGGTGCTGTTCAAGGGCGCCGAGGTACCTCCTTCCCTTACCGAGGACCGCGGACTCAGCACGAAGCGCCCTGCCAATCCGGTAAGTTTTTTATATCTTATAATATGTTCTCTTCCCCAGTATAACCATGCGCAGGATCTAAGCCTTCACGCCATTGAACAGGACTGGGTAGAGACAGCGGAGATGATCGATTGTCCGACTCCCCTGCCCAAAGATCCAGCGGATGCTCTTCTAACAGAGATGCTGGTTCCGGCGCCTTATGAGGTGCCGGAGAAGAAGGCCAAGAAGAAGGCCACGGGGACCAGGAAGGGTCTCTGGCGCAAGGTTATATCGGACTCATCGTCCGAAAACACCGAGGCGCACTCTTCCCACGAAAACGAGGAGGAAGAAGAAAGCTCTCCCACCCCCACCCGGGGGGGAAAGAAAAGGAAGGCCGCCCCATCTGGGGAGGCCGAAGGGTCCAAAAAGGGAAGGGCCCTCCCTCCGGACCACTCCACAACAGCCGCTTGTAGCGACGAGGAGTGGTTGCTCAGGGACAAGCCCCTGGTGAAGTCGTAAGTATTCGGATACCATAATAATGCTGGTATGTTTTGTATTATTTTTTCTTATATCATGTCAAACATGATCGTGCAGTCCGCCCAAAGCCCATATCGACGTATCCTCTTCGGATGGGTCTTTGGGCCCGTCAGCGATGAACAACGATTCGCTCCCGAAAGCCACCTCTCCCCACCCTGCGGATGACGCTGAGCTGTTGTCTCAAAGGGTATTGATCCAAGGGGAGATAGTCCTGGAGGCGCCCCAAGGCGGCATCCCGGACTCTAGGCGCATGGGGGGCAAGACTCCCATGGGTTCTAATGATGGGGGCAGCAAGTTTGCCCCCCAGCCGAACACTGCGCCGGAACCTCCAGTGGCTCCGGACTCTGTCTGGCGACCCCTCACTAAGAGGGGCAAACCGTCCGTACCGAAGGCCTCTGTCCATCCAGAGGCGTCGGACAACTTGCTGGAAGCGCTTCGCGGCGCTTCCATTGACGAAGAGCACCGCACTATTATGAGTGCGGTAATCAAGAGGGTTCAGTCCGCCAAAAGCGGACTGACTGAAGCCTGTGCGAGCCTCCTAACAGGCTTTGAGGTAAGTAGTTAGATTATAAGAGAATGTTACCGCATAGACAGTAGCCCCTGATGCTCTGTTTGGCATTCGTGAAGAAAGGCCGAATAGAGGATATAATAATAACTGCAGGAGTCTAATCGGAATGTGTCTATGTGCTTGTGCAGGCTTCACTGCTGGCCGCTGCCGCACGTACTGCGGAGGTTGCCGCACTGAAGCGGGACCTTGATCGGTCCAATGAAGAGCTCGGCCTTACCAAGAGGAGGCTCGAAGAGGACAAAGGTAAGTGATGCCCCGTCTGTATATTGATAAAGAAAAAAATTGATTTTGGAGTAATAGGATCATCATGAATTTTGCTAGGGGCCACGACCAAAGTGGCGGCCCTGCAGAAGGCACTATCCGAGGCCGAAGACAAAGCGGCCAAGGAGCGCATCGAGCGAGAGAAACAAGAGGCCCGAGTGGGCGAGGTGCAGTAAGAGCTCCGGGATCTCGCAAAGAAATATGAGTCCTTGGAGCGTGACTCTAAGACGCAAGGGTCTGAGCTTGTGAAGGCCCTTGAGAGCGCACAGAATGCCAAGGCCGAAGCCCATAAGGCCCTCCAGGAAATTGAGGCGGTGAAGAAGATAGCGGCGGGTAAGGCATTCATTATGCAAAGCAAGCATGTGAATGAAACTTTTCTTTTACTTACCCGAATTCGGAGCTCTCCAGGAGCGTTCGCAGATCTGCCCCGCAGCGTATCGAATGCCGCAGAGTTCTACCGGGCCGAGGAAGGGAGCTTGACGGAGAAGCTGTTCTGTTCTCAATATACTAGGACCGAACATCCGGTGCCCCTGAGCGACCAGTTGAAGCAACTGGTCGAGCTGCACAAGGCAGACGAACTGGCTATGAGGGGCCTCATAGTCCGGATGTGGCCTGGCGAGCCCCAGCCTGGCAGCTACTTCGGTCTGGTGAGGCGGCTTGTGAATGCCTGCCCACGGCTTGAAGTCATAAAGCGGTCCGTCTGCATTGAGGGTGCGCGCAGGGCCTTTGCCCGTGTGAAAGTGCACTGGGCGAAGATGGACGCTGAGAAGCTGGTGAAGGAGGGGCCGCCGGAGGGCAAGGAGCATCGCCACCCCGAAATGTATTATGACAGTGTCCTGAAGGGTGCCCGCCTTGTGGCGAAGGAATGTGCTAAGGATGTAATATTTGAATGAATATACTCATGTGATCATGTAATATGAAAACGAGTTCATGTGCGCTATATAACGCTTTGTTGATTTAAAATATTACCTTCTGTGCGGCCGTTTATAAGATCTGAGAGTTGGCTAGTCGTCGGCTTCTGCCCCCATGTAACTAGTACTGGGGTGTTCGGGATAAACCTGAGCACTCTTTATCCCAATTTTGGGTCCTTCGAAGGAGGTGTTCAGCACAATGAACCAGGCAATCGGACTATAAAGCTTTATCACTCTCACTTAGCCATAGAAGTCTACAATTTTAAATTTTGGCGAAGCCCCTAGTATTCGGAAGACCGAATTGGGGCGCTATATACGCCTAAATCGGACAAGGCCGACTCCTCGACCGAAGCGGAAAAAATCTTTAAGGACTTGAGACCTCTCGAACAGCGACCAACTCTCGCCTTATCATGACAGTCAATTTTCGGCTTTCTCTACTGAGGTGTTCGTCCGGAAGAACCGGGACACAATCGCAGTAGTTCTCCTAGTGCTACCTTAGCCGATATAGCGGAACGTAAGGTACCAAAACATGGGAGCCGGGCAAACCCAACTATTGACCCAAGACATGATTCGTAGCTGATGCATATAATGATATAAGTTCGGGGTGCCGCACTGTCGAAAGTGTTTGGACTTTTCACGCCTTGTTATGGGGTACGCTAAAGCCCCTGGCGCGCTGGTCGTACCAGAATGTACGGGTGCGATTTGTCGTAAATGAGCAGACAAGGAAAATAAGAAAGGGTAATGCAATAATAGACTGACGCTATGCATTGTTATTAAGTAATACGTCGAGGCGTACGGATATAAGTAGTGCAAAAAGCAAAAAATAGGACTATTTGACATGTCCTATCCAAGGGCAAGCTGCGTATGGGTATTTAAAACAGGTATTTCGATCATTATCAGAGACCACCTGGGGATTCCCTTGTATGTCAGAACTTCTTGCTTCCTTGGTATTTCCTTCCCGTAATGCGTCCGGCAATCAGACTGCCGAAAAGGGCTTCCAGCGAGTAAGGTCCTGAAAGAGAGAAAATGATAAGGGTATACAGCCCCTGGGGCGGTTGAGCCGCATAGTGGGACGTGTCCTGGCCGGGCCTCCGCCTATGCCCATGGTATTTTTAGTGCGTAATTATGTACGCGCGGCACAGATTTCGTCGCTTGACTGGGACTAGGACGGAGGCCGAATTGCTATGCGAGCTCTGAAAGTGCCAGGCGATCCTGTTGCAGGTTACTCCGGACTCGCTTGAAGGTGTCTGGGGGCTTTATCGCCGAATTGGCGGTTTGCCTTAAAAGACTGCTTTGTGCCTCTGCTACGAGGGCCGCAGTGTGATCCTCCGTGTGAAGCGAGCGCTCTGTGTTTCCATTAACTGTTATAACCCCCCGAGGTCCCGGCATTTTGAGCTTGAGGTATGCATAATGTGGTACCGCATTGAATTTGGCAAATGCGGTTCATCCAAGCAGTGCGTGATAGCCATTGCGGAACGGGACGATATCAAAGATTAACTCCTTGCTTCGGAAGTTATCCGGAGATCCGAAGACCACTTCCAGTGTGATTGAGCCCGTGCAACAGGCCTCTACACCTGGGATGACACCTTTAAAGGTGGTTTTAGTGGGTATGATCCTCAAAGAGTATATACCCATTTTGCGAATTGTATCCTGATAAAGCAGGTTCAGACTGCTGCCACCGTCCATAAGGACTCGGGTGAGGTGAAATCCGTCAATGATGGGGTCAAGCACCAATGCGGCAGAATCGCCATGACGGATACTTGTGGGGTGGTCCCTACGATCGAAGGTGATCGGACAAGAAGACCATGGGTTGAACTTTGGGGCGACTGGCTCCATCGCATAGACGTCCCTTAGTGCACGCTTCTGTTCCCTCTTGGGAATATGGGTTGCGTATATCATGTTTACTATTTTCACTTGGGGAGGAAATTTCTTCTGTCCTCCTATGTTCAGCAGCCGGGGATCCTCTTCGTCGTTGCTATGCAGCCCCTTTTCCTTGTTTTCGGTATTCAACTTGCCGGCCTGCTTGAACACCCAGCATTCTCTGTTGGTGTGATTGGCTGGTTTATCGGGGGTGCCGTGAATTTGGCACGAGCGATCGAGTATGCGGTCCAAACTAGACGGACCCGGATTGCTTCTTTTGAACGGCTTCTTCCGCTGACTGGATTTAGAGCCACTGAATCCGGCATTGACTGCCGTGTCCTCGGCATTGTCGCCGTTATTGCGGCGCTTGTGTTCGCTGCGGTGTGGTCTGCCGTTTCTATCTTTGGCATCTGAATTGCCAGTATTTCTTAATGTGCTATTGTTGCGAGCCAGCCAGCTGTCTTCGCCCGCACAAAAGTGGGTCATGAGTGTCGTGAGGGCTGCCATGGACCTTGGCTTCTCTCGGCCGAGGTGTCGGGCGAGCCACTCGTCACGGATGTTATGCTTGAATGTCGCTAAGGCCTCAGCATCCGGACAGTCGACAATTTGGTTCTTTTTAGTTAGGAACCGGGTCTAGAATTTCCTGGCAGATTCCCTTGGCTGCTGAGTTATATGGCTCAAGTCGTCAGCATCTGGTGGTTGCACGTAAGTGCCCTGGAAGTTGTCAAGGAATGCGTCTTCCAGATTCTCCCAACTGCCAATGGAATCTGCTGGCAGGCTATTCAGCCAATGTCGAGCTGGTCCTTTGAGTTTTAGTGGGAGGTACTTGATGGCATGTAGATCGTCACCGCGGGCCATGTGAATGTGGAGGAGGAAATCCACGATCCATACCGCGGGGTCAGTTGTTCCATCATATGACTCAATGTTCACGGGTTTCAATCCTTCTGGGAATTCATGATCCATTACTTCATCGGTGAAGCATAGTGGGTGTCTTGGCGCCTGCATGCGGGCTATGTCACGACGCTGTTCATACTAGTCTTGTCTGCGGTTTTCGACCCGGCCGGTTTTGTTTTTAGTGTACCCGGCATTACGATCATCATCACGTGTGGCCCCCCCCCCCCCCCGTGATCCGTAGATCGATCTTGTATGTCATGCTTTGTTTTTCAATACGTCTCGCAGGTCCTGCGTATTGCCCCGGGCCTTGGTGTTTTTGTTTGATTGGTGACGGGGTGCGGGCTGGACTTCGGGCTGATACGCCGCTTTGTCTCGGCCGCGAGGTGGCCGGTCAGCCGCATCATACGCTGGTAGTGCAGACTTCAGTGCTTCCTTCCCGAGTTGGGGTAGCAACCTGCGCTTTGGGTAGCTTTTGGTTGGGCGCTTGAGTTCGTATTCCTCGGCCGCCAGGACTTCGGTCCATCTGTCCGCTAGCAGATCCTGATCAGCTTGAAGCTGCTGCTGCTTTTTCTTCAGGCTTTTTGCTGTGGCTATAAGTCGGCGCTTGAAGCGCTCCTGCTCGACGGGATCCTCAGCGATTAATTCTTCGTCGTCGAGGCTCATCTCGTCTTCGAAGAGAGGCATGTAATTGTCATCCTCTGATTCTCCGTCTGCTGCCTGTTTGTGACACTCCAAAATTTTTGTTTTGGTTTTCAGCAAAAACTTTGTTGGATTTGAAGGAGGTCATTTGAACCCTTCCAAAAATCTCCTTCTCTCAAGAATTTTTTCCCTTGACAAAAGATTTTATGTTGGCACCTTCTTCAACACTTGTATTGGTTATTAAAAACCTTTCTTCTGATTTTTCCCCCTTCTCAAATTTATTTTTGAATTTTATTTTCTTTCAAAAAGAAAACCCTAGGAGTTTTGCATCTTCTCCAATTTTGAAACCACTCATGATTTTACCATGCACCACAGGGTAAAATCTTCCCAAAATCTCTCCTTCCACTTTGGGGCAATCCAAACATTCTGTCTCAACAAGTTCAATCCATTTCTGAATTTTTTTTCATTTATTTCTCCTCCCAAATCTTTTCTGTCCATTATTTTGAGCCCAGGTGATTTGCAAAGCAAGTACCTAAATGCATTTGAGTTTTGACCTCAAACCAACTCCCCTGGATAGTCCTTGGTACCCACAACCTAGAACCATCATGATTCACTCCTCCTCTTTTCAAATATTTCAAATTTCAGTCTCTGCAAGTTTGGACCAGATTTGTCAAATTTAGTGAAATTCATATCTTCTCTGCTCCAAAAATTCCACCAAAATTCAGGCAACCCCCAGATGCAATGAGAAGCCACTCCACCAAAAACCAGCTCAAGGAGAAAGTCCCACATGCCAAAATCATTCTGTCGAACACCTGGCCGGCACTGTTTTCTTGCAGTTTCAGAAAAATTCAGAAGTTTCAGAGTTCAGTGTCGTTTCCTTTCGTCAGTTTTCAGTCACGCGTCGACAGTACGCCCTGTCACGTTGCACACGGCCTCTTCCCCCTGGCCAGACCCCCGCATGCACGCTTGGCCGATTCCTGGCATCGGTGGCACCCTGGCCCAACCTCGTCGGCATCTTCTGCGGCATCGGGACCTCCCGTAGCGGTCGATAGAAGGCACCCCCGGCTCAACGCCGTTCTGCGCCGCCCAGCTCTCCCTAGCGCTCCGCGTGGCTCGTGCATGCCAACGCACGCCCGCGGCACCGTCGCCGTGGCCCGGCAAGCACAAAACGTGCTCCCTGCCACCGACGGGCCCGCGCCACTCCGTTCCGTCAAGCATACCCAAAGCACCCAATCCCGGCTAGTTTAGCGTCCAAATGGAGTCAGTGGACCTCCACAATGACGCTCAACCCTAACACCACCCCGACCAATGCCCTGCGCCACTGTAACACTCGCCGGACTTATCCGTTCACGGCAACCGCCTCGGGCCGGCTATAAATAGCACCCCGAGCGCGCTCTCGCTCCCGCACACCTCCACCACCTCACTAGTCCTCGCCCAGCCACTGGAAGGGCCTCGAGGGGCTCTTCTTCCTCGACTCCGGCCGCCTCGTTCCGCCGCAGCCTCCACCTAGTTTCACTCCGGTGAGGCCGTCCCCGGCGTCCTACTCGCGTCAGTTATCCCCTCAAGCTACCAGGAGTCTAACCCCCTCCTCAATTTAACCTTCGCAGCACTCTCCGACGAGGCCCACGACCACCCGAACCGCCGTCCGCCGGAGCAAGAGCCGCCCGTCGGCGTGGTGCTCACCGGCGACCACCACCACCACCAACCGACGCGGAATAACCCACTGAGCACGGAGGTACCTTCCGATCTCCCTGCCTCGCCGTGGATCGTCGCCGGCGACCACCGCAGCTCTCGGGCACCGTCGTGCTCTGCCACCTCTTTCAAATATTCAAACCTGACGGGTGGGACCCGCCCATCAGCCTCTCTGTTGTTTTTTTTTTGAAACGTTTTCTAAAAGCGTACTCTGGCAAATATGCTTTCTACTCTAAACCGTTTTTCTGCACTTTTCTGCTTAGGCCCCGGAGAGTTTTCTGTTTCATTACAGATGGGTTCTTGGACCTAAACTATTATAACTTTTTAACAAGAAGGGTTTTTGAGTGATTCTTTTTCTGTCCTCTTCAAAATTTTGTCTAGTTTTTTATCATATTTATTTGAAAAATATTTGGATTACTTTTCTGTACCCCACGGTATTTACGTTAGCGCGTGTGTTTTGTGTACCGTAGATACCGAAGGAGGTGACGGAACCGCGAACTTCACCGAGCTAGACCCCGACTACTCCGAACCAGGCAAGCATGTTTGAACTTTTGATATGATGAGTGTTTGGGCATGTTTGCATTATTTTAGTATCATGGCATGTTCATGAGCACCTCGATGTAAGTTTATCCCGTATGAGTTGTTGCAAGTGAGTTTCGGGAAATCCATGAGTTGTTGAAAACTTGTTGCACGGCCATGAGTTGGCATGAGAATGGGTAAGATGGCAGTGTTCTAGCATGCCAGTCTTATGCCAGATCGTTGACCCAGTGTCACTCAAATCAGTCAAATTCCGTCCGTCTCCCCTTTCGTACTACCACCTGTTTCCCGCAAGGGATACGGCTCAGTAAGTTGCAAACCACTTCCTGGTACACAACAAATCAAGAGGCCGGGATGAGGGTTCCATGGCCCTGGATTAAAGCCTTTCATCCAGTCAGGGGGCATGGGTGTTTCCGATTGGGACCGAGAGGGGGGCACCCCTTAGAGCGCGCGTATATAAATTTGATCCCATGCTATTCGAGATTGTGATCTCCCCGTCTCAAGGTTTTTCTTGAACGCTGTCTAGGGTGATTCCTGGCAACGTGAGGTAGGATGGGTGTGTACTGGTTAGCTGTGTTTCCTCCGAAATACCGTAAACGGAACTAGTCCTTCGCGACAACGGAAATCCGTTGGCTGTGGATACTTTTAGTACAAACTCTGCAGAGTCAAAATTCTTGAATTTCATCTCATCCATGTCCAAGTACTGTGTTCATCTTATCGTGTCAAGTGTCAGTCTCGGTGACAGAAACTCTTGAGAACCATATGAGTGTTAAATGTTTATTTCCTGTGAATGGACTAACCCGCTTATTGCTTTGTGAGGAATATTTTCCATGAGCACCATTTCTTGTCAGTTATGAATAATGAATTATAAGCCCTTCCTGCGATGTCGCTCAGACGTCCGACTGCGGCATTGTTATTATTTACTTTTGTTATAAGCCCTTTCTGCGATGTCGCTCAGACGTCCGATCATGCATTGTTATTATTTACTTTTGTTATAAGCCCTTTCTGCGATGTCGCTCAGACGTCCGATCGCGGCATTGTTATTATTTACTTTTGTTATAAGCCCTTTTCTGCATTGTCGCTCAGACGTCCGATCATGCATTGTTATTATTTACTTTTATTATAAGCCCTTTACGTGATGTCGCTCGGGCGTCCGATCATGCATTGTTATTATTTACTTTTGTTATAAGCCCTTTCTGTGACGTCGCTCCGACGTCCGACTGTGGCACGCATGTCTATTCTTTCAATATAAGCCCCTTATGAGGTGTCGCTTAGACGCCCGACTGTGGCATGTTTTACTTATTTGTTCACCCTTCGAGGCGCCGCCGCATAATCTCGATCGGTTTTGAGTTTATCTTCTTTGGGTTTTCGAGCGGACTACCGCTGATTCCCTTTTTACTTACTTTGTTGTACTGATTTGATTGCACATTGTTAAAAATTAATCATGTCGCATTCATGCATACATTTGTTATATCTTTTGTCCGAACTGTCTTGCGAGTACTTTCAAAGTACTCACCTGGCTTGTTGATTTGGCCGAATCTTGTGAAGGCGATCTCATGGATGAAGAGTTCGATAGCGAGTCCGACGCCTAGAGGAGTCCCAGTCAATCTCGTGCGACCCTGGATTCGGTCATTGTGTTATATCCGCTTCCGCTACCCAAATAAATTCATCGAGCCTCACCTCGATGCTCGATGAGCCGCCAGTGTAGTAGTCCTATTATCCACCCCACTGTGTTATCCCACCAATCACTTATATCTCGAGTCAGTAGTATTGCCACCCCATACCACTGTGTCATATCCGCCATTATGTATAATTATTGGCGTGTTTGTAATAATTGGTTGAGCATCTTCAGCTCGACCCTGTAATGTTTTATTGCTACTGGCTTTTTGTATCAAAGTTTTGTCTCCAGTGAGGAGGATTTTCCTCACACTAGATATCAAAAGATCGGTCTCTCAATAAATATTTTTATTGGAAAACCGGTCGTGACACTGTTCCGGAGGGCTAGCTTGTTCATCCTCCCGCTCGAGGTCTGGCTGGAGGGGATTGTCGTCGTCTTCGGCACTATCCGGAGCATTATTGTCTCTTGTGCCGGTATCGCTATTTTTGCTATTGCGGGACTTAGAGCGGAGCCGCTGACGCTAGCTCTTGAATTCTTCTTGGAGGGATTATCCTCCGTTGCCTTGTCGCCCTCGCCTTCTTTGGGAGTGTCCACCATGTATAGATCATATGATGAGGTGGCAGTCCAGCGCCTTGTGGGCGGTGGTTCCTGTTTGTCTCCTCCATCGTCGTCTATATCGTCGATGTCTTCGGAGCCGAAATCGAGCATGTCGGTTAAGTCGTCGACAGTGGCTATTAAGTGGGTGGTGGGTGGGGAACGAATTTCCTCATCGCCCGCTTCCCACTCGAGCCGGACATAGTTCGGCCAGGGTCCTCCAGGCAAGGAGAGAGACCTTAACGAATTTAGCACGTCGCCCAGTGGCGAGTGTTGAAAGATATCCGCGGAGGAAAACTCCATGATCGGTGCCCAATCCGATTTGACAGGCACGAACGCAGGCGGTTCGGAGCCCGTGGCCGGGGACGAATCCAAGGATCCGGCAACACGAGTCTCATAGGAGGTGAGTATTCGGCTCTATCGCCGTTGAGTGTGCGGCCTCCGTGGCAGGGTCCATCCACCCGTCCTCGGACGGCGCAAACCGTTCCGAATTGAAAGCCGGAATAGCCATAGGTTCGATCTCCTGAACACCATCCGGTGGCAGAGTTAAATCATGCTCGTCGTGACCGTGCGGCGCGCCTGTCATGGGCTCGAATCAGTCGAAGATCAAGTCTCCGCGGATGTCGGAAGTGTAGTTTCAGCTTCCAAACCTGACCTGATGGCCAAGTGCGTAGCTTTCGATCTGCTCCAGATGGCCATGCGAGTTGGCCCGCAGTACGAAGCCGCCGAATACGAAGATTTGTCCGGGGAGGAAAACCTTGCCCCGGATCGCATCGTCGCCGATGATTGAAGAAGCCATCAAGCCTTACGGTGACGGCACGGTGGAACTCTCAATGAAAGCACCAATGTCGGTGTCAAAACCGGCGGATCTTGGGTAGGGGGTCCCGAAATGTGCGTCTAAGGCAGATGGTAACAGGAGGCGGGGGACACGATGTTTACCCAGGTTCGGGCCCTCTCGATGGAGGTAATACCCTACTTCCTGCTTGATTGATCTTGATGATATGAGTATTACAATAGTTGATCTACCACAAGATCGTAGAGGCTAAACCCTAGAAGCTAGCCTATGGTATGATTGTTGTTCTTGTCCTACGGACTAAACCCTCCAGTTTATATAGATACCGGAGGGGGCTAGGGTTACACAGAGTCGGTTACAAAGAAGGAGATCTACATATCCGTACTGCCAAGCTTGCCTTACACGCTAAGGAGAGTCCAATCCGGACACGGGACGGAGTCTTTAATCTTGTATCTTCATAGTCCAACAGTCCAGCCAAAGGATATAGTCCGGCTGTCCGAGGACCCCCTAATCCAGGACTCCCTCAGCTGACGCATTTGTCGAGTGGCAATGACGAAGTTCATCTGGTCATTCGTGTATTCATAGGGATCAATATGAATGTCCACGGTTCCGCTATTGGTCATTGAACGAAAGGGAGTTTCATTCATGTCTATGTTTTACCGAACCTACATGGTCACGGGGTTAAGGGAATCACAGTCTGTTGAGTGTTAGTGGAGTAAGAGTTATGAGAAAATATTCAAGAAATAGTTTTGAGAGAAACCGAAGGCATTTCGGGGTTATGGAAGAGATTCGGAGAATACCAAGAAATGATATATAGCTTGTCATTGTTTTCCAAAAGCTCTCAACTAAAACAACAACTAACTTTTATATTTTTATTCCGGCAGAGTAATTCTAGTTTTATTCTCGCAAAGTAGTTTTACTCTTGTTCTCACTAGTGCAGAACCTGGCATTATCACCGGTTCATAAGGCTCTTTAGTGTCGGTTCTGTAACTGGCACTAAAGGGTGGGGACTAAAGCCCCCCCCCCCTTAGTACCGGTTCAACATGAACCGCCACTAAAGGGACACCACGTGGCACGAGCCAGCGTCGGGGGCAGGGAGACCTTTAGTACCGGTTTGTAACACCAACCGGTACTAAAAGGTTTGGGGGTTTTGGTTTTATTATTTATTTTTCCTTTAATTTTGTGTTTTCCATAGAGATTGTTTTTACATTATAATGAGTTATTAAATCACTAGGTGAAAGAACCGCGGATTAGTTTTAAGTGGATGGATCCTAAGTGATCAAGTAATATGGATTATTGATAATCCATATTACTTGATCACTTAGCTAGGATCCATCCAGTTGAAACTAATGCGCGGTTCTTTCATAAATGATATAATAACTCATCATCATCATCATATTAATATAAAAACTCTTGCATCATGTCATCACCAACAACACTAGCTAATAATCATCATAGTCATTACCACTATTTAATCATCATAGTCGTTACCGCTATCTAATCACCACCAACACTAGATTAAAGAAGAAACATTCACTTGTACCAGAAGCAAAGATATCATCGAGTTCAACATGGTCATGAGATTATAAGCATTCATAAGACCACAAAAGCAAATCACTTTGAGATTAAGTTCAGGACGAAGAACACGGACATGAGAGGACAAGTATTAAGAGCAAGAACTAGCTAATCACTCCTGCTGCTCTCCCTCGGGTAAAATAGCATACAACATTTGTAACTCTCCTGGTTCATCATATTGGAGCACGCAGATGAACCTGTCTCCTAATCGTGGGCTGCACTTCTGATTGCTTCCCGCTAGTACTTCTCTGCGATCCTTCACAATTTTGCTCCAGTCTTTCACTATTAAGCATTCCTCTGTTTTAGAAATCCTGAATGCACTCATGTGCGATGTAGGATGTCTTGGCCGTAAGCTAACCATTGACATGCGACCTTTAGTCTTGATCCACTAAGGCACAACTATCATCGGGAGTCCCTGTTGAAGAACATCGTATAGTAACATACTTAGTAATGAAGTTTAGCTTAAAAATAATGTATGCAAAAGATGCACTGAGGACAACCATCTTTCCTAAATAGATGTGACCGTAGTTCAATACGAACACTATTGGTCGCACGTTTTGAGTACTAAGATTTGGAAGTCTAGGAAAATAATTTCTCTTGATAGCATCAAGATCCTCAAGCCATGAAACATAATGACTTATCTCCTCGTAGTTTAGTTCAGCCCCGGTGTCGGTGTCAAAACCAACGGATCTCGGGTAGGGGGTCCCGAACTGTGCGTCTAGGCGGATGGTAACAGGAGACGAGGGACACGTGTTTTACCCAGGTTCGGGCCCTCTTGATGGAGGTAAAACCCTACGTCCTGCTTGATTAATATTGATGATGTGTGTTACAAGAGTGGATCTACCACGAGATCAAAGAGGCTAAACCCTAGAAGCTAGCCTATGGTATGATTGTTGTTCATTGTATATATGTCGACTAGCCTGGCCCTGGTTTATATAATGCACAGAGGCCTAGGATAACAAGAGTCCTAGCCGAATACGCCGGTGGGGGAGGAGTCCTTGTCTTGATCACCAAGTCTTGTGGAATATTCCTTGTATGCGGCACCTGTCCGGACGGGCCCATGAGTATACGGCCATGGGGATCCTCGGCCCAATCCAACTGATTGGGAGACGATGTGGTGAGTACCCCCTAGTCCAGGACACCGTCAGTAGCCCCCTGAACCGGTCTTCAAGTTTAGGGACGCTCCTCGATTCTTCCGAACTGTTCTTCATCTTCAGTCGTCGGTCTTGAAAACGGGTTCAACAAATCTTCTCATCTTCGATCTTGAGGATCGCCGAAATGCATTCGACGAGTTTACACGTCGGGTATCCGAGGAGCCCCTTCAAGTTTACGGCCTTTATCAATGCCTTGTTATTTTTATGCCACACCTCGGGTTTGAAGTTATTCCCGGGAGGCAATGTCCTCTCGCGTCCGAGCTCTAACGCCGGACTGCATTCGAGGTATCTTTTGCAGCCGAGCACCAACGCCGGACTGCTTCCCAGCTCTATCGCCGGACTATGTATCCGAGCTCCAACGCCGGACGGTATCCGAGCTCCAACACCGGACTATGTATCCGAGCTCCAACGCCGGACTGTATCTGAGGTGTCGTAAATCACCTTGGTTCAAAGAAGTTTGAAGAAGTTTAGCCGAGCTTAATGCCGGAATTGGCCTCTATGGAGCCAGCCGCTAGCGTCCGAGCTTTATGCCGAACTGCTTCTGAGGTGGTGCACCACCCCAAATGTGGGCCGATTTTGGTCAATATTTTTGATTGGTGCAATTTATTCTCTGCCGAGATACATAGCCAGTAGCCCACAAGGTGTGTATCGGTCTAAAACCCGAGATGCGCATGAAGGATGACATAAGACCGCTGATCCCCGTAACTGCCGAGACTCAGGTTGATTTGCAAAATCAGTCTGAGGATCAAGTCCTAGCTCGGCAGAATACTTTGGGACACAAAAAGCGGCGTGCTCGATCCTCAAGACTCAAAGTTGTGCGGCCGACCAACCTGAGGATCAAAATCTCCTCGGAAATTGTATTGCACTTAAAATTTTCTGCATTGGATAGGCAATGCAGTAGCCCCCGAGACACTGGTCGGGTGGCAACACCAGATCAGGGGATCGATGTGCCCCTTTAATATTTGTAAATAATAAGCCCGAAGCCCAGTAGCCCCCGAGCCTTAATGCGGGCACGGGTGGCTGAATTAAGGATCAATATCCATAGTAAAATCACAAATTATGTGTAATGACTCAATGTATCCAAGTACTTTATGTCATTAATGCTCGGATCCTCATTGTACAAAACTTTGTTGACCGACCATCGGCTTCAACCTCCTCGGCCAGTAACCGAGGAGTGTTTGTCCTACTTTATAAAGCCTTTATGAGGGCAAAGATTTACGTCAAACAAGGCAATCTGGCCATACGGTTTTATAAACAAAGGTACGCAGAGAGATATGTTATATTACTTTTTAACAGAAGAAATGTCTTCCAAAGAAAATAGTCCCGCTATTGGTTCCTTTCTTTGGGTTGTCATGCTAAGCATGATCATGAAACCTCAGCTCCAATGTAAGAGCAAAATATTGAGGATTTAGTTTGGGAGGCCAGTTACTAGCCCCCGGTAGTGTTCGGCGACAGTCGAGGTCAAGCCGGAAACACTTCGGCCAGTTTTATGAATAGCCCGTCATTTAATATAGTCATCGGATCGCTGACCAGTTTACACCTATTGTGACAGTCAGTTTTCGGCTTTCTCCACTGAGGTGCTTGACCATGCGAGCTGGGAGCACAATCGCAGTGGTTCTCCCTTTGCACACCTAGCCGAACAAAGCGGAACGTAGGAGGCAAGCGCGGGAGCCGGGCAACCCAACTATTGACCGAAGACACGATTTGAAACTGATGCATATATAGCAAGATCCGAGAATGTTTTTTGCCGAATCTCTAAAGGTGTCCGGCGTTGCACTGCGAGACTTGTGCTAAAAACACACAAATAATTTAAAAGTGCCAAAAGCTTGGAAAAACAAAAAACGTCAGTAAAAACATGACGTCCGAACAAGATCAAGTGTTCGGTGCCAATCCGAAAATTGGACTTTAGAAAAAAAAAGTGCTTCTTCCGTGCTTTAACATGACACATCCTATCTCAAGACTTCAAGCGGGTCAGCCTACGGCTTCAGTCTCCCATCCCGAAGGCGGAGTACTTCTCATTAGGCCAGTTTAGAAAACTAAACTCTAGCGGTTTTTAGAGAGAAATTAGGCTCCCCGGCTAGTGACCGCACACTCGTGTCGAGAAAAGGAGTGATAAATAATAAAAACTTTGCAACGACTAAGAAGAAAAACACTTAGCATGAAAAGTCTCAAATAAACATAAGAGCCCCCAAGTGACTTGGGTAAAAGTTGACTATATAAGGTAAGGTGACATGTAAAATGCCTTCTAGCCGGATTGTAGATCATTTGTCGTAGCGGACCTTTTCGCTTCAACCTCTGGACCCAATAGTCCGGAGTGTGTCCGAATACCCTCACGGTTATAAAAACCGGGGCATGCGTGGAGACCAGGCATAGGGGTCATTAGTGCTTTATCGCATAAGTGCCCAACTAGTTATGTTATATTACATGGTTAGTAAGAAACATCTTCCAGGGAGAATAGTTCCGTTAGGGGTTCCTTTCCCTGGGAGGCATGCCCTAAAGTGCATGTCCGGACTGCGAAAAGAGCAGAAAAACATCTGGGGCAGGTAAATGAATAGGTAAGAAATCATCTTTTAGTTCACCGACCGAGTATTCCCTTAAGAACGCTAGCTTTCGGCTTCACCCAGTCTGAGGTACACACCCGGCTGACCCGGCAGTAACAATCGCACAGGTGCTCCTTTACCACCTAGCCGAACAATCGGGAACGAGGGGTAAGCACAGGAGCCAGCAACCCAGCTTGGCCAAAACTTAAGTCATATCGATGCATATAATGGTGAATAAAAGGTACATGCGGAAGTGTGACACATGTGTTGGGCATAAAGCCCAGATTAATAAGCTTCATAAAGAAGCCCCTGTATAATGAGCACGGGTAGCGTCAAGTGTGTACAAACAAAGTTTGGACAAGGAAAATTTTTACAAGCAACTTTTCTTTCCAAAAAAGTATAATGCTTGGTCGAGCCGAACACAAGTTAAAAATTTAAAACTTTGAGCATGAAGGCAACTTAGCTGGTTAATATGTTCGGTATTGATGACGCGGTCCGAGCTTGATACGGGACAAGGTTCCATCCCCCAAGCCGGTCTCGAGGTGGCGGAGCGGAGAGCTCGACACGTTGAAGTGGTGACATAGCACGGTCAATGCAGGACGGCAGAGTGATGCCGAAGTCCCCTGCATGGGGTAATGAAGTGTTGACGAAGCCCCCCGTCCAGCCGAGGTGACGCCAAAGGATATAGTACGGCTGGATCATTTTCCTATGCACAAAAAATAGTGCAGACCGGGGATAATAGTAATAATAAGAATTAAAAAAAAGCTGCATAATAAATAATTTATGCAAAGTGAGTAATAAAAGAAATATGGCCTGGCGCTGAAGTCAATGTCGATGCAGGTCGTCGGCGTAATGCAATAAAGGCATGGCAAGGCCTGAATTCACAGGTCGGTTCAAGTTCGGATCATGCGGCGTCACCGGACTATGTCTGAAACTGACCGAACCGTCATGCGACCGTCGATAATGCGGCCACCATTTGATAGACCTGTGTACATATGATGGACAAACCAGAGTAATAATTCCTTGGGAAAAATTAACCCAAACAAGCAAAAAGAAATACTAGGATTAATAGCACCTGGTTTATTTGTTGTAGCAATCCAAAGGAAGGTGATTCCCAAAATTGGGACTCGATCCGCGCACCCATTGCCTGGTCGTCTAGTGACGCCGAAGTGTCCGGAGTAGGTTGATGAAGAGATGGTGAAGCCCCCGGTCCAGCCAAGATGTCGAAGTAGGTCGGCGTGATGGACACCAGCTTGAAGAAGCAATAGTGCGGCCCTGCCGATGCAGGTCGTGACGTGGTCGATGCCGGCTTGATGAAGCAACCGTGCGGCGATGCCGGTATGCCTGCTCCGTGTAATCCGTGGGGCGGCGATGTTGGTGATGATTTATCCTTCGCGATACCAGACTCTTGTTCGGCTTGCCGAGATGATGATCCGAACAAGTTGAGCTCGGCTCAACAAAGTGACGATGTGTCTAGCGCAGGTCGGCAGCCGTGGAGCAATATTGCCGGACTGGTTTGACACCAGCATGATGTTGAAGATCATGTTCAAAAGATCTTAAAGTTAGTGGGATGTGTTCAGAAACAAAACACAATACCCCATACAAAACTTCCTTCAAAAAGGCTGTCCGAAATCCTGTTCATAAAAAAGACGAACTCGGGTCGGATTCGTTTTCGCACAGAAAACAGATCCAAAAAGTGATGCACTAATCGGAAGGTTCCCGTAGTTTGGACGGTCGGATCAAGCTGAAATTTTGAGGGTGGTAGATATAGGAATTCTGCAGCCGATCAACGGTTGGATCTTCCAAAGGAAGTCCGAGCTAGAAGCTGGACACCACGCCCTAAACTCGTCCGGATTCTCGTCCAGATTCAATGCGGCTCCGGTATATCGGAGATTGCCAGAGATTCCTCCATCGGAACTCGACAAAATTTTCCAGGGTTGTTGCAGACCCAATTCCGCACAATTCCACCAAAGCAATCGCTAAAACGACGCTTGAGGAGGCGGTGGCGGCGGACACAAGTCCGCCGTCCAGAAAAACAGTACGGTCGCCCTAGGGCAATGTTGACGTTGAGCCCCCGGGCTCCCCGGATGATTCCTCCATGATCTTGATAGAGATCAGAGTTGATGTTGATGAAGGCCCGCATCCGAACATGACGATCGGAGATAGGGCGCAGTCCTTGGTCGAACCAAGGTGACCAGTCGAGCTGGTGACGAAGATGCCGAAGTCGCAGTTGACCTGCGAGCGAGCCATCGACCTTTTGCCAAACCCACAGCGGAACTCTCAATGAAAGCACCAATGTCGGTGTCAAAACCGGTGGATCTCGGGTAGGGGGTCCCGAACTGTGCGTCTAGGCGGATGGTAAAAGGAGACGAGGGACACGATGTTTTACCTGTGTTCGGGCCCTCTGGATGGAGGGAAAACCCTACGTCCTGCTTGATTAATATTGATGAGGTGTGTTACAAGAGTGGATCTACCACGAGATCAAAGAGGCTAAACCCTAGAAGCTAGCCTATGGTATGATTGTTGTTCATTGTATATCTGTCGACTAGCCCGGCTCTGGTTTATATAATGCACCAGAGGCCTAGGATAACAAGAGTCCTAGCCGAATACGCCGGTGGGGGAGGAGTCCTTGTCTTGATCACCAAGTCTTGTGGAATATTCCTTGTATGCGGCACCTGTCCGGACGGGCCCATGAGTATACGGCCATGGGGATCCTCGGCCCAATCCAACTGATCGGGAGGCGACGTGGTGAGTACCCCTAGTCCAGGACACCGTCACCCGGGACAATGGACAGTCCTGTCTACCAAGCGTCGGGCATGTTTGCTTGAATGGAAATAAGCTGTCAATAGAAATTAGTTGTCAACTATTTTGAATAAACAATATCGAATACATAAATATGGTTGAGAAACTCACATAATGGTAGAACTGGAGGCGTCTGCACATCGACCCAGATGTCGATATTACCTTCAATATCATCTTCCGAACGAATATCAAAGGTGATAACCATATCAGGCTCAAATGCATAAGCCTTGCATAGTGCTTGGCAAGTTTTGCATTCAAAATAGGTGTTGGTGTCTGCATTGTATAATTTTGCGTCGAAAGTATAACCATGCTCGGTCTTCAAGTAAACTCTCTTTACCTCCGTAGTTTTAGTAGGACTGAAACCTATCTTATCCAAGACAAAAATTCTTGCATGGCAGGGTATACGCTAGTAGAATAGTAAAATTTTAAAATTATAAGTTGAAGCAAATGAAGCATAAGTCATGCTTAATTATGAAAAAAGACTTGTTATTGTGACTTACTGTATCCACTTCGAAGGTCTCATCGAGCTTGATGCTGAAGCGCCTACCATCAACTAGGAAATTTCTGTCGCACGGGCCGCACTCGTCTTTGCAGTATTCGCACATACCAAAATCCTTTTCATCGTCAGACATTTCCTATGTTCATAGTTGAAACACTAATTGATAAACACTTACTAGTTCTATTAATTCAACTAATTCTATTAATTCAACTAAGCACTTACTAAAAATAAACTAGTTCTATTAATTTTCTTACTAAAAATAAAGTAGCTAGTTCTATATAGTAAAATTTTAATTTGATCATCAAATCTCATATACCTAAATTTTCTTACTAAAAATAAACTAATTCTATTGATTCAACTAGTTCAACTAAGCACTTACTATAAATAAAAATAATTAATTTTCTTACTAATTCAACTAAGCACTTACTAATTCAATTAAGCACTTATTAATTTTGTTACTAATTCGACTAAGCACTTACTAATTCATCTAACATTAATATATCTAATTCATTTATAACTAAAAGTATAAAAAACTAACTCATCTAATTAACATTAATTAATATCTAGCTAATTCATCTAACATTTGACATTAATATCTAACTTTTTTATCTAATTCATCTAACATTTGATATAAATCTAACATTCTTATCTAGGTAATTCATCTAATTCGATCATCTAATTAACAATTTGACATGCATTAATCTAATTCATTTAGCTAGCTAAAACTTTGACATTAATCTAAAAACAGAAAAAGGAAAATAAGTATAAAAAAATGTGTGTGTGTGTGTGTGTGGGCCTGTGCGTGTCGTGTATGCGTGTGTCTGAGGGGGCTCGATCGGGGCGACCATGGCGTGCGTAGGGGCTTACATCGCGGGCGACAATGGCGTCGAAGCGGTGATCGGCCGGGCGGCGGCGGCGGCGTGAGGCGGCGGCGAGAGCAACGACGAGACGGCGACTACTGAGCGGGCGTCGGCGGGCGAAGCGGCGGCAGCGGCGGCAACGCGTGGCGAAGCGGCGATGGGCGTGGCAGCGGGGCGAGGTAGCGTGCAGGCGGCGGCGATGTCGAAATAGATTGGAGAAGTGGGAGATGAAACTGGAATTTTCGTAAGTGCTATATATATATATATATATGAGGGGCCTTTAGTACCGGTTAGTGGCACCAACCGGTACTAAAGGTCAAATTTGGCCAGGCCACACGGCGGGAAGTGACCCCCTTTAGTAGCAGGTCGTGGCTGCAACCAGTACTAAAGACCCCTTCCCCCTTTAGTACCAGTTGGAACCACAAACCGGTACTAAAGGGGGTGCGGTGCCACCCTGCGGTGCACAAAATTTAGTCCCACCTCGCCGAGCGAAGGGCAGTCGCACTGGTTTATAAACCCAGCCGCGACTGCTCCTTCGAGCTCCTCTCTAAAGCAGGCTTCTGGGCCTACATGTGATGTGCTGCCCTGTTGGGCCTACTGGGCTTGCGAGCCTGCATCCTGGCCCAACTATAGGTTGGGTTTCTAGTCGTATGCAGGCCGCTGTGGCCCAGTAGGCGGGCTTTTTTTATTTAGTTTTTTTTCTTTTCTGCTTTATTTAATTTCTTTTATTTATTTCTGAGTTGTTTTTTGCTGTATTTAGAGTTTCTTTGTGAATACTTTTGCTTTAGGTACAAAAAATTACAAACTTCTGTTAGTGCCAGTAGTTTTCAAATTTGAATAGTTTAAATCTAAATTATTTGAAATTTGTATGAATCACTAGTTTGTGAATAACTTAACTTTAAAAATAGGTTTTTCAGTGATTCTTTTTTCTTATTTTTAATATTAGTGTGTTTTATCATTATATTCAATTTGGTAATACGTAGGTTATTTAAAAAAATGAAATGCCTTTGTAACAGATGAGTTTTTGTCTGAAACCCTCATACTTCGAAAAAGATCGTCCATTTTGTACACAAAGTGCATCCAGTTTTTGTCGTAACCCTCTCTACTTTTTTGCACATGCTATGTGGGTGAAATGAGGATATCATGCCAACTTTCAACCTTTTCAGAGTTCATTTGTAATGCTTTTCAATTTCAGGGTCATTTAGCTCAAAAAAATCAGTAAATGCATGAAAAATAGCAAATGGAGTCAGAAAGGGTTGAAAATTAATGACGTGGCTTTGAATGGTGCATACTGAATGCACAAAAATTCTGGAGTTGTAATAGGTTTAAAAAAATGAAATGCCTTTGTTACGGATGAGTTTTCGTCCGAAACCCTGATACTTCGAAAGAGATGGTCCATTTTGTACACGAAGTGCATCCAGTTTTTGCGGTAACCCTCTCAACTATTTTGCACATGCTATGTGGGTGAAATGATGATGCCATGCCAACTTTCAACCTTTTCAGAGTTCATTTGTAGTGCTTTTCAATTTCAGGGTCATTTAGCTCTAAAAAATTCACTAAATGAGCTGAAAAATAGCAGATGAAGTCAGAAAGGTACATGTTTGTCCGAAGCACGAAAGTACACGTTACAAATGCCAAAACACATAAGCACCCTAACTATTACAAAGATTCCCTACGGTTTGTTCAAAGTGGGACTTTCCAGATATACAAGTCCGAAAACGCACTACAGAAGAAAGTGATGACAGTGAAGCCGATCACATCCCAGAGTGGGATCTTTGTGTGTGAAACTTTTTCTTCGTGTGTGTGTGTCCCTTTGTGCCGTAACCATGTACAATCTTCATCATTTAACTGGATGCTCGGGTCAATATTCACTCTGAATGGAGCAATTTCATCAAACTTCTCATAATCTTCTGACATATCTGTCTTGTCATCCACTCCCACGATGTTTCTTTTCCATGAAAGAACTATGTGGCGCTTTGACTCATTATATGATGTATTCGCATCCTTATCTTTTCTTTTTCTCGTCTTGGTAGACATGTCCTTCACATAGAAAACCTGCGCCACATCATTGGCTAGGACGAATGGTTCGTCTGCGTACGCAAGATTGTTGAGATCCACTGTTGTCATTCCGTACTGCGGGTCTTCCGTTACCCCGCCTCGTGTCATATTGACCCATTTGCACCGAAACAAAGGGACCTTCAAACCACATCCAATGTCAAGTTCTCATATGTCCTCTATGTAACCATAATATGTGTCCTTTCCCCTCTTGGTTGCTGCATCAAAGCGGACACCACTGTATTGGTTGGTGCTCTTCTTATCTTGGGCGATCGTGTAAAATGCATTCCCCTTTATCTTGTACCCTTTGAAAGTCATTATATTCGAAGATGGTAACTGGGACAACAAGTACAGGTCATCTTCAACAGCGGCGTCATGCATGGCACATGTTTGCAACCAACCGGAGAGAGTCCCCGTTTGTTCACCTGTAATCTAGTCGTCAGACTGCTCTGGGTGTTTGGAGCGTAGAAAATTCTTGTGTTCCTCCATATACGGAGCCATCAAGGCAGAATTTTGTAGAACTGTGTAGTGTGCTTGAGTGAGAGAATGCCCGTCCATACATATTATTTGATCCGCTCCTAGCATGCCTTTTCCACCCAGACTGCCCTTATGCTGCGATTTAGGAACACCAATCGGCTTAAGGTCAGGAATAAAGTCAATACAAAACTCAATGACCTCCTCATTTTCATGGCCCTTGGAGATGCTTCCTTCTGGCCTAGCACTGTTATGAACATATTTCTTTAAGACTCCCATGAACCTCTCAAAGGGGACATATTATGTAGAAATACAGACCCGAACGTTAATCTCTTCAAGATAGGTGAACTAGGACGTGCGTCATGATGTTGAAGAAGGATGGTGGGAACACCAACTCGAAACTGACAAGACATTGCACCAAATCATTCTCTAACCTTGGTATGATTTCTGGATCGATTACCTTCTAAGAGATTGCATTGAGGAATGCGCGTAGCTTCACAATGGCTAATCAAACGTTTTTCGGTAGAAGCCCCCTCAATGCAACCGAAAGTAGTTGCATCATAATCACGTGGTAGTCATGAGACTTTAGGTTCTGGAACTAATTCTCTACCATATTTATTATTCCCTTTATATTTGACGAGAAGCCAGACGGTACCTTCATACTGAGCAGGCATTCAAAGAAGATTTCCATCTCTTCTTTGGTAAGAGCGTAGCTGGCATGACCCTGATGTATGCCGTCTTTTCCGTGAATACGTTGTTGGTCCTCCCGTGCCTCCGGTGTATCTTTTGTCTTCTCATACACGCCCAAGAAGGCAAGCATGGTCACGCAAAGACTCTTCGTCATGTGCATCACGTCGATTGCGGAGCAGACCTCTAGGTCTTTCCAATAGGGCAGGTCCAAAAATATAGATTTCTTCTTCCACCTGGGTGCACGTCCGTCTGCGTCATTCGGAACAGGTTGTCCGCCAGGACCCTTTCCAAATATTACCTTCAAATCCTTGACCATATCATGTACATCATCACCAATACGGTGGCGAGGCTTCGTCCGGTGATCTGCCTCACCTTTGAAATGCTTGCCTTTCTTTCTTACGGGATGCCTGCTCGGAAGAAATTGACGATGTCCCAGGTACACATTCTTCTTAAAATTATTCAAATATATACTGTCGGTATCATCCAAACAGTGCGTGCATGCGCGGTATCCCTTGTTTGTTTGTCCTGAAAGGTTACTGAGAGCAGGACAATCATTGATGGTCACAAACAGCAATGCATGTAGGTCAAATTCTTCTTGATCGAGCTCATCCCATGCAGGTACACCTTTTCCATTCCACGGCTGTAAGAGTTCTTTAACTAATGGCCTTAGGTACACATCAATGTTGTTGCCGGGTTGTTAGGGCCTTGGATGAGCACTGGCATCATAGTGAACTTCCGCTTCATGCACACCAAGGAGGAAGGTTATACATACATATAGTCACAGGCCAGGTGCTATGGTTGCTGCTCTGCTCCCCAAAAGGATTAATGCCATCTGCGCTTAGACCAAACCATACGTTCCTTGCGTCACCTGCAAAGTCCTCACAGTACTTTCTCTCAATTTTTCTCCACTGCGACCCATCAGCGGGTACTCTCAATTTTCCGTCTTTCTTACGGTCTTCTCTGTGCCATCGCATCAACTTGGCATACGTTTCAACCGTGGTATTGTAGGAGCATACAACATCACCTTGGTAGGAATATTCTTCCTGGGGCGCTCGCCCTTGACATCACCAGGGTCATCGCGGCTGATCTTATACCGCAATGCACCGCATACCGGGCACGCATTCAAATCCTCGTACTCACCGCGGTAGAGGATGTAGTCATTAGGGCATGCATGTATCTTCTACACCTCTAACCCTAGAGGGCGGACAACCTTCGTTGCTTCATACGTACTCTCGTGTAATTAGTTGTCCTTTGGAAGCATCTTCTTTAACATTATCAGCAACTTCTCAAATCCCTCGTCAGATACACCATTCTCTGCCTTCCATTGCAGCAGTTCCAGTGTGGTGCCTAGCTTTTTCTTGTCAGCTTCGCAATTCGGGTACAACAATTTCTTGTGATCCTCTAACATGCGCTGCAACTTATTCTTCTCCTTTGCACTTGCGCAGTTTCTCTTTGCATCGGCAATGGCCCGACCTAGATCATCAGCGGGCTCATCTAATGCCTCTTCTTCAGCTTCTTCCCACATTGCCGGCTCAGCTTCTTCCACCATTGTTGTACCAACGTATTCAGGGAACCCATGGCCAAGATAGTTGTCGTCGTCCTCTTCTTCTTCATTGTCTTCCATCATAACCCCTCTTTCTCCGTGCTTGGTCCAAACATTATAGTGGGGCATGAAACCGGACTCAAACAGGTGGACGTGAATGGTTCTTGACTTAGAGTAATTCTGATCATTCTTGTTTGCCTCAGCCGCAAGCAGAAAAGTTTGCACGCCATTGACGAATTGGGGAGAGCATCGCTCATCGTACATCCATTGACGGCTCATCTTCATTACACAGCACCGAATAGACCAAATTAATAGAAGTTCATACATAAAGTTCATACAACACTTAAATGCAACATACAAATAACTCTCTAGCTAAAGCATTTAAATGCAACAACAAATGCGATCAAGATCGCAACTAAGGTAACAATTGATCCAATAGCATAGTGATACCAAGCCTCACTATCAATGGCATATTTTCTAATATTTCTAATCTTCAAGCGCATTTTCTCCATCTTGATCTTGTGATCATCGACGACATCGTCAACATGCAACTCCAATTCCATCTTCTCCCCCTCAATTCTTTGCAATTTTTCTTTCAAATACTCGTTTTCTCTTTCAACTAAATTTGACCTCTCGACAATGGGGTTGGTTGGAATTTCCGGTTCACATACCTCCTAGATAAAAATATCTATGTCAACTTGATGGGCATAATTTGTCATAAACACCAAATGCAACAAATAGTTATAAAAGAGAATATACCACATCCGAATCATAACCCGGACGAGGGCTGACGGGGACGGGTATCAAAACCATGGCACTATGTATAACAAACAATGTACGGGTAAGATAATTATACGAGTAACTATATATCTAAATCACACAAACATGTTTTTTATATATAAAAAAGATAAGAACAAGAGGCTCACCACAAGGTGGTGCCAGCGACGGGACAGTGCGGGCGATCGACGATGGTTAGGACGGAGACGGGAAGGCACTAAGTAAACCACACACACATATGCAAACTAAGTGTTATATATTTTGACCTCAAATTGCATATAAATCAAATACTACCACATATAATTCCTCCCAAAATAAAACCCACAAATCACTATACTTATAGAGCATTGCAAGAGCTAATCTAGCAATGAGAGATGAAAGGACAAAGTTTCTAACCTTTGTGATCACTTGGATGGATGGGGTGCCTTCAAATCCTCACAAATTTTGGCAAAAATGGAGTGTGAGCTCGAGAGGAAGAGGAAGAAAACAGAGGAGAGGGGAAGAACAGAGTGCTTCGGCTCGGGCTGGACGAAGCACTATATATAGTGTGACCTTTAGTACCAGTTGGTTATATGAACCGGGACTAAAGATTCGTCTCTTGTCCCGGTTCATGGCACGAACCGGTACTAAAGGTTCGGGTCGGGCCCCAGCCTGACACAAGCCTGCCACCACCTCATTAGTACCGGTTCATGGCACGAACCGGTACTAAAGGTTCGCCACGAACCGGTACTAATGAGCACCGCCTGCCTAGCCGTTGGAACCAGCACTAATGGTCACATTAGTGCCGGTTCAGTTACAAACCGGGACTAATGTGCTTCACATTAGGCCCTTTTTCTACTAGTGTCTAGGTAAAGTGAGTGTTAGCGTGCGTAGAGTTGTATCGATGGTCGACGGAACTTGAGAGAATATTAATTCTACATTTAGCTCCTCGTTGGGTTCGACTCTTATTTATCAAAAAATCTACAATCAATCCCCTATACTTGTGGGTTATCAGTCTTTACCAAGCAAAGACTTCAGCAACCAAGAGTAATTGTGGTTCGCGAAGCAAGTCTGTCGAAGGTTTGGAGATCGTCGATAAGCGTCTACTGTGAGTGAAATCAACCAAGTCTGATCAGCTTCGTGTTGAAGGAGAATAGGATGAACAAAGGTTTGCTCCTGTGTTCAATCACAAGTCCCTCCAACCAGACGTATCTCTTTTGTAGAAGGGTGAACTGGTCTACCAAATCATCTATCACCATCGAGCACCACTGGTCGTTTCTTCTCTACTGCAATTCTTTGGTACTTTATTTTCTATGCTTTGTGTATAGGTATCCACGATCACTTATGTTTCACTGATCTTTATGTGCACCCTGTCTATCTTGTCTAGTATATTTCAATTCGTTGTTCTCAAAGTAGTTTGTATGTATGCTCGTCTGCTCACCCTTTTGCGCTACTTTGTTATTCAACCGAGCTATGTCCTGATGAACATCTCTCGATAGGATTGTTATTCGTCAGGTCTATTTTGTTCATACTTTCAACTTATGTTGTTTGTATTGCTTCCATTATGTGTCAGCATTGTCTTCGTGAAAGTTCTCTGTTACTACTCGAAAGTTTATCGTTGTTTTAATCAAAAAATTTGCATAGTTCTTCTTGTTTAGTTTTTTATCTTCGTGTGTTTGTGCTCATTTACTTTTAGTGTTCCTATTCTGATTCTTCTTTCGCTGCTTTGTGTTGAGAGGTTTAAAGTTTTGAAAGAAATTTTAAATCTCCCATTCACCCCCCCCCCCCCCATCAGTCGATATACTCTCGGTCCTAATAGAGACACCTCATTGTGGTCCTTCTGGGTCGCGTAGAACAGTTGCAGCCTTAGGTTCTGCATCATAGAGAGGCCAAGGAGCCCTTCATTGTTGGAATATGGATGTGCCAGTGCGACCTTGCCGCTAATCCTTTGCCATGCCTTGTATTGTAGCATTGATGTTCGGATCTCCCATCTGATACCATCGTTTAGATCCAAGATGTCGAAGCCCCTGCGGAGGTCTGGTGCAGCTCGTTGTTCCACCATATCCCTCCAGGCTTCCAAGTCATAATTGCATCTCTTTAGTTGGCGGTTGAACTATACTAGCTTGTTGTCTGAAAATGCCTGCTAGAATGATTTGTTTAAAAGAAAATCTAGAATATGAATCCTGACTTTTGAAATAGGATGCATACATGTGATGTTTTGAAAATAAAAATTAGTTTACTATCTTGTCATGAACTTTCCAGTCAACAAAACAAAATCTTGTGAGTGAACTCTTCTGTTGTGTTAATGCAACGAAATAGAACAATTCTGAAATGAATTGAAATTCACAATTTGAACTTGTTACATTTGGTGCCATGTCGTGTGGAGATGCATAGATGCTACCTAGAGCAAAGTGTAGAGATGCAGCTAACGGTACAACAGGTTTCGCAAGTATACTAAGACATTTGCAAGTAATATAACAATACTATTTCTCAAGTTATGCCTAGCAAACAAATAAATACAGTCACTATGATGACATACCATCTGCGCGTAAGCTATATATGCGGGAAGGTTCAATTTTCAAGAAAATTTATTGCATCAGGTCAAGCAATTATCTTGAATAGAGAAACAATAGGGAAGAGATTAGTTGTTTTTTTCTTACCGGAACGAAAGATGTTAGGTTAGTTTAGCATTGAGAGGTTTTAGACCTTCAGATTTTATCGTTAGATTGTCCAGATGATGATTTGGATTTAGTTTCTCGTGTTTTCATAGGGGTAGTAGATACTCGTTCGAGAGGATCAATACAATCCTCCAACATATTACACCAATCTCATACTCTAACAGACTTGCACTTGAAACTTTTTGGTGTTAGTGTTGTTGTAGTGTACTCTTCTTCCCCTACTAATGAGATGAAATACACATCTATGTAAAAAGGACTGACAAGTGGGCAAAAATTAATATTCAACTATGGGCTTGGTAAACCCTGAATATATAAGATAATTAAAGTGGCTAAGGAAGGCCTTCTCTCATGAGTTCCCAATGTTAGCTAGCACTCTCTCTGACATGGACACGTGTCCTTGTTTTTTTTTTCTGGTCCACCGTTTTTTCTTCGACCTTTTGGTTATTTTGAACTTTTTTACTGCCGTGTGGACCAGCGTCAATGCGGTTGCTGACATTGGTTTCTCATTTTGTTCATTGCTCGGTTTTTCCTTTTGTGTTTGTTAATTTTTTCACACAGTATAATGCAGATGCTCCCGTATATGCATAGATACTCACCCTTATAAACACATGTAAGATAATTAAAGTGGCTAAGGAGGGCCTCCTCTCATGAGTTCCTAATGTAGCTAGCACTCTCTCTCCGTGGACACGTGTCCTTGTTTTTCTTTCTGGTCCACCGGTTTTTCTTCGATCTTTTGTTCTTTTTGAACTTTTTTACTGCCGTGTGGAGCAGCGTCAATGCAGTTGCTGACATTGGTTTTTCATTTTGTTCATTACTCGGTTTTTCCTTTTGTGTTTGTTAATTTTTTCACACAATACAATGCAGATGCTCATGTATATGCATAGATACTCACCCCTATAGATACATGTACGCACATCCTGTAATTACGAGAACCTTCGAGATATTAAGCTGATAAACAACATCTTGAGATCGTCGAGGCCACTGCAGTGCCTTCATAGTGTACAAGAACGTCTCCTCTTACTAAACGGATATCGCCAGCTACTGAGGAGCATTGATGCCATGCGTTTGAAGTACTTTGGCGTAAGTGCTTTCCTAACTGACACGTATTTTTTGGATACTACTGGGTTCTTTCTTTTGTGTCTGCTAAACATGGTACAACATAGATGCTCACATATACTCACTTCTATAAACACATGCATGTACACTATGCCCCTATAACGCTATTTGGAGCGCCTGAAATAAATGCAGAAAAATACGAGCACCAGTGCCAACAGAATACAACATAATACGTGCACCCCTATAAATGCACAGACGTACACCCTATCCATATAACTTTATGAGTGGTACAAGGTGTAAGCATTCTTTGCTCATTCTACTTTCTATAAAAAATTAAGATAATTATGATGCGATGCCTAACAACTTTTTCTACAGGACACCATAGACTAAGCGAATCAAAGAAAATTATGTACCTTTGAGCATCCATTTAGACTGTGAGAATTATGTTAGATTTTGATTGATAATGCATCTCTAATTCCATTACTCATGCGTGCTATTTCTCACGACTAAGGGTTATAGGATGCAACAAATATTACTTAAAATATCGTGTATAAAGAAATCATCAATACACTGTCATGCCAAAGATTCTATCTTTTTACTAGAGTATTTTTCATTCAGTTTTTACTGTTTTGTGAACTAAAATTTGTATGCATTGCAGGAAAGAATCACATAATTGTTTTTTTCTTCATTGGGCTGCCAACACTGAGCCTAAAAGAGTGGACCTTTGTATAAAGTTTAATCCTTTCTATTTTCTAATCACTTTTTTGGTGTTTTTCCTTCTTCTGTATCTTGCTTCGTCCACTAATGCAAATTTTCATCTGTTGTACGATGGGGTATTATATGTAAAATGAGATCTTTAAAATGTATAAAGACCATTTTTCTTGTTCGTACAGCTTTTAGTTGAACCAAACGATTTTCAAACTTTGGCGAGCATGGTAGGAAAAACTTTGGCTGATACATTTAAGATATAAAGATAACTGACTGTAACCATGGGTGAAGTGTTTTTTTAATACCTTTCGGTATTTATCTAAGTTATAAATTGGCTTTCGCATTACCAACTGTCAGCTCGCTTACCCACCGCCTTCTTTTCTTCTATAAGAAAAACAACAAAACCACATACACACGCTTCACGACGGGCGCAGCATGACGCCGTGCCTCCGTCTGCTAGTTTAATACTCCCTCCGTCCGGAATTATTTGTCGAAGAAATTGGTAAAAATGGATATATCTAGAACTAACATATGTCTAGATACATCCATTTCTCCGACAAGTATTTCCGGACGAAGGGAGTATTGTTTTTGCACGCAGATGTTGTCCGAATTGGGATTCCGTGTGTAACTATGAATGGAATTAAGATATAGAAGATTCAGACAAGTGAGCCATCTCAGTCATGAAAATTTAACCATGCATATATAGCAACAAGCAAGCTGTCCTGAAAATCATATCCACACTGCTCTGCTCCAGGTCGATCCTCATCACCAAGAGTGGAAAATGAAAAACAGAGAAACACCGACATGCAGTACAGAACAACCAACAGTTGTGGGGTGCTTCAGATGTTTCCCATTTACGCACCTAAACAACAACCTCCTTAGATTAGACTAAGAAGTAGGAATCTTTTTAGAGATGTTAATAAGGACTACATATGGATGTATATAGACATATTTTAGAGTCACTCATTTTGCTCCGTTCCTTTATATAAGGTGTATTTGTTTCTTGATAAAATTCCACAATATAAGGTGCATTTGTTCCAATTCCTCGTAATTCCGGTCTTGCCCCTCCAGAAAAAGGTAAGTATCTCTCCCCTGATTGCATGTATCTCTCCTTTTAAAGAAAGAAAAAGAAATTATCTCTTTCCCGATTGTGTGTATCTCTTTCTTTTCTAGCCTAAATGATTTACTTGCAGCTAATCTACAAATAAGAGAAGGGTAATTTTGTCCTAACAAGTGCATAATTATGTGCCTTGGTCACCGCGTTGAAAATAATACACCTTACTCCCTCCGTTCCCAAATAAGGCCCTGCTTGGATCCTCGTTTTCCTCCACTTACACCTGTAAAAGTAACAGATCTCTGTCCATCGTTTTGGTTTACAGGCAAAAATAACTCTTGGCATGTAAATTACACCCGGAAATTTGATACACGTGTATTAAATTACATCCATACCAAGCGCAGTCTAATTGTCTTTCTAGCCATCTCAAATGGACTGCAACATACGGATGTATGTAGACATGTTTTAAAGTATAGATTCACTCATTTTGCTCCGTATGTAGTCATTTGTTGAAATCTCTAGAAAGACAATTATTTGGGAACGAGAGGGAGTATGGTTCATGCATGCCAACAGCACAGCCAGCTCCAACAACTGGTCGACAGCACACCCTACCAATCACAATCAGGAATTCAGGATCGGTTAATCATATATAATCTGCAAGCTCAACAACAACAGCTAGCAAATAGACATACGCCGACGACTAGACGAGTTCAGTTTGGCTATTCATCCAATTGCCACCAAAATACATCATCATACTACCAACGCCACACACATGTTGCTGTCCTTCCATGCATCTGTGGCAACTTGCCAAAAAAGAAGCAGAACGAGTTCCTCCTCATATATGTTACTACCTCCATAATTCCGAAATCAGTCCCGCTTTCCATGACTCCGCCATGAAAACAAACTGATCCAACACATCAACTGCAGCGTATGTCACGCTTGTACCCCTGAAACAACGAAATCAAAGATGCACAACATAATCATATAAGCAGCAGCAGCAGCAAGAGGAAACTATATACTACTATAAAACATGGAACTGATAGAAAGGGATTCCTTTTGTTTGCAGATTGTGCATTTTGTTTCACAAAGTAAATAGTTCCTGAATTTCAGCTTCTATAATAAACAAGGTATCCACCTAATTTTTATGACAGTCTTTACTCATTACAAGTACTCTACCACAGACGCATTTCTTCTTTCAGTCAACAACCCCCTTCTGTGAAGATCCTTTGCATCTAGACCGAAAATAATAGTCCCGAAAGAGATTCTGATTATTGAGCTACATGAAAGGTAGCAAGTTGACAAGATAAAAGGGATGGATTATTGACTGGATGAGATGACCCCATGTAATGGAGCGGAATACTTGACTAATACCTCATGGGAAGGAAAGACTACCCATATATAGCTTGGAGAGTGAAAGTTCCTCCCAGGCGACAAATTTAACAAGTAGAATCACTACGAGGAAATTATAATGTTGAAACTTGCGACATTCCTTGTTGTAATCCTGAGACAAGAATGCTCCAGAAAACACAACAGCCAAGTTAAATTGCACCTGGCTAGAGGACACATTTCAAAGTGCAGTGTGTGCTTCAAGGTGCTTTAGACGGGCAATAAATTAATGAATATCAACTTCTATATGTGTCTTAACATTACTGTTTCACTATAAAATGAACTGAAACTGCATAGCTTTCTGGTTTCAACTCGTGCATTTTTCTCTATTGATTGATTGGCTTAGTTAGCTATTTTATACTAATAAAAGAAAGTGCTGATATCAGCAAATGACATTTAAAAGCCTGGTCCACCAACCTTTTAAAAGTCTATTTGGGAGAAACAGGAACAGGGTTCCTTTCTTTCCAGATTATTAGTACTCCCCCGTAAAGAAATATAAGAGCGTTTAGACCACTAAAGTAGTGATCTAAACGCTCTTATATTTCTTCACAGAACAAGTACTAAATTGCCTGGTCTGCCAACCTTCTTCATTTTATCTAATAATATTTACTTTGCTCCACACTGTTAAAAGTAATTATATTTCTTTACAAAGAATCAAGAGCAAGGCAACTAATTAGAATGGTGGCATGTGCAAATAATCCTATGGAGCAGTCACCCATATAAAAAACAAAAGCAAGGCAACTAATTAGAATGGCGGCATGTGCACAATTATCATATGGAGCAGCCACCCATATAAGAAACAAGAGCAAGCTAGTCAACTAATTAGAATGATGGCATGTGCAAATAATTGTACGTGACAGTCGCCCATATAAGAAACAAGAGCAAGGTAACTAATTAAAATGATGCCATGTTAATCGTATGGAACAGTTGACCAAAAAGAAGGCATTGAACATCATGTGCACCTGCTCTTGTCCTCGGAGACAGCTTCAATGAACTCAACTAGATCCGCTGCTACCTTCAACCCAGATTTTCGGTCTTTTATACCCCTCAATATGCCAGAGTAAGCCTTGCATATTCCCTGTCTAAGCTGGTTACCGTAATCAACCTTATCCTCATCATAATATCTTGGGTTAGCAGCTTCTTTCAGCTCTTTCCTAACAGCCTTCAGGTACTTCTCCTCAAAAATCTTGCCGATAGCAAGAGCAATCTCTCCAAAGCATGCCAAAATCTGAGGTTTAAGCTCGGGTTGTGAGAGACCTTCGTAAAGAACATCCATCATATGATCACAGCATGGCAGGATTTCATCTCCCAAGGCATGAAAGATAGTGCCAATCGCCTCTAAATAGATTGGGGAGAATAGCTTCACACTGTAATACTGCAAATATATTGGCATGAAATCCAGAAACTTTGGACCGACAGCACGAGCGAGAGCACCAATGGTGAGCGCTGCTTTATCACGTGCAGTAGAGCAGTCGCAGGTCAGGACACGGCAAAACTGAAGCAACATAAACGGAGCAGACTCCCTAACCTTGTCCGCGTGAAATGGATTGCCCAGTTTCTCGATTATGGCGTGCAGTACGTCACACAGCAACGCCTGAAGATCGTGCTTGTTAGTCTTGTCATATGATGAAATTGCTTTGGCATCAAGCGCGGTGTTTAATCTTCTCATGATACGAGGCATTAAAACTATAATAGCTAGTACAGCTGTCAAATCCCATATGTTGCTTACTCTCACAACCTCAATCAATGCGCCATAAGCAGATGCAGATGCTGGAAGCCCGAAAGGGGTCTTCATATCAAGTTCTGAAGCAGAAAGGAGAGCATCAATAACACCACCAAGAAAAGGTGAAAGCTCAGATGAGATTCGCTTTTTTGAATGGTCCACCTCAGATGAGATTGCCACATCATAACCTCGGGCAAGAAAATATATAGCTCCACAGACTTCCTTGGACACTTCTGGAACATCTTTACCACTCTTCGACAACACAGCCATGATGCGAGGAAAGTCTTCATTAGTGAAAAATCTTTTATCAAGAGCTGGAGAATGCCGAAGCTCAAACACCCGCCCCAGAGTGCATGCAGCGGTGCCTCTTACCTCCATGTGTGGGTCTTCCATCCCGTCCATCAACAAACCGACCACGGGAGCGAGTTTCTCAATAGAGGGCCCTTCAAGCATAACGCCTAGTACAGAAATAGCTGTCTTGCGACTACGCCAATCTGCCACTTTGATGTTACCCTCGACAAACTGCATTGCAAGTGGGACAACTGCATCCCCGATAGTTCTAGCGATGAGGCCTAGGCATGCCATAGCACTCATGAAGATGTTCAGGTCATCAACATCTCTTTCTTGGTGTAACGACAGAGTTTGTAGCAGAAGTGGAACAAGCGAACAGAGGGGCTTCTCAGTAAAGTGACAATCTGCGCTCGCGATAGCATGAGCAAAACGCTTTTTTCGTTCTCTGAGTTCAATCACTTTTCCACAAATAGTACTCCAGAACTCGATACATTCAAGTGCAACTGTTTCCACACCTCCTTCCAAGCCCAAAGCTTCAGTTGTACGGCTGAGTGTGGTTTCCATGTAAGGTTCTAACTCCATAATATAATTGGATGCAATTGCAGTAAGGCAGACGAATGCTGCATGCTTGATCTCCGCTGCTTCATCATGTTTAGCTGCATCACAGATTGCAGTCATTATACGATTTCTGCAATCATCATCATTTGCGAAGTTAGCAAACGTAAGAACATTCCGTAGAGCTTTGACCGCTGCAAGCCGGACTTCAGAACTTTTCTCTGCCTGGTGGTTCATTGCCCGGATGACGGCATCCAGAACACCATTAATTGTGTCCTTGTCGAACCTCAAGTTCTCCTCCTCAAACACATACTCCAGCGCCTCTAGAGTTGCTTGCTTTAGTGTAGGAGATGCACCCTGCTGTGCCATGTTGCGCAGTAATCTGCCAATGAGATCTTGCCATCTCTTGGAGGGTGTCTCAATATATGCAAGCCTGCCAATAATCTGTGATGAGGCATGCCTCGCCTGAGGAGCCGAAGATCCTAGTGTTATCAGCAATGACTCCTTAATCTGAGATTTGATACATGGATCCAGGTTGTTCCATTGTTTGATGAGGAGGCTGTTATCTTCAGAATACTTTCCTTCCACAGAGTTCTTCAGGATAATGCCAGCAAGGCATCTGCACTCGGGTGGACTTGCCTCACTCGAGAGCTCTGCTGATAAGGACAGGAGGAAGTTGGAACGATTACGCTCTTGGAGCTGCTTGAGTTTGCCTTCTGCTGCTAGCCTTATGTTGTTATCCGGATCCTGAGCATCTTTTAGAATTGGAGTGATATTATCCATAGCTGGCTGTATCAACTGTCCGTCCTGGCAAACATGCAAAAAGCATCCAGAATGGTTCAGTTAGAAATAGAAAAAAGGGAAAGAAAGCAGCCTGGTTACACACAAACTAACAAAGAAAACGGTCACAAACCGTCCTAAGAAAGGGCCACTAGACAAATTTGACATATATAGCTTAGTTGGACTTGTGCAATGAGAACCACGCAAGGACAGGACTGTTACAAATTATTAAGCTACAAGAGATGTGTCTTGCAAATTATAAGGATGGATGGATGTAAAGAAAAAATCAGCAGCAGGATCAAGTGGCACCAATAGACCACCATTGCTAAGCTAGTTAATTAATATTCTATATCCGGCAAGTAGGGATTTAGCTATCCCAAATTAATCCTGGCTGAACAGAGCCATGTATATAAGCTCATACATAGCCTGCAGAGTATACGGTAAGGTAAAGAGCGTAAAAATGCAAAGACTAGGAAAACTGCTGACACCAGAACAGAGTAAAGAGAGGAGGGAGTTTCTGGACCAAGCTGCATGGTCCTAATATAAGCTTCGATGTAACCCAAGAACTTACTGAAGCATGGATATACGTTCGGGCCTAATCAAGGTGACTAGGTGAGATTGGGATTAGCTAGCTAACAGCCTTTGTGTGTTTTTACAATGTTATATATACCCAAAAAGTGCTTTGGAACATTAACTGCGAAAAATCCTAGCTAGCGAAATAATACCAGCGTACGAAAACACAATATATATACTTTGAACAGTGCATTCTTTCAACATGTAAAATAAAATAGTATATTAAGCTGAAGCAGCAGATTAAGAAAAAAAAACTGTACGTATGTACATATATGCAGATATATATACAAAGAAAGAATGGATTCAACCAATGAGGACAAAACCTAATCGAAATTAAAGTGTTTCTTTATATATAGATTGAGGAAGTAAATAAATTCCTTGGTGAAGTAGTACAAGCAAGCAACAGAAAGAGACAAGATTAACTAATTTCCTTGTTCCATAATGATGATGATGAAATTGAAACTAAATTAAGTAGCACCGTGGTGTGGTGTGGTGTGCGTAGTCAGGGTACGTATGTACTGTATATAACCAGAAGGCCCTTTGACTAGTAAATTTAGGGATTCTGCTGTGCTGGACTTTGGGTCTAATCTAATGCATGTAGTGTTTAATTAATCAATCAATTAATAATTGCATATGCTTCTCCAATGGGGAGAGAAGGAAGGAATGTCATCCATCCCCATGCGTGATGGACAAGGATGTAGCTAGAGAGAGGGAAAAGTTGGGTTTCTTCCGGGAGCTAGCGTCAAGCCAACTTGGGATCTCCGGGACCGAAGGGATTCGAGAAGATATGGCGACGGACCTCCAAGGGAAGGAGCTTGAGGAGGCGGGCTAGGGTTAGGGTTAGGGATCGAGCCAGAGCCAAAAGCCGAGAGAGGTGGGGAGATGGAGCAAAACGAACGAAGGAAGGCGCGCGGATCTTACCAGCGGGGCGGGATCTCCGCTTGCTCCCGGTACCGGTGGAGGAGAGGCGGTGGCGGCGAGCGGCCGGCGGAAAGTGGCTTCTCCGCTCGCTCCCGCACCCGGTCCCGGTCCCGGTGGAGGAGAGGCGGTGGCGGCGAGCGGCGTGGTTTCTCCACTCGCTCCCGCTCCGGCTCCCGGTGGAGGAGAGGCGGTGGCGGCGAGCGGCGTGGTTTCTCGTTTTCTTTTAGGTCTCGTTTGGCGCGAGCGGATTGGAGGGGTTTCGAAAGGAAAATCCACGAGGGGCCCAGAAACCTCGCAAATACCCGTTGGCCTGTTTGGTAAGCGTGGCTTCGAAGGCCCAAGCCTCCCGATTCCCCTTCGATCCACTAGCTTCCACGGGCTTCAGAACCCTCGAGGCCCCCCTCGAGGAATTGGTCGCCCGACTAGACTGGACACGCCGCCGCGACTCCTCGCCGCCGCTCGACTCAGACACGCCACCGCGACTCCTCCCCAAGTCGCCGCGCCGCCCGACGCCTCGACGCCGGCGATCTCCTCCGGCATACTAGACTTCTCCCCGGTGGTTAGTCATCGCAGCCCCTCCCCTCCCCTCCCCCCTCCTCTCCATGGCTGCCCCCTCCCGCATGGCCTCCAGGCGGCGGTCCTCCAGCCGTGTCGCCTCCATCTGCTTGGCCGCCTCAGCCCGCTCGTACGTCCCCGCCAGCCTATCCAGAGCAGCCGCAACCTCCGTGCAGGCTGCCCCTCCGTTCCCGTGGTGATGCTCCGCGGAGGAGCTCGGCGGCGACAACGAGACGGCCGTCCTCTGCCGCTTGGGCACCGGCGGCCAGTTGCGGTACAGGGGAGACCCGCCGGTCTCCTCCTCGTCCTCCTGGCAGTCCTCCCGCTAGACCTTGGGTGATGGTAATGGTGATGGTGTGCAGCGGGCGGAGCTGTTCTAAGATCTGTGCCTGATCTGATGTCTATCATCTTGCTGTCATCAGTATTGTTGTATCACATGTTTCAGTGAAGCCTACCGGCAAGCGGCAACACTGCCTTGAGATATTAGATTGGCTCCTTTGTTTCACAAATACAATTGTATTTTAGCATTAAGTAAATTTCCTGGGTTACCACAAATATGATGAACTATACAGAATTTGATCATGGCTTGGATAGCTATTGAGCGTCAGATCAATTCAGCTTAAATAATGCATACAAATTTACAAGTGATTATGGCTGCAACAATGCAGTCCACGACCACTTCAACTGTCTATACGACAACAAGTTTACTCTAGCAGTTTTGGCTCTGTATAAACATGTAGGTCCTCAATACTGAGAAAAAGGTTAAATGTAATCCTACATGAGATTATCGGCCTCTATTTAATTTGAGCATATTTGGATTGGAGACGATGATTTACAATGATTTACATGAGATTATAGGACATACAGTGATTTACTAGTTTGTATCAGTTTTTTCATTTATTTTTCTCCTATTTTTGATTAGCCTAATAGCTGATGCTTTCCGTTTGAGGCACAGCTTGACTCAAAACTGAATAATGCAGTAATATATTATCTTTGTATAACTGTTGTTGCTAGTAGTTAATTGGTACGTAGACACGGAAGGACAGAGTGGTCAGTTCGGGAGCTCGTCCTGCTAGCTGTCTAGTTTACAATTCATGTCATACTATCACTTTTGTTCAGCTATTTGATATATAACAGTTTAGATTATAGAAAAAAGGATTTACAATTCCTGTCATAATATCTATATTGAGCTTTACTGCTGCCCTTGGAATTAAAACATGTTAATGCTGGATGGGATACTAGCGACATGAATTATCAGCTACCTAGAATGTTACTGTCTGGAAAACATAATGCTAAGTTTATCTGCGTATTTGACAATTTTCCTACTTACATATGATGCCAAGTGTGCATTAAAGTTTATCCTCGCCAATGTTTCGTGTCAAGGAATTCCCTCTCTCAATGCTTGTACTAGCTAGCTAGAACATTACTCGACAAATCGCTGGATGCAGGGTAGACGCACACATGTGACATGTCCTAAGAATAAGATGCCTTTATAGTTAGTTGCATAATCAGAATTGTCCATGCCTGGTAGGCTGGTATCTAGGAAGTTGCATAATCATTATATAGTAGTCAATGGCAAACTGGATAAGATTTTGAAATGCGATCTCAACTAATCGTTCGAAATTCAGAATGCAAATCCCTATATACTTTTCTACAAATTTTTTTACATAGTTTTATGATCGCTGCGAGCACTTCAGTAGAAATGTTTGCACATAATTTGGCGCGCAAACTTAGTTGCACTTGCCGTTACTTCATTAACATAGTGCTTGCCTTTTGGGAGGACTTCAGTAGAAATGTTTACATAGTTTTGTGAGACAGTAGGAATTACAGATCATTGCAGTTGCTTAGGTGTTAGCTTTCTCTTCCCATACCGGCATTTAGTCATAGTGCTTGCCTTTTGGGAGGAGGGAAGGGCAAGCTAGTCTTGAGGTTGTCTCACCTGATGTACTGACAATGTACATTGTTGAGCCAATTGTCTGTTTTGTCAGATAATTAACTTGATGCACAATAATTGCTTCTTATGGATGTGTGATATTTTCACATCACTGCATGTGTATTCCTTCTGCCCTTTGGTATGGATAGTACAGTTGTCCCCTGATTTCTGTATGTCTTAGCAGCATATGTGCATATACACAATTTTTCTTGTGTTAGGAAATTCATCCAGCTACATGTGAAGATACAGTTTTCAGTCGGAAACAATTTTAATGCTCCCTCCGTCTCATTAAGATAAGACGCTTTTTGCAAGCTAAATATGCTTGCAAAAGCGTCTTATATGTGGGACGGAGGGGGTAATTTTTAACAAGATAGGAGCTAGATTTAAGCCTTATTAATATCTCCACCCATCGGTGTGACAAAACTCAGAAATTGTGTTCTGCAGTTTAATAAATGTGTTTTGAAGAACATCATTTGCTTGAAGTGGTAGCTAGCAGTTATATTTCCTTTACTCAATAGTAATACAACATTACGCTCCCCTTGTTTATAGAAGGTGTAAATACCTTTGCTGTGTTGCAGATTCTTGAGGTTTCAAGTCTGTTGGAGGAAGGCTCGTCCGTCGTCAAGAGGAACTCGCTGTCAATTCTTCTGTAGGACAACATCATTCTCACCCTTGCTTGGTCTGTAAAAATATAATTGATTGTGAGCTATGAGAGATTATGTTGCTGTGATGTGATTGATATTGCTGTGATGAGATACTGATTCCAAGTCAAGATGTGAAGAACTGCTGTCACATTTTTATTAGGTGTCATTCACAATTTTCTAGCAAGTTTGTCTTGCTATGATGCTATTTAACCTGTAAAGATTGGATTTTTAACTGTTTTATACCATTTTAACTCAATAGGGCAATCCCTGCCTACCAAACAGTGTTTTATATGGAGGGGATTGTGGCGGGAGAGGGATTTCAGGTTTCAAGGGGATGTGAGGGGATTGGGTGGAAGAGGGGGATTCACCAAATCCCCTGAAATCCCCTCCTCCCCAAACCTCTCAAATCCACTCCTACCAAACAAGGCCTTAGGCATTGAGATCGGATCGGGGTCGGGATGGAGAGGGGAACTCCACACCGCAGTAACTATAAATTCAATTCTAATAAAGGTCTGCCGACAACACCTTTGCCACCTCAACTACAACCAAATTACCCGCAACTGCCATTGGTATTCCCTACTCGGCCCACTGCAAGTGGATGCGGGCTGTCCACGTAAAAGCCCTCTTAAGTTATTCTCTGCAACTCCAATCTTTTAGCTCCAGAGCTGGAACCTTAAATTTTTTTATGTGGGTAGCCGAACCTTACATATATCTATGTAAACTCATTGTTTGTACTGTTGTGCATCACAATAACTGAATTACCTTGATAAAAAAATTGATAAAAAAACTGAAGCACCAGTGGTCTAGTTGGGAGAGTAGAATGCAGTTGTTGTTTCAACAACGATGAAACCGAAAGTGTTATTGTGAGCTCGAGCTCACAGGCACCCTTTGCTACAGTACAAACGAAAAATATATTTAAAAAGTTCAAAAAAATCTGAACTTTTTTGGTAACAAACATTGATATATTTTTCACATGCGTACAAATTTTCATGACAAAATGACATTGATGCAGGTCTCAGCAAAAAAAACAAAATCGATGCTCCAAAATGCTTCCAAAAACAGTTTTTTTGGAGCATGATTTTGTTTTTTTTGCTGACACCTCCACAAATGCCATTTCATCACGAAAATTGGCACGCATGTAAAAAAAACATTAAAGTTTCTTGACAAAAAAGTTCAGATTTTTTTAAAAAAATTTACTATTTTTTCGGATTTTACTGTTCATCCGGGATCACTGGTGCCCGGGATCAATTCCTCCGCGTACGTCGCAAAAGAAATATCTAGCATGGAATGCTAGGCATTGCAATCCATGGCAGGTTTCAGCTTTAAACCATCAGGTTACCCGATCATCCAAATTGCACATAAAAGCAATGCAATTAATTTATTAGTCATCATAACCATTTCTTTAAAAGCATCATACACATTATTGGATAATAGAGAACAAGATTCAGAATAAGCCAGGTCATTGACATAATTTCAATGAATATTTTTTTTCCATTCCATTACTGAAGACATGTAAATCTTAGGATTCCCGTGTGGAAAGAAGAGTTTAAGCAGACAAAGCTAAACATATATTGGACCAAAATTTATACGAAACACTAATCTGCATCACTAACAGTTGCTACTTTATCAATGACAGACCAAGAAGGGATAACATAATTTGAGGAGAAATTGTACTCTATTTAACGTCAATGACTGAGCATATATTTTAGTTAAGGGACCATTTCTATACTTCTAAAAGAGTTCAGGGACAAAATATATACTTTTCCCAGCTAGAATTGCTAATTTGGATGCTTTTTGCATGACGAGAGCATATGCTGGAATTGCAAGTTTTGAAATAGTGTTTTTGTTTGCTCGCTGAATGAGCAGTGACGCTATTTTGTTCTTCAGTTTTGACAACTCGTTTATGCAAAGTCGTAATAAGTCTGAAATAGATTATTTTTTTGAGGGGATAAGTCTGAAAACCACAGTTAATTTCAAAGTTTCATAAGTCTGAAATAGATGAATGTTATACTGTTTATACTTCCTTGACTGTTTTTTCTCACAACTTGGTTAGTGAAACCACAGTTCTTCAGTTACCCTTTGTCGAGCAGTGACGATCGCTACATGTTGGAGGTGGCGACCTGCCTACATAGTAGCAGTATTCATTTTCTAGATAACGACGAAACTTTCTCCTTGACAAGGTGAGTTAATTCACTCTGCTTATTTTTTTCTCTCAAGAGAGCATTGCTTTAGTTGTTGTTTCATGTGCTATCAATTGGCCGTGCCTGCGGTGTTCTCCCGACTTATTTGGGCTGCATGTCCCCAAGTGCGGCACAACCCAAGCATGTTTTTTGTCTAATTTAGATATGTTAGGGTTCTAAAGTGAACGAATGAACTTAAATGTGGGTGTGATTTGGGTTGTGAGGCTAGTTGGATTTAACTTCAATATAGAATGCATATAATGTCCTCTGAGTTTTGTGTAAGTCACAAGGTTTTAGCTATAATTGGAGCAATTATCAAACAGTATCAAGTACAGTATCCAATGCATGTGATGCATTTTTTTAATTAAACTTGGTGTCATTTCTGCAAACATTGGGGATAGATTCGCAAGAACCCTTGTCACTAGTTGTGTTTATTTGACTTGTATGATATTTATTGTAAATGTCAGGTTTGATCTATAGTAAATGTGCATTACTTTGTGTTAGTTATGCTTGTCAGTGCTTGCTATGTACTCTTGATATGGCTATGATGATTCTCTAGTGAAATCGAATATTTCATGGTCCCCTTGGTACACATTCAAGCTGTCAATCTGCATCGACTACACCCATTTCCGCCAAAAAAAAATCAATGAAATTCAGTAGAAAACAAGGTTTCTAATGTCGCTAAACTGCACTAAAATGATTTTGGTACCATTCTGCAACAAAGACTCCACCATATCTTTCAAACTGGAAAAGCTTCAAACGAATTCTTCTCTTTTCGTATCGAACCAGGGAGGACCATCAGATTCAGCTCAGTACTTAGGCCATCATGTTGGCCAATCAAACCAATCTAGAAATAAGAGAAGGATGGATGGACAAGCCTCCTCAGAGCTCAGTGATTCTCAGCCGTTGGATCATTTCCCTTGATGCGTTTTCGTCCGTTCGATCGAGATCTGCAGAAGGCTGGGCCGTTGGATCTGGGATTGACACTGCTGGAATGAATAGTAATGGCATAAAAATGTAAATGCCGTGCCCCCACCGGGGCATTTTGGTCATTTCGCGTAGGGGGGGTATAAAAGGCGGCCGCTCCCGTGGCGGAGACCTAGCCGCCGCCTCCTCCTCCCGCACCCGCTCGTCCCTCCCCCTCCTCCCCTGCGCCTCCTCCACCCTAACCCTAGCAGCACCCCACGCCGTCGCTGTCTCCTTCGCCGAGCCCGCCAGACCCCCGCCGCCCACCTCCCCTGCGTCGTCGCCGTCGTCCACCACCACCGCCACCGCGGCCCCATCCTCTTTCCATCCCTGTCGGCCCCAATCCCCTCACCTTCTCTCCAGGTGGCGGTGGATTCGCCTTGGGGGTCGATTCCTCCGAGCCGACGGTCTAGGCTTCACGGGAGCGGCCTGCGTCCCGGTAGCGTCGGTGGCGGCGGCCCCAAGGGTCGAGTGGCTCAGGCGCTGCGTTGGAGTACTTCCTTTGCCACACTCCACCTCCCTTCTCCTCCGTGTTCCTCTCCCCACCGCCGGGGTTCCTCTCCCTTTCCTCCTCCCTCCTCCTCTCTCTCTCTCTCTCTCTCTCTCTCTCTCTCTCTCTCTCTCTCTCAAAGGTGACTTGCGTCTTGATCTTGTTTTTAGGTTGCTACTCGCGGTTGGTTGCAAGGATAGGTGTTGCCGTGGGTCAATTCTCCTCCTAAGAAGGTTTGTCTTCAACCTCTGGAGGTTTGTCTTCGACTATGCTCCGAGAGGTGTGATCTGAGAGGATACAATGGGATGGCTCCATATGCTAGGGTGCTTGGTAGCCTGTTGTTAACTCCTCCTGCTCATAACTCATCAATTTGTTTTATATGTGTGCATATGGACAAATTAGTGGGCATGATTTATATGTGTGCATATGGCCAAATTGCTAGGAACAGAGTGACCCCTCTCCTTTCCTTCCGTTTGGTTTCACTTCGTACCATCATTTGATTTGTCCAGCGGGCACAAAAGAAAGGGAGGACAGAGTGCTTCTTGCCTAAGTTAGTGTTATATATTTTTGTCCTGAATTTTTAGTTTACATGACACGGCGACCCGATTGGCATATAGGATGTTTTCAACTGTTTTTAGGGGAAAATGACAATTATAGTAATTACAATGACCCCATTAGTAATATATGTTATCTCTTTAACTAAGCCTTAGAAATCAAGACATGTGATAGATGACGTATGGTTTTATTTCAGAATGTTGTTAGCCCAACATGCATGATATTCGTGCATTAGCCACATGTATGTTAGTCCCAACTCCCAAAATGACCTCTTTTGACTATAGATGGTACCACTAAAATATTTTGAACAACATCTAAATTTCTCATTTGCTTCTCTGTTTACATGACCCACGATGCACGTGTTTTTCAAACTAATAGATTTGGAAACAATAATAGTTTTGGTTTGTTTTTATTCAACGGCAGTTGCATATTCTTGCTATAATATGTGATATAGTCTGTTCTGACTATCATGCTTCTTAATTTCCAACATATTAATCCAACAATTACAACATAGCCTGATAGAGATTCTTATCTTTCACTCATTCTTTGGTTTAATTTTAACTTTGGCTGTTTTTCATGGTTTGTTTGTGCAGCCATGCATCTACAGGATGGTCTGCCCATTGCTTACACATGTGAAAGCGAGTGACATGTCAAGCTGCTGGGAGCTCAGTGGCACGTTCATCGCTTCAGCTGCATCAGTGCAACTGTAAGTATCTTTGAATTTGTAGTCAACTGAATACAAAATCTCAAGTGTATATTTTCTTCTGACATGTTTATTTCGGTTGTGTGTGCTTTTGGCTTCTGGAAAATGCAGCTGGCTCCGATGGTCCTGCTGCCCTCTTGTCTGACATACATTTATTTATGTATTTGACGCACCTTTGGTTAGTTCATATTGTTATGATGTTCAAGAACAACCAGATACTGTAGTTAGTATTCTACTCTCACGTAGCCTCTTTGTCCTGGATAGTACCGAGGGACGAATGGTAAATCTATATATGTGAGCTCAGGGTCTTCATGGTGATGCATGTGTTTACTGCTGTTTGGCTTTTGCATTTTTACTTCTGTTTGTGATTCATCTAGGTGATGTGCACTCTACATACGCCAGACCAACCGATGTGGACTCTACATGCATCATGAAGCCATTCTTTTGCATGCACATGATGTAGATGTTTAGGCTCAACTCCATGGTTTGGGAAGTTCTTTAACAGACCTCTGGTAGATTTTTCTGATGTTTAGCAACACATTTCTGCAGGGTTCCACATGCTAACCTTGGCAAGCACATACCACAGGGTCGTCTTCCTCTCTGGCGCTTCCACACCGTCATGGATGTTGCAGACCTCATCCTCGAAGCTCCTCTACCAGGTACAAACATTCAGATTCACGCCGTCTCCCTCTCCCTCTGCATCTCTGTAAAAATAGGGTAAACATTTCTTCAGAAATACACTCTGATAACTGATTTGGTTCCTGTATTGACCTGCATGAAAATAGGATCAATGAAACCATTGATAGTAATCAAGAGTATAACTATATGCTACGCTTCATGGTGCTTTACCTCAAGATGTTTGATATATTCTCATATTGTCGTTTAGCTTTTTGGTAATTACGAATTGTTTTCTTTTCATTACTGCGGTGATGGAAGAGGTTCTAATGATCTTCCGGCCCGTGGAGAAGTGAACTCACAAAATATGAGGCAGGTGACATGATCGTAAATCTTACTTGCTCCCTATCGGAATTTTCTTTTCACATGTTGTTGAGTAATGGGAAAAATGTGATACTAGATGCAAGTTGAGTGGTTGATAATTGATATATTATAGGTCCTGATTTCATTGTTTAAAGTCACAATGCAGTCGTGCTTGAGGTGGATGTATAAAATTCTATAACGACTGTATGTTGCTGCCAACATGTGTGAGTTGCTCCTGTTATCCTAAATGGCACTCCTTAAGTTTCTTGAGCTGGTAAAATTATGGCTGTCCAGCATATCACGGTTGGTAGCCTTGGCCTCAAAATGTGAGGTCGGGCATCTCCCCTTTAGATAAAATCAATAATACCAACTTTATTAAGCTTTTTGAGGTCGATTACTTTTGCCAAAACAGAGTGAAATATTTCTAGAAACAAAATAGAAGTATAATTAGTTCGGCCTAAAAACTTCATGTGCAAAAGGGGCTTTCAGCGGGTGTCATCATCCTCAGATTGGTGCGTGAGCCACGCTGTCCAGTCGAGGCCGGTCATAAGTCATAACCCATGGCCATTATCGAGGCGTAGCTGAGTTGGGGTAGTCGAATAGATCTGGCCTTTGCTTATTCGGATATCATCCTCTCCTCCCCTTTGCCTATTCTTATTTTTCATTTGATGAGGTCTCGTCTCATCTCTGCTTGTGTGCAGGAAGGCCATGGAGTAGCTGCTTGGTTCAAGGGCATGTCGTGGCTGCTCCCTATGTAGAGCGCGTGGACGGAGGAGCTGACCCTCCTCACGCAGCCAGGCCAGATGCGTGATGGGTATGATTCATGGCTGCCTACTACTGCCCTCCCTCCCTCCCTCCCCACTCGAGATGTGAGTTGGATTCACCTTACAGACTATGCAAGGCATTATGAGCTGCAAGTAAAATTGATGGTTCAACTTAAATTTGACTAAAAGCGCAACATCCTCCATCATCCCCTTTGGATGTTCAGCATACAGAGTTCATTGGCACACGGATTGCTGAATTTGAATATCGTCATTGTAATCAACTTTATGTAGCAAATTTAATCGTCCCTGTTATGTTACCCTACAACACCCTCATTGTTGTCATGTTACCTTACAAAGTCCTCTCATTTTAGTCCCAACGTCTCTTCATAGTGATTTAGCCAGCGGATATTTGAGCTGGCTTTTTACTATACTTGGTAGCTGATTCTCTTCACCAATTTTCATCAGTGCAGTTCTCTTCGAGGGTTACTTTCATTTGCGTTGAAAGCTATGTGGGTCATTGTCACGACCACAGTCTGCGGCCCCGGAGCTGTCGGGTTAAGGTGGAGCTTGGTTTGAGTAGCGACATCTCACGTCCTCTTCGACGCCGTGCTAGCCAATGTCTGTCATGTAAGGGGCCCTCATGCACGCTCCATATCAGTACTTCTCTTTAGCTACTAGCCTGTTGTTTGCCGTGTTTGGGAGTGGCGGGTTCGGGTGTGAGAGATGGGCTTCAGGGTTTGGTAGTTCCTGCGGAGATCGGATATTCTGTAAAGGGATATATGTTGTAGTCTGGTAGTTCTTGGTATCTTTTCCAAGGGATATTGTTGATAGTTCAGTCTGATGCGGTGATAGTTGCAGTCCGGTGATTGTTTTTATCTTTTAGAAGGGATATTACTTCTACGTAAATGGCCAAGAGAAGTTCAGTTCAAGCTAAGCATACAATTTCTGAATTAGATAAAGCTGCGGATAGAAAAAAATACCACTTCTCATGCACCAAGTGATCCCAGAAAGTAGGTTATAGTGTTCTCTTGCATGACAGGCTGTGTATTTTCCTTTATAAGGAGTAAAGTTTTCCTAGCATGCTTTGTCGATTAATATAATTCATGCACGTGGCTCTGCGATTTTGAAGTATCCTCTGCTCGTTTCTTGTAGAGCTGGTTACATTCCACCTAAGGTCTATTCAGCAAACATGTTTGGGTTTGTAATGTCTGATTTAATTCTACAGGATAGTTTCATGGAAGTTGATTCGCCTGTGACAGATTACACTCTGTACCAGTTCGGCACCAGTGGCGCCGTCGTCGCCGTCGCCACCACCGTTACGCATCCGCTTGGTCAGTCAATTGCGCAGGGTTTTTTGAAAAGGTTGTCCATCTTGAACCGTAATCTGTTCGATAGTGTTTTTCTAATTCCCTAGGAAATTATTATTCATTTTTGTGTTTGGAGATACACTGTTAACGTGACTAATAAACTTTCCTCCTTTTACAATGTACAGTTCATATATTGTTTTGTTTACATGTATATGAGATACACGGTTATGCCTAATACCTGAAACATATGAACTGAGAGCCGTTCTTTTCTTTCTGGACATGTTGTTATCTATCTCCTTTGGTATGGCATCTCCTTTTATATTATTTACCAAAATTCTTTGCTACCAGTGAAATATCCTAAACAATCTGAAAAATGTATAGCTCAAATGGATATATATATATATATATATATATATATATATATATATTATTGTGCTGCTGATCTATTTACTTGATTGGCTCTTTGACGGACGTCTCCTTCACATGTGTCTTTCTTCTACCTTTTTTGCTGACCGGTTGTTCTCGCTACTCCTTTTCAGTTCTTCATGTGTACAGGAAGAATAGGAAGCAAAAAAGGGAGGTGAGGAGGACTTGTGTACACATGATTAGGTCGGTCATGGATTTGTGTAGCTAGCTAGCATGGCTAATCTTATGTGGCTGATGCACAAATAGATCGAGTGGCACTTTAAATTTTCTCCACCTAATGATTTTCTTGTTATTTCCTTCTGAATACTTAGCCAAGCACTGTTTCATTCATGTGAAACTCAAGATTTGATAGTGGCAACCTCAAAGAAATAGTGGTGCATGTACATATCTCACAATTTGACAAATAGTTAAATTCCCTATATTTCAGTATTTCTTTCTTATTCCTATTTCTGGTGACTAAACTGAATTTCTATCCTTTTGCTCCCTGAGTTCTTGATGGAATCAACACTCAGTTACACGAATCTGTTTTAATTTGTACGGATTTGAAGGAGCTTTTACCATTTCCATCTATTTTAACTGCAAGTATATTCAGCTGTATTTTTTATTTCGGTTTGCAAAAACTGCCGTCGGTCATGCTCTTGAAATCATTACCACGAGTTATATTTGTTGATTTCTTATAGTTTATGTATTTCTCAGAGCTTGTTACCTATTTATCTTAAATGTTACCTTGCTTTGGCATTTCAGAAACATGGTAGTTGCTTATTTGTATTCTATACTTTTGGGTGATTTTACCAGTACCTTGCTTATGTTTGTACAGTACTATTGGATATCTGATGGAGCTTCCATTGTTGTACTGCTTATTCCACCCCTGGCTTTGCTTTCCCCTTTTCTGGCTGGTCTCGATGCACTTTTCAGCCGAGGACCCAAAAGATATCCCGTGCCCCATATTTCTACACTTGTAATACCACTTCTGTCCCTGTCGAGTTCGATATGGACATGCCCCAAAATGTATTTTTATTTTGTTAAACAGTTTAACGCAACTTAGTGATAAAATATGTCTTCTATTTATGTACTCTTCCTCTCAATCACCAATATGGTCCCAGTTATCCATGTTTATGCACGTGTTGTCTGCAGGTGGTTATGCTGGTTTTATCTTTCGATTGGTTGTTAGCCCCCTACAAGAGTTGCCACAATATGAAAAGGATCCAAAAGGTGTCACGGTCAGGAATCTTTTTTCCAGGCATCCAGTGATGATCAGGTAACCAAACCATATCACAGGATGTGTGTTTGTGTGATCTGGCAAAGTAATGCTCTTCTTTTGTGGTATGTGGAAAGTAATGCTCTCTTTGTTTATTCATTTTTGGAGCCATTAAATATTTTTGCCCTCATAATAGTTTTAGATGTTATGCCTTAGCATATTATATCAACAAGAAGTGAATGTGTTTTAGCTCGTATCTTCTAAATTAGTGTCTTCCACCGCATGTCAGAAATTAATGGTTCATATCATGTTTTGTATTTCTGTTATATCGTGTACTTCTTCAAAATTTGTATCTCAACCTAGCCTTCTTAGTGATAATTTTAGTGGAAGAAATTATATTTCTTTTCGAGTATGAGGACTGTTATTTATTAACAACAAGTATTTATCACCTTTAAAAAAATTAGTCTCCTTATTAACAGAAATACACTGATCCTATTCTACCACTATAATTTAGTTCATGTGCTGTAGGCATCACTGTCATTGCAATTCCTAAAGATATGGAATTCTCATACTAATGCCGCTAATATATTTGCTCAAGAGGTCTCAAATTGAAAGCTAGGCATACTCTTCTTCATAAATCGTGTTTTATAACCAGATCAACAAAGTTTTTGTATTTCATGATTGATAGATGAAGTCATGTTTGCCAATGTCACCCAAAAATACACTAATTATTTTCCATCCTGAGCTCATTTCCATGCCTGCTCTGGAATATTTTCCTACGGAGAAGAGGGCCACAATACCAATTGGGCAGACTTTGTCAAGGCGGCAGGAATAGAAGAATAACATATACTCAGATAAGGATCTTCGCCTTCAAGATTATAAGGGGAAATTATTGCTCACTGTCTTGTCCATATGCTTTAGAAGGAAATCACAAGTGTATTTTCTATACAAAACCATCACGTGGTCATCTATATTACATACTATTCACACCAGATTCGTATGGAATGGCACTCATGGCGGTAGTTGAACCAAAGCTATCTATCAGTACGCCTAACTATGGCTTTGTAGTTTTAGCGCATCCACTGCCACTGTGTTGGCATTTGCTCTCTAATGTTCCTGCTTGTACTACTGAACTTAATGTCAACTAATTAGCTTTTGCAATCTCATGGCTGCATTGAACTTGATGTTGCCTTACTTTTGGGGCTAGTTAGTTTTTATAATCTCATGACTTTGTTGAACTCGATGATGTTACACTTCTGAAATGTTTGTTCTTTTCCATGAACCAAAAAATTGGTTGTTCTGTTACATGTGCTATACTTGCCTTCCTACTAATGCATCATGCAATTTGATCTTCCGCTGTTTGGCCATGTTGGTTGGACCGGCACCCTCGCGCCAAGGCGCGTTGCCGATCTAGTGTTCATTGTAGCTTATTACCAAGGTTGAGTATGAAGTAGGTCAAAGCAATGTCCCTTGCATTTTTGTGATGTCACTCTTTTTCTGGTGAACATATTGCAAGGCCTAACTTGCCTCTCAACGTTGGGACTCAATAGCTCCCATTTGATGATATCATTGACATTTGCCATCTGGTCAGATTGATTTGTTGATAGTATTTTCTGGCCAATTCTTCTAGAAGAAATTATTATATTCTCTAACTAAAAGGTATGTTTTCCTAAACCACGGTGATGCATTTGGGATTTGTCGAACCAGACAATAGCTAGTATTAGTTTACCTCTATTCTGCATTTCTCCTTTGAATGGGTGTAGTCTTTGTTGAGTGGTTCAGCTCAAGTACTCATGTCAACCTGTTTTAGGTCCCTCCCTGAGACTGAGAGGACCTTCTGAGGCGAGGATTCCATATAGTAACAGTCTGTTTCATATTACTCCCTCCGTCTAGGTGTATGGACAACTAGAGTATTCTTAAAAGTCTTAGGCGCAATACATTAAATTCCTTCCTCGTTTCTCTTCTAGCCTCGTATCGCTGCCCACGAAAACCAGAAAGAGGAGGCGCCCGCAAGGAAAGGACCACTGCATGCATCGTGGCTAGGTGTTAATTAGGCAAGAGATTAAAACGGTTTTGCATGCAGTACATACGCGCGCGTGCATGGACAACTCAAACGGCAGCTAATAACTAGCGAATCAATGCTGGTTTTCTTTCCGTTTAAAACAGTGTTGTGATTGGACGTTTCCTGGTGAAGGTGCTCCTCCTCGGATCTGTTCCAATTAAATCAAGCCACGTACGCGGAAGCACGGATGGGAGCACACGCAGGGAGCACACAAGTCTCGTCCCTCCTCCTCGTCCAATCTCCAGCCACCTAGATCACACTGCTCTTTCTAATATGACTTACTCACCTAGACGGAGGGGTACTCCTTCCTTCCATCCGAAAAATAATGCCGCAGCGGTTGTTTTGCAAACAAGCCTTTCATGTTTTCCCCGACATAACCCGAGGTCCTCCTCTCCTTCCTCACTCTGAATCACTCCTCCCTCTCTCCGACACCGGCGTCGCCATTGCTGCCTACCACCCCCACCCCCTGCCCCACGCCGACTTGCTTTCCCCTCCCCACACCTCCCCCGCCGCCCACGCCGCGTTGCCGCCGCCTCGTTCCCCTCCGTCAAGGTTCGATTTTGTGTCGATCTGCTCTCCGACGGCGAGGAGCAGCGCTGCTTGTCCAGAACCGGAGCAGCGGCGAGCCGGAGCTGGGCCTCGTCGAGGAGGTCGGCAACTCCAAGCACGAGAGCGGTCATGACGGGCAGTGGTCCGGACCGGATCCCACCATCACCATCAGCCACCACCTCGTCCATCTGTGCACCAGACTACTCCAGCTGGTGGGATTACCTGCCTTAATGGCATTGCAGTGTCAATACTCCGTAGAAATCAGCGTTGCTTGTCCCATATGCAGGCTATGAACTACTACAGTAGAAACATTGCTTGATGTGCTTGGTCTGTACATATGATAAGGTCACATGGCTACTCACCTACAGTAAATGTGAAGTAAGGTTGCAGTGGCCTACTTCCTTAGTTGGCTGGAGATTTTAGGTGCAGTTGGAAAGCCCATGGAAATAACACAAGTCCATACCCAACATCAATTACACAGCAAGAGCATTATTTCCTTGTGTGAATTCTCATTAGAAAAGGATGTACAAATGCAGTGCAATTCTGGCAAGAACTGCAAGTTCTGTGATCTGACCTTCAAAAAACTGTACAACTCATGGTTCAGTATTTGGCATTATTGCAAGAGTTTTCAGAGATGCAAGGAACCGCAAGTAGTTGGCAGAAGAAAAATGACGCCTTTGAGTTTTCTATTTCATATTGGAAACATCACTCCAACTAACTATCATGCATTGTGTCTTATTTTCAAGGTAGATCATTGTCAACATGCAAAAGGAACACATGGTACAGGGGATTCTGCCATTTCCTTCTACCGGACTTTACAACCTGACTCTGATACACACTACATGCATGGCTTTTACATTGATCGGGAATTCTGCTACACATGGACTGGTCGGATTTTACCTCACAATTTTTCACATATGCTACATTTTCAAACCCTCAGTTGGATACCCAAGCTGTGGATGATCTCCTTCATGCCTCCATGATGCAACACACTCGGGGACAAGTGTGATCTTAGAAAGGGGGAATTGTCAGGACCCAATCCCGGCAAGCTCCTGAAGTCTGAAGATTCTGAAGAAATGTCACTTATACTGTTCACCTGCAGCTCACTTACCACTTCGCTGCAGCACCGTCCATCTCTAATCCAAGGGTGCACAAGCACCTACTGTTTATCTTCTTTCTCTCTTATTTCTGTGGTGTTGGCTATAAAGCTGTGTAAGCCCAAGGGCGGGCATATCTTATCTCTTGTATTAGGGTTGAACCCTAGCCGCTGCCATGTTCTGGCCGGCATAAGCTTCCTTGTAATTCCTAAATTCTAATAAAGCTTTCCTCTGAGAGTAGTGAATCCCTGTGACATGTTGAGATTCCTCTGTTCCTTTGCGCTTCATCTCTGAATCCCTCTCGGTTCCCTCAAATCCCTAGCCAGGGCCTGTCACATTGATGCCTTGATGTATCATCTTCCTTGACACTAACAATCAGTGGGTCTTACAAAAATAACAGAAAAACTGACAATGTAGTGACTCAACAGGATAAACCTGATAATGTTTGGAAAAGATATACACTAACATTCGTTGGGTCTCATAATGTTTAGGATTACATATCTTGCATGTAGCGACTGTATGTTCATCTAATTCGAAGATAAACTGAAAACTGGAGTAGGATCAATAGATGTCCCTAATTCCTGAATCAACAGAAGTAAATACAAGTTGATAATTGAAAATGAACACTGTTTTGTCAATCAGTCAACAGCAAGCTTCAGCTAGACATTCAGTGTAATGCTAGAGCTTGTTAACATTTTTCGTATGCATCTTCCTTCATAAATCTACACAACATGCCTATTTCGCCCTTGTTTTTGGAATTGGTTAAAGAAAGAATGCCAGAGCTTTGTCTTACTCAGCTCAATGACTAGACTACCCTGCAAGTTTTTGTACAGAGAGCATATGTAGAATTACCAGTTCAGAAGGAATTTCAGACATGGAACAAGCAACACATAATTACCTCCTTCCCGGGGAACACGAGCAGCACAAGGAGCAGGTGAGGAAGGAGCATGGCAATCTCTGTTTCTATCGTGTAGTGCCACATGTACATTGTTTTCTTATCCATCTAAATTTTAGTCTACTGATTTGCCTGAAGCAATGAATTTATGGTTGCAACTTAACACTTGTTGGTAATGTCATTATTATATTTCTGAATGCTGTAGAATTAATAGTAGTAAGTTGTGTATATGGTATTATGACAATTGCTGTAGTACTGCTTTTGCGGGACATTATATTTGTTTCTTTTTTAAACTTTGTTCTTATCTACTCTAGGGTACAGGCGCAAAGGAACACATGAGCTCTTGGGAAATTCTTGTGTGAGACAAGTTACAACGCCTGTGCAAAATAGCCTTTGGAACCTCAAATTCTACTTGATCTATATGATTTTGACATCCTTTTATTTTTATCTGAAGAACAAGCTTACTACAGACAAAGCGAACAACAGCACAAGGATGAAATTCGCAAAAGCAAGTTCACATGGATCTCGGCCAAATATACCTTCTGCTCTTTCTTATGTTTCCGCTCTTGCTCTAGGTCCAGCTCCCTGTGGTAAAGCTGTTGCTCGTATCACCAACAAAAGAGAGGGAATAAACAGAACGCAAATTGGACTGCCGTCACGTAAACTTCCGCAAATTGTTTTGTATAATACTCTCAGCAGCATTTCATGCACGCTTGATTTTCTCAGCCGATTCTTAATGCCCCGAGGAACAGAAAGTCAATTAGACACTTGCTGCAATGTTATCCTGTATTTCTATGTGCGGCTAAATTTTCACGAGTCAACCACCTCCAAGGTTCTATCTGGAAGAGCATCTTTGGCAAACTTATGCATATCCAATGCGTCACTGGGCATGTCGCCTGTTGGGTTCCTTGCACTGAACATATCAAGCAGTGATATGCCAAGACTTTACAGCATACCAAAGTGAACATTTTCAAGATTGAAAATTTCCGTGCAGTGAAAAAGGTTGAAATTTTCACATTTCAACCTTATTCAGAAAACGCAGTGGAAGGAACATTTCGACCTTATTCAAAAGATTGTAAATGTCGTAAATGTTCACTTTTTCAACCTTTACGCACAAGACTTTACAGTAAGGGTATATGACAAGATTGGGTTCCTTGCAGCGAACATTTCAAAGTTATTCAGAAAAGGCGGTGGCACAGCACTTTGCTTCTTTCTACTTACAAACATACCGTCGTTCATTTGTGAGAGCAAGATAACAAATTTGGGACAACAATGAAGAAAAAAAAACAACCTACTTAACATCCTCATATTCCTGACCTACAAAAAGTAATACGAGGATCTAAAATATTTGATTCCTGACAGTGCTACCCATTGGCAAGAAAGAAACCATACTTAGGACAATTGCCTACACTTGCAGCCTACAAGCACATGTAGTAACAGGCACTACTACCGGAATATGTGCATGACAAAACAAAATACAGGAACCAATTGGATTTAAACAGATAAATTACTTGGGATGAGTAAACACAGATACTCCATGACTAGGCATCACAAAATATTGATTCCCCCAAGTGAAGAACTGAGGGCATTAACAAGAAACCTTACATGGCCTTGACACTATGTAACCCTCTATAAATTTCAGTTTGAAAAACACAACTTTTGCATATGCCACAAACACGGAATTACTAGCAAGAACTACTATCTTGAAGAAGTAATCTTAATGACTTGATGAGGTTCACTCCATGACTACTGTCTAAAAGAGGAAGTAATCTTAATGACTTGATGAGGTTCACTCCATGACTACTGTCTAAAAGAGGACCATGTCAGCACAACCACAGGTTTTCAGGCAGGACTCTTTTTACCTAACTAGGTGTTTACTGACCCTGCACAGGAGGAGGTGGATGCTGCCAAGATGCACCAATAGGCAGCTACAGAGTAGGGGGGAAGCTGCTGCCACTGCTGTTGGTAGTTTCATAGGCAAATGAGTTAGGGGCAGGAACTTGGTAAATGGCTGGGGCACCTGAAATCATAGGCACCCCAGCTTATAGTAAAATGATGGGATCATTGCTGAAATTGGCGAATTGCTATCAAATTATAGAATGAATTGATCTAAATTGGATCATAGCTGCACAGGCCTTAGCAGAAGAGAGTTTCCATATAGAATAATAAACGGACAAATAATATTTGCAGCCTTGTGATAACACTGTCATATTTCACATATGATTTAGCAGGGTAGGTCTAACCCTCTCACTAGACTCCACTGACAAATAAACCGAGACTTGTGACTGCCGCAAGAAAGCTACATTTTAAGTGCACTAATACACATCAGTCAAGGAATCAAAGAGATATCACCTGAGATAAAGTGCAAGATTGAAGTATAAAATTTTGTCTTCAGAAATTTCAATTAATTCCTAGAAGGGGAAGACTACGGATCTTGGGTCTGGCTGCTCCTGGACAGGTAAGACCTCGAATCTTGTACCTATCTGCTCCTGGTCAAATATATATAAAGACATATATACAATAGGTATAGAAAAGACTGCCAACAATAGATAGATAAAATAAAAAAGAACTTCTACAGGCATAAATAATAAATACTACTCCAACAAATAATAGTTATTCCACAGCTAGCTCAACTTTATGAGCAAAATTAAGCACTAGTAAAGTTTTCTTGTCAAGCCTTAATGATTAGCTACAGGTAGCAAATGTTTGGGATCATTAATTTAACAAAGGACACCAGCCAAATAGTCTAGATAAATATAAGTTTTACCACCACCAAAATACAACTAATATAGTCTAGTCTAGATAAATATAAGTTTTACACCACCAAAAAATACAACTAGTTGCAGCTTCCAAAAGATGCCATGCAAGGAAGGTTAGAGGTTACAAACATTACATACTGGGAACATATAAATAATAATAGGGCAACAGTGCTCATGCATGCATCCATCGCAAACAAGAGCTAGCTAGAGCGCAAAGCAGCATCTGATATCAACGGCTTCCTTGTGATGTATGAAACGTGTGACACAGTCCACAGGGGTAACTCCCACTGGCTCCCTTTTCTTGTTGCTGGTTGTTGCTTTAGTCTTAACCTGGACAATGGTGATCTGTACATCATGCTTGGGCGGAGGATATCCACCTAGCAGCATATACGTCCGTACACATATGTTAGTACAATCCATGAACTGACTGATCACAAAAACCATACAATGCATGCATAAATGACATTGAGATCGAGAAAGACAGATAAGTATCTATACTCACTTTGCAGTTGCACCACGTAAAACAAAATAGCACCAGAGTCCACATCTTTGCCAGCATAATCCAAGCACATGTCCTCACCCACACAATCATCTACAAGCCATGAGAATCGCAAAAAGATGGGCTCGCTGAGATACACAGAATGATCTTTATCAAACAGTTGATAAGCAGCAAGCCCTCCATCTCTGCATGTGTAGATAAAGCCATCGACAAATACACATCTACCATTTAAAGGGCACTTTGTAGGGCTAGTCCTTGGCAGGTCTTCTGAGAATGCGGCCCAAGGCATGACAACACGCCATTGCTTGGCACACAGGTCAAACAAAAGACAGGAACCTGTGAGAGCATCAGAGACTATAAAGGATTCGCCATTCACTGCTACATATCCAGATATCATGACCTTCCTCTCGAGAACATGCGATTGATCTGTCTTGCATCGCAGCCAAAAGGTGGATCCATAACTGAACCCTGACTGATGATAAACTTCCAGAGTATCAGTAAGAGCAATGGTCGCTCCACCGACTGTGATAAACAAAACAAAAGTATCAGCACTTGGCAGCCGCCGTACAGATAGACGATCCATAGCCAACGTACGGTCCTTGTTCAGACTAAACTCAAGCATGCCATCTTTTTTCCTCGAAACAGCATGTATTTTTGAGGCACTGTGAAGGAAAAAGTGCCAATTGTCACCATCACCGACATAAGGTGCAACATAGCACGACGTTTGGAGAGGCTTGCCATCATCTCCACCTTGTAACAGTGAAGTCTCATCCATGACGCCCGTATGGTAGATGACTAGTTGTGAGCCAGCTTGGCAGATGATAAACAGATCTTTATTGATACTTGTTGTAGCAACCGGACGCCTTTCGAAAGGGACTCGGTGTTGCATTGAAGCACGGCCAACCAGCGTGCGGGGGGGCATTGCCGGCAAGGGCTCATGTGGCGGGAGAGAGCACTCGCGGGCAAAGTGACCGTTGATGCCGCAGCGAAAGCAAAGGCGTGGACAGTCTTCCATTTCGATAAACTCTCTGCATGCAAGAACCAAAACGTGTCATGCACTCACCAAGAGAAACTTACTAAGAAAGATGTAAGCTAGGTTAAACATGAAGCTAAATTTGGATCAAGCAAGACCTGCAACAATCAAGCTTGTTGGAGGGTGGTTCGTTGATGTGCTGCTGGGAACTGGTTAGATACTCCTCTTGCCCTTCTTGGTGTTGCAGCAGCACCTGGGAGTCCATGTCCTCGTACTCCCTAATTGATCCATGATTAGTTGACAGTAGACAAAAAATATGTAAACAAGGCGACCAAATAAATAGATGATCAAATAATCTGTGGAAAAAGTAAACAAACTAGTTTGTTGCTTACTGTAGAAAGCAGAATTCCTGGTCCTCTGGATTGGGCTCCATGTCTACCCGGCGGAAAGAGGAATGCAGCACCTTTATTCCCCCCTGAGCCGGGTCATGGAGGTTGAAGGTGGTGACGATGGCATGTAGGTTGTCACACTGGCATTGATCTAACTGTTCACGTGATGCCAGGCTGATCCAGACGGAGCACATGAGCCGACCATCAAGACTGGTGAGGAAGCCACACCCATTACAGGAATTGAAAGGAGATACAGAGTCGATGGTGATGGGTGGACCCAGTCTGAGCCTCACCCTCCCCTGATCATCACCATCACCCTGGTGTATGTAGCTGAGCTTGTAGGCGTAGATGGTGTTACCACGGAGCGTGTAGATGGCCTTGTCTTGCTCCATGTACACGGCGCGGCCGAGGATAGGGATGTAGTCTAGCGGCGGCCTTGTTTCATCGGTGAGCACCGGGGTCCAGTGGCGGGAGCCGGGGGCGAAGGTGAAGAAGAGGCCGTCTTGTTTGAAGGAGACAAGGATGAGGGGGCCAGGGAGCACGGCGTAGCCTGGAGGAACCCGCCAGCCAACCACGGGTACTCGCCCTTGTCATCTTTGTGTGGGCAGCTGTTGCCGACCTGCTCCCATTGGCCGCCCCGGGGAGCAGATGCAGGGGTCGCATGAGGAGGCTCAACTTGACGCCATATTCCAAGATGGGGCACAGAGCCCAGATGTAGCCGCCGGCGGAGATGGGCATGCAGTTACGACTCCTCCCTGCTTGAATCTCCGGCAGAGGAAGATGCAGCAGCAGACCCGGGGATGTGTGGGTCTGCGGCTGCTGCAGAGCTAGGTGCAGGGCATGGGGTTGCTCACCGGCACCGTCATCCTCCTGGCGCAGAATGCAGAGCGAGCGGCCGTCGGGAGCCATGGCGGCGCTGGCGTCGAACGTGCCGCCACTCGTCGTCTTGATGTCGTGGAAAGCCTCGAGCGCGTCGTCGCTCCGGCCAAGGATCCGCCCGGATCGCGCCACGCGGAGGCGTTTGAGCCGTAGGACGGCGCCGTCCTTGAGGCCGATGAGCAGCGACCAGGCGGGCCGATGGTCGGCGCCGGCGGGGATGGAGGAGTAGTCCCTCCCGGGGGCGACGCGGGGGATCCGGGGGGAGCAGTAAAGACGCCAGCTGCACTCGCAATGGCGAAAACGGCACTTGGACTCACGCGCCAGCTTCCACTCCTCCTCCTGCTCCGCCGCCGCCGCCATTATCGACCGCGAGCCCTCCCCCTCCCCCTCCGCCTCCATCATCCTCCTAGCTACGATTAGGGTTAGGGTTAGGGATTTGCTCTCGCTGGGGTTCGGTGGGGAGATACGACTGGGATGGGATGAGGAAAGGTGGCCTTGGGGCATAGTCTTCTGTTACAACATTTTGGGCCCAACTTTTGTTACATCCATTGCTTGCGTTGCGTCTGTTCTATGTTAAAAAAAAAAACTTTGATAAACCTCCTGATTTCCTGGGTCCTTTTATTGTAATTAAATAAAATTGCCGAAGTTCAAAAAAAAAATCTCTACTCGTAACTAGTACAACTAATGGGCCCATTGCGCCAAATGACTAGAAAACATGGTGGATTGTTATCTATAATTATATGCATATACATATTTTAATTTGATAGCACAAAATTTTTGCTACCATCGCATTGAGAACATTTGCATATTTCACTGACTTTTTGTTTGAGCAGAAAATGCATAGGCTCTTGTTTAACAGTATATGTACCTTTAAAATCATGAGTGCTTTCAAAATATTTTCATTAGGAACTTTAAGTTTGAGCAAACATGTATGATTGGAGCTTTAACTCTTCTGTATAAAAATAATGAAGGAGCATCAAACATTGGATAGCAGATGAACAACAGTTCAAAACGTCTCCGCAATAGCAGTAGCTATCGTCTATAACATTTGTTTCATAACTATGATACATGCCTAAAACATCATTTCTACTGAATCCACATAACAAGTATTTATGGTAAGGGACACCATCATGATGCGCGGGGCCAACAAAAGGGGGATCCAAGCGGTAGCATCAAGGCCTGTTGCACCAAATGGCTCAGAGACCCACTGAAACCATGTGTGCTTTGAGAAAAATTTCATGTATTAGCATATTTACTTGTCGCCAATCACGTACATTGCTCTAAACCCCAATTTCAGAATCATCCATTTTTTTCAAACCATGCAGTGGACTACATATATTACAAAGGAGTCTTTACACGATCGATCGGAATTTTCAAACGACCTAAGCTCACACCAACGTGAAGACACAATCAAAGCCTGCTGTCTTGCTCCCTCCATATGCTCCAAATGACCAGAGAGATGACTGGAGAGATAAAAGCATTTATAATTTCATAATTTTATTTCGCTCACCTTACATTCTTGACCTATCATCCACTACACCATGACACTACATTCCCTGCCGACGTGTGTTCGTAAAAGTCACTTTTGCCGACCGACTGTTGGAACCGCTGCGGAGTAACGGACGGTCGGTCGGGAATACACAAATCTTTGCTGTCTCATTGTCAGTCGGGAAAGGTCATATGGCCATCCAATCATCGGTCGATAAAAAAGGCCTACCAACCACTCGTCGCTAAAATAGGCCTTCACGCACAGATGTAAACCTCGGCACCCAAAACTTGGCCCAACCCGCGAAAACTTTGCGAAAACCTAACACTACCCACGATCCATTCCTCTGGATCTCTCCTTACTCGATCCCCTCTCTCTCCCGTGCGATGCAGGGGATCTGATTCACACCACCGCTGACGACCACCGCCAGCCACCGCGGGGGTCGTCCCTCCTACCACCATCAGCCACCTCCGGGGCTATCTGTCCTTCTACCGAACATCTCTCCACCTCCGATAGGTTGACCGCTGCCTTCCCCATTTGCGAAAGTGCGACCCTGCTCCTTTCACCGGTCTCCCAGTGAGGCGATCTCACCCCTCCCTCTCATGGCGCCACCTCCCCAACCCATAACCGGATCCCTATCCTCTCCCTCCCATGGTACCAGATCTGAATGGAACAAGGTCGCTTCGGTCCTGGTGGTCCGTTGTGGGACAGGACGCCTCTACTCCCCCCGTTTCAGGCAACTAGGAGTAGGTACCTCCATCTCTCCCATCTAACTTTCAATGACCAGGAGCTAGCCATCCATGGCGATGACGACATTGGTAAGATCTCTTTTCTCCTCCTGCCGAAATTTCCCTGCCGCTCGACCCACAACCCACCTCCTAAAGAGACTAATTGGTTTAGAAAAATCCTTCATGTTTATTCTAATTCTTTTAGATACTATTTACTCTGAATTTTGATTATTATGCTTGCTAGAATCTAAGTGTACTTAGTACCAATTGTATTTCATTTGGCCAACCATTTGGGCATGATGTTTAGCTTCTTTGGAGGTGTTCCTTACGCTATCTTTGTTTATTTGCAGGTCGGTATGGACATGATGTTGAGCAGGTAAACTGTTAGCTTATCCAGTGCATTTCTTGGTGCCTCTAGGCCTTCGACTATTGTTAGCATTTCTGGGTTTCACTAAAAAACTATTTATTGGCTGAGGCTAGATTTTTACTCCTGTACATAAAACGTTTAGTTGTTAAACATGTATCTGTAACAAGTGACTTATCCATCATTGACCATGTAGGAGTAAAACATTACCTCATGGGTGGAGTTGCAACAACAGGGTATTCTTTGGTCTATTTGTTTGATGACCTTTGCCAGAGACACTTTCAGGTAGAAAGAGCCCTATAAACATAAAGAAACTTACATCTTCGTTTGGAAAATGCAAAGCCTAGCCACTGTCACATGCTGATGCTACCATTGTTGTCCATAGCTTGGTGTTGCCCATCTCCTCTTTTGTTCTGCTGTGGTTATCAAATTTGGTAAGTGAAAGTGCTAGTTATCGACTAGAGGGGGCTGAATAGGCGATTTCCTTTTCAATTAAAGTCTCCAAAGACAGGCAATGTCTTCGAAGATGCGGAAGCGAAATAGTAACTAAACAGGATACAACAGAATACAACCTACACTAGTCATGCTAGCATATGAATACAATTGAATTTGTAAAGCAGGTGCAAGCAGAAGACTAGGTAAAATACAACAAATCACAGAGATAGAATGAAGACAAACAGATAATCAGAGCAAATGTCTTCAGAAAGGATGAGCAAGAAAAGACTTCACGAAACTAAATAATAAGTAAAGGAGTGAAGTGATAGAACCAGATGCTCGCTGAAGACAATGGTTTGTTTAACCAGTTCCAGTTGCTGTGACAACTGTACGTCTGGTTAGGGAGGCTGAGATTGAACTCATAGGACCTTGTCTTCACCTTATTCCCCTTGAGCTAAGACCTGCAGATCTCGCCCAATCACTCTCGTAAGTCTTCAAGGTAGACTTCCAAGCCTTCTTCAAAGACTTCGTTCACCGACAATCCACAATGATTCTTGGATGCTTAGAACGCGATGCCTAACCGACTGGAGGATCACAGCCCTCAAGTGTAACAAGTCTTCAGTTCACTTAGAACAGAAGGGTTTCAGTGATGCTCAATCACAATTTTGGCTCTAGGCGTTTTGGGTTTGTCCTTGCAAGGATTCTCTCTCAAAGGCTTCGGAGGTGGGTTGCTCTCAAACAACAAAAGCTGTGTAATAACTTGGAGCAACCAACCAACAAGTGGTTGTAGTGGGTGGCTATTTGTAGCCAGGGGCAACCTGACATGATTTGTCCGAAATGATCCTGGGTCAGTGGATAACCAACATGTGTCCAATGGTCGGATTCTGAGCATACACAATAACTTTAATTGGGCTAGAAGCAAAGCTGACTCAACCAACTCTGGAAGAGATTTACACTCATTGTCTTCACTCGAAGACTTAGGATTTTTCGGTTGAGCATCACGTCAGTTTTCTGACTTCGTTTACCTCGACCCCACTTGATAGTTCGATGGTTCCTATGACTCAAGAAAGAAGAAAATGGAACTACCAAAAGACTATGTCTTTGTGCTCCATTATCTTCGGATGAATGTCTTCATGTCTTCGACATGAATGTCTTCGTGAACCACCATTATATTCAATGGCTTCACATTTTTAGGGGTCATCTCTCATGGGTAAACCGAATCAATAGGGACTATTACCTGTGTTCTCCTGTGAAACTCACAAATGTTGGAAATATGCCCTAGAGGAAATAATAAAGTGGTTATTATTATATTTCCTTAATCATGATAAAGGTTTATTATTCGTGCTAGAATTGTATTGACCGGAAACTTAAATACATGTGTGGATACATAAACAAATATCGTGTCCCTAGTAAGCCACTACTAGACTAGCTCGTTGATCAAGAGATGGTTAAGGTTTCCTAACCGTAGACATGTGTTGTCACTTGATAACAGGATCACATCATTAGGAGAATGATGTGATGGACAAGACCCATATGTTTTTTTGACCGAGAAACAGTAGGAAAGGCTCCTACTGTGAAATTATATTTAAAGTAACAAGATGTACAGTGGTTACATGGTTAATTACAAGCTGCCCAAGGCCCCATTTTGGGTGCCAGGTGGGTAGAGAAAAATAAAGTCCAAGTAGACTAGTGAAGTGAGTTAACAAAGGAAAGCACTAGAGGCCATCTGTTAGCTTAGCATATGATCGTTCAGTTTATTGCTACTGCTTTCTTAATGTCAAATACATATTCCTTTGACCATGAGATCATGCAACTTCTGGATACCGGAGGAATACCTTGTGTGTTATCAAACGCCACAACTTAATTGGGTGATCATAAAGATGCTCTACAGGTATCTCCGAAGGTGTCTATTGAGTTGGCATGGATCGAGATTGGTATTTGTCACTCCGTGTATCGGAGAGGTATCTCTGGGCCCTCTCGGTAATACACATCACAAGAAGCTTGCAAGTAAAGTGACTAAGGAGTTAGTTGCAAGATGATGTATTACGGAACGAGTAAGGAGACTTGCTGGTAACGAGATTGAACTAGGTATGGAGATACCGGCGATCGTATCTCGGGCAAGTAAGATACCGACAGACAAAGGGAAATATGTATGTTGTCATAAAGGTTCGACCGATAAAGATCTTCATAGAATATGTAGAAACCAATATGGGCATCCAGGTCCCGCTATTGGTTATTGACCAGAGAAGCGTCTCGGTCATGTCTACACTACTAGGGAAAAGCCTAGCAGTAGCGCGGGTTTTGGGTGTATCGATGGCGGGTGCCCGCGCTCACGTCTGATACTGACTAACTTGTAGCGATGGCGGCGTGTTTACACGCCGCCATCGCTATACATGGTTAGTTGTAGCGTGCATTGCAGACAACGCTACTGCTAATTATCTGTAGCGGGTCTTATACCCCGCGCTACTGCTATTACTTTCGAAAACAGAAAAAATCTCCATCCCATGCGTGTTGTCAATGGCAGAAGTGGTTCGATCTAGCGACGGTTGGGGTCGCCGGAGGCATGTACGGACAGCGGCAGACTAGATCCGACGGTGGCTATTGGAGAGGGCCCGTTTCTATGAAAGAGTCAGGCAGCGGCGTGGGGCTCCTCTTCCCAACCATGCCAGATAGCTCCTGGTCGTCCATGGCGACAACCTGCACGGGCATGCACATGGGAGGGTGAGTCAATCCAGAGGGAGAGAGAGAAAAGGAAAACCGAGGGAGAGAGGAAGGCGATGGAGGGAGCAGCGGAGCTAGTCACCGGTGGTGAGGTGCTCCAGTGTGGTGGCGCGGGGTGGCGGCCTCCTAGACGTCGGTGGAAGACCGGTGATGTCACGCCCAAGATGCGACCCTATCCCAAAGGAACTCGATGGTCCCACCAAGGATAGAAGCGCATCTTGAAGATGCTTTGCAAGGTGGATATCATTACATCAACATTACATAATACATACGGATACATACATAAGGCGCGAATGCCACAAAAATACATCAACAACATATACAAGATCAACATCCGACTACGGATGAAACATAAACAGAAGCTCCAACGACATCCACCCTGCTAGCCCAGGCTGCCGACCTGGAACCTATCCCCTGATCGAAGAAGCAGAAGAAGAACTCCAACACAAGTAAACATCGCTCTCACGTCATGACCATCGCAAACCTGTACACCTGGCAATCGGTGGTGTAGTAATCTGTGAGCCACGAGGACTCAAGCAATCCCATTACCATTGGTATCAAGACTAGCAAAGCTTAATGGGAAAGGAAAGGGATAAGGTGGTGAGGTTGCAGCAGCGGCTAAGCATATATGGTGGCTAACATACGCAAATGAGAGCGAGAAGAGAAACAAAGGAACGGTCGTCAACTAGTAGTGATCAAGAAGTGATCCTGAACTCCTACTTACGTCAGACATAACCCAGAAACCGTGTTCTCCTCTCGATCAACCCCGAAAAGAGACACTCGCGGTTACGCACACGGTTGGTGTATTTTAATTAAGATCAACTTCGGGTTTTCTACAACCGGACATTAACAAATTCCCATCTGCCACATAACCGCAGCACGGCTTTGAAAGTTCAAACCCTGCAGGGTGTCCCAACTTAGCCCATGATAAGCTCTCGCGATCAACGAAGGATATTCCTTCTCCCGGGAAGACCCGATCAGTCTCGGAATCCGGCTACAAGACATTTCGACAATAAAACAAGACCAGCAAGACCTCCCGGCGTGCCGACACCCTGGTAGTAGCCGCGCGTATCTCGTCCCAGGCCACGACCGGATGAGCAGTCCGTACAACTAAAACCAAACCTCAAGTTTCCCCGAGGTGGCGCTGCAAAGCACTCTAGTTTGGACCAACACTTAGACAAGCATTGGCCCGGGGGGGCTAAAATAAAGATGACCCGTGCGAGCGCGACTCCCCAGGGAAAAAGGTGGGAGGGCAGGCAAATGGTAAAACCAATGTTGGGCCTTCTTTGGAAAAGTCTTATTCAAAGCGAACTGTCAAGGGGTCCCATAAATCACCCGACCGCGTTAGGGACACAAAATCCGGGAACATAATACCGATATGACGGAAACTAGAGGCGGCAAGAGTGGAACAAAACACCGGGCATAAGGCCGAGCCTTCCACCCTTTACCAAGTATATAGATGCATTAATAATATAAGATATATTGTGATATCCCAACAAGTAAACATGTTCCAAAGATGGAACAACATCTCCATGTTCCAACAAGGAACAAACTTCATCTTCACCTGCAACTAACAACGCTATAAGAGGGGCTGAGCAAAGCGGTAACATAGCCAAACAATGGTTTGCTAGGAAGGGTGCAAAAGGTTAGAGGCTGACATGGCAATTAGGATGGCTTGATGAACAGGTAATAGGTAGCGCAGCATAGCGATAGAACGAAGCAACTAGCATAGCAATGATAGTAGTGAGATCCAGGGTAGCGGTCATCTTGCCTGAAATCCCGCAAGGAAGAAGAACGAGTCCATGAAGAAGACGAGCGGATGAAGCCGAACCAAGCGTGAGCGAGCGAATCCTCACGATCGCATAGCGAAACAGGAACTAACAAGAAGAAGCACACAACATAGTAAACACACCACACATGAACAAGACATGATGCACAACAAGCATGATGCATGACAAATCTAGATGCGGCTACTCATGGCAAGAGATGATGCATACAAGAGCAACACCTCAAAGCAAGTTTAAATGAGGCCGGGAACAACATATAACAATTCCGGTAAGTCCTCATATGCAAATTTCGAAATTGGTCCAGATCTGGGTAACTTTATGTTCAAGTTGTTAAACAGCAATTTAAGATGCACCACGATGATCTACACGAAATTCTAGTCAAGTTACATATGAAGTTCATTACGGAGCTACGGTCTAGAAGATATGAGCAAAACAAGATAAGCATGGCATTGATGCAAAATGCATACAAACATCAAGCAAACACCTCAAAACAAGGATACAACATGATAATATGAAACTACATGCAAAATCAAGCAAGTTTCATATAGAGCACACTCAAAAGCAGACAACGGATCAACACATACACTCTACAAGATGACAACAATCTGTCCAAAACAGCAACTAGGCATATTGCAAGCATCAAAACAACATGCTACAGCACCCCAACATGAGAACAAAAGGCATGGGCATGATGTACAGGTAAAGCATTACAAAACATGAACACTGAGCTATCTCCAGAAACAACTATAACATGCTCAAAAACACATGGCAAGATTGCAAGTAATAACAGTTTCAGGCATTGGCAGAAATAACATCAGGTTGCAAAGTTTAGAGCTATGAAACAACATGTTACAGGAACTTATCATGGCAAACAAAGGTATGTCATGAATCTACTAATTGCATGGAACAAAAGTCCCTTACTGACCATAAGCCAAAAAGGATGAGAAAATATGATGGCACCCATGTAAACATGGCAAGTTATATTACAGATTCATACATGGCAGGAACAACGATGAGTAGGCATGTTGGTGAGATTGAACCACTCGCCACAGAGCAATACATGGCATGGCAAGGCAACCAACAGTAAGAATACATGACATAGAATACATACATGGCAAGAACAACATCATAGCATACATGAATCAACCACAACAACCTTGGCAAAATTGAATAACATGTAAACAATCTGCCAGGAACATTTTATAGCTAAAGTAGAGCTCGACTGACTCAACCTATGGTACTCCATAATTGCAAACAAGGGCATGGATGGATAGAGCAAGACATGTAGAACAAAATATCCTTACTGAAGTATCTCAAAATATGCATGGATCTCTCTGTAGCATCAGGTTAACATGGCATAAAAATATCAGCAAAACAGGGCTGAAATCAGCAACATCAAGATGCCTAGTTTGCATGCTTGTGCTAGTCACCACATTGATCACAAAAATACATTGCAAGCACCACTGTAAAGATGGCATGGCATATTACAAAACACATGTAGGACTCAAGTTCATAGGGTGCACACATCAATCATAGCAAAAATAACAAAAGTGCATGTTCTGCTAAGAAACAGAAACTAACATCACATAGCACTCTTCCAACAGCATTTCGGGCATCAAGATGGGCTCAAATGAAAATGATGCAATGAGATAAAATGATGTACTCATCGAGGCGAACATTTTGACATATTACACACGCAAAATGGTGCTACGAATGAAGAGATATGATGCGACGAAAATGCAAGAAAATATTAGCATAATCGGGGACTTAGTCATTTTTCTGAAAAAAAACCATATGAGCGCTGGATAGCTAAAAGATGCACAGAGCGAGGTTTAGTGGGCTGCTCACCCTGGGCTCGGCCCATGACGAGGAAGCAGGCCGGGGCGCTGGGCTGGGCCTTGGAGAGGGGCCAGTGGGGGCACGGCGTCTTGGCGCGTCCTCCTCGAGCCTGATCGGGACGAGGGCCTTGGCGGCGCCGGCGGCCGGAGTTCAAGCGCCGGCGAGGGAGCAGCAACGGCGGGGTGGTCGAAGGGCGCTGGAGACGGCCGGATCCGGGACGAGGGCTCGCCGGGGACCCATTCCCGGCGACGGATCCGAAGGCCAAGTGAGCTTGGCGGGCGGCCATCCAAGGCGGCGCGGATTGAAGGCGAGAGGGGCAGGGGCTGAGCGAGAGAGGGAAAAGGAAGGGAGAGAGAGGGCGGCGACTGGGTCCGGCGGCAAGCGCTGGGCCGGCGGGCACCCCGACGGGCGATCAGCGGGTCCGGAGCTCGGGAGGAGGCGAGCGCCAGTGAGGGCGGCGGCGCTGGGCGCCTGGCCCAGATCGGCCGGGCGGGCAGCGGATGGGCCGGGCCTGGGAGGCCTGGGGGTGCAGACGTGGCGACGCCCGGTTGGTCAGGCGCGCGGCGGGCTGGCCGTTGGGTGCGCGGCAAGTGGCGTCGGGGTGCTGACTTGGCGCTGAAATTGAGGAGGGAGGAGGCTGGCGGCTGCGGGAATCCCGAGGGGGCGGCTAGAGGTAGGTGGAGGGGCTAAGGATGCCAAATTTGGAAGGGGGGATGTCCATATATAGGCAGGGATGGCTAGGGTTTGGGTTTAGGGGGGTTTTGAGGCCGTTGGAGCCTCCGATCACGATCCGACGATCAGGAACGGAGGGGGGACTAGGAGAGGGGTTGGTGGGCTGTGTAGATGGGCTAGGCTATAAGGAGAGAAGAGATAGCAGCCCGGCACGGGTTTTCGGAGACCGAAAACACCCGACGAATAAACCGGCAAGGGTACCGCTACGGATGACGGTTGGGCTATCAAACGGACTCCGAATGCGACGAAACTTGACATGCGCTCTGTCTACACTATAATAAGACCGCATGCCAAGTTTTGACTCATTCCGAGAACATTTTTCGGCCACTCACGAAACGAGGTAAAAGGGGGCGCCGAAGGACATAGGAGTGCCGGATTTCAAAACGGACAACGGGGAAAATGCTCGGATGCATGAGACGAACACGTATGCAAAATGAAATGCACATGATGACATGATATAAAATGCAGATGATGACATGGCAAAAGCAACACGCAAGCACATGACATGGCAACGACGACGAATAACTGGCAGACACCTGGCGCATCGAATCTGGGGCGTTACAGGTGAGCTCCTAGACACCGGTGGCGCGAGGTGGTGGCCTCTTTCGGCGCCATGGAGGAGGAGGGGTGCATGGGAAAGAGCTCCATGTGAGAGCGTATGGAAAGAGAGAGGAGAGAGTGGCAGAAGAGAGGAGGGATTTGGGGGAGGAGACGGGGATTCGGCCGAGGATTTGGGGGAGGAGAGTGGGAGAGGTAGGGGAAAGGGAGAGGAGGGTGTCGGTATCAAAACCGGCGGATCTCGGGTAGGGGGTCCCGAACTGTGCGTCTAGGCGGATGGTAACAGGAGACAAGGGACACGATGTTTTTACCCAGGTTCGGGCCCTCTCGATGAAGGTAAAACCCTACTCACTGCTTGATTAATATTGATGATATGGGTAGTACAAGAGTAGATCTACCACGAGATCAAAGAGGCTAAACCCTAGAAGCTAGCCTATGGTATGATTGTTGTTCGTCCTCTGGACTAAAACCCTCCGGTTTATATAGACACCGCAGAGGGTTAGGGTTACCTGAAGTCGATTACAATGGTAGGAGATCTACATATCCGTATCGCCAAGCTTGCCTTCCACGCCAAGGAAAGTCCCATCCGGACAAGGGACGAAGTCTTCAATCTTGTATCTTCATAGTCCGTGAGTCCGCCAAAGATGATAGTTCGGCTATCCGGACACCCCCTAATCCGGGACTCCCTCAGTAGCCCCCGAACCAGGCTTCAATGATGACGAGTCCGGCGTGTTGATTGTCTTCGGCATTGCACGACGGGTTCTTCTCCAAATCCTGTGTTGAATAGTGTCCGGCTTCTCGTAAATATCGCGCTCCTCGGCTTCCACGCCCAATAATGGCCATCTTCCACGTGTTGAATGAATGTGAAAAGCCAGGGTATTTTTTAATTTACCCCCCTAGCTGCGCAAATGAGCCGCCTATAAAAGAGACGGGGATCTAGATCCAAATCACTCCATCCTCCCTCCGCGAGCATTCATCGGAGCGCCTCTGACAAAAATCCATTCCATCATGGACAGTCGACGCGGCTCCTCCTCTCGCGCTCCGAGCCCTCAGCCTGGAGATTGGGAGAGATGCTCGGTCCCGCACAGCGAGCTAGTGATGCTCCAGACCAAGGGATTTCTTCCCCTAGCCTTCATGGTTCCGGTTCGAGCCGGACTCGCCACCTACAAGGGCGGAAAGCAGGCGGAGAGCGTCCCCGATCCCTCCAAAGGAGAGCGGGTATGCTTCATCTCTTATCTAATAAGAGGGCTTGGATTTCCAATTCATCCGTTTCTCCGGGCTCACAGAGTTCTCTGACCTCGATTGCACAACCTTACGCCTGCCTCCATTCTGCATATTTCGGGCTTCGTGGCCCTTTGCGAGCTGTTCTTGGGCATCGAGGCTCACTTCGCGCTGTGGAAGAGACTGTTCTGCCTTGTACCCCGTTCTCATGAGGGGTCAATATATCAAGTGGGCGGAGCCGAACTATGGCGCATCGCCGGGACCGGATACCTATCCGGAACCCCGAAGAAGGCGTCCGAAGACTGGCCTTCGGAATGGTTTTATATGGAAGATGTCCCGCTGCCGGATCCAGTTCAGATTGGCCTCCCAGAGTTCAGTAATGCTCCTCTGAAGAAACGCCTAAGTTGGCGTCCGCGGAGCCCTCGAAGGGAGAATGACAGGGACATCCTGTATCTGATGAGCCGAATAAGATTATTGGCTCATTCCAGACTGACCATGATCGGGGTCATGGCCACATGCATTATGCGGGGGGTGCAGCCGCTCAAGTATAGGGGCCACCCCATGTGGGATTTCAACGCGGAGGATGATGCCACCCGTCATGGCCGTAAGGGGCCGGGATCGGTCGCCGATCTGGTGAAGATCTTGTCCGCCCTGTACAAAGGAGAAAAGGAGGATTTTCTCCAGGTCAGTCCACTGAACGGATTTTTTATGAACAATGCTCGAAGCTGGGTAAGCGGACATTTCTTTTTGCCTATCCGATCCACATTCCCATGGTTAAGTATCTCATTTCGTGATTTTGACGCAGGAACTGCGCCGGGCCGTAGAAGATATACACAGCCCGCCTGCACAACCCGAGGATCCGGAACGGTCCCTCGATCCGGCCTCCGAAGAGGATCCGGACATAAAGGTGGAGCTGATCGATGGGGTGTTCCACCAACTTAGCATCGACAATGCTTTGGTCGCCATTACGGCCGACTACCCCGGAATATTTCCAGCCTCCCAGGTAACTGTGACCGAAGTCCTGATACCATGGCCCATCCGTGCTTATTTCTTATCACCGCATACCAATGGTGTTTCGCAGGGGGTGCCTTTGAGGCAGGAAGCCGAGCCCGCGGCGGCTGGCCAACAAGGGGCAGCTCGGCCCAGCAGGCAAAAAAGAAGTGCGGTGCGGATCGAGACGTCGCCGCAACGGTGTGGCGCGCCACTGTGTTTCAAGGAAAGATTCCTGGAAGGCATACTAACGCTCGTGATCTTTTCAGGAAAAAGAGCGCTCACCGGACTATGTCCGGAGAGGTTGCCAATCGATCCTCCGCCAGCCATGCTCCAAAGCCAGGTCCAGAAGGGGAGGCGAACACAAGGCGCGCGTCGGATGCTCCTCCAACGAAGGATGCCGACAGACTGTCCGCCACCAAATCCGAGGTGGAGAGTGCCATGAATCATAGGCGCCGCCGGACAGTTCTTCGTGACGCATGTTTCTCCCAAGAGGCATTGAATGCCTTTAATTCGGGAGATGCGCACCTCCGTGCCGCTCAAGATGGTCTAGCCAGAGCCACGGAGCAGTATGTGAAAGACATACGGGTGAGGAATTTTGACGATTATATATGCCAAGAGCCCGAGACTTAAAATAGTTAGAATAACTGATTTAAGGATCATTTGTTATCTGAGGATCTTCTGAGAAAAGAATACCCAACTGTCCCAGGAGCTTCAAGAGTGCAAGGCCCAACTTGAGGCCGCACTAGCCGCGACAGGGGAAGCCACAGAGACCCCCTCTGGTAATATATGCTTTAAAAGAGAAGTAGTTTGCGAAGTGCGGCATATGTATAAGTATGACAATAACATTGCAGATGGTGCCGGGGTAGATCCGGACAAGCAACAGCTCCTGCACCGGATAAAAGCCGGCGAGAATGTGCTTACAAGGGTGCGGCAAGAGAAAAATAACCTCCAAGATGCCAACACCCAGCTGGGTGAGGAACTCAAGGATGTTCGTGCCCAACTGTCTGACTCCGTTATGGAGAATCGGCGGCTTCGTCGCGGCATTTTCTATAAGTGCTTGAACGAACTTTGAAAAATAGTTCGGCGAGGAAGTCGACTAACAGAGATATGTATGTAGGTATGCTCACAGGTCGTCCTGCAGAGGAAATGCCCGGTTCTACGGGTGATCTTCTTCCCGAGCTGCTGCAATCTGCATTTAACGAGTTCGGCAGTGATGAAAAGCGTCGCCCAGGCCTTATGGCCATCTATCTCCCCTGCCGAAGGCCTTGGAGAGCTTGCAGAGAGGCTTCAAGGAGCACGCGGCGCTTCGACTATGGAAGATATCGGCTGCCGTCAAAGGCGCCGAGGAGGCACTGGGCCATGGTGAAGACGCGGTACACGAAGGCTGACCCAAACCACATGGCCGAGGTCGGACCTGTGGGGCCCGATGGGAAGGAGATCCCTGTGAGCTTAGTGTACGGCCAAGTAGAATTGGCCGCAAAGTATTCCCAGCAAGATTGTAAACTAGACAGCCTATTAGATGGCATTGAGGAGGAATACAATCAGTCCAAGTTGACTATGTGATTTAATATGACATGTAAAATGCCTTCTAGCCGGATTGTAGATCGTTTGTCATAGTGGGCCTTTTCGCTTCGACCTCAGGACCCAATAGTCCGGAGTGTGTCCGAATACCCTCGCGGTTATATAAGAGCCGGGGTATGCGTGGATACCAGGCGTAGGGGTTATTAGTGCTGTATCAGACAAGTGCCCAACTAGTTATGTTATATTACATGGTTAGTAAGAAACATCTTCCAGGGAGAATAGTTCCGTTAAGGGTTCCTTTCCCTGGGAGGCATGCCCTAAAGTGCATGTCCGGACTGCGAAAAAAGCAGAAAAGCATCTGGGGGCAGATAAATAAATAGGTAAGAAATCGTCTTTTAGTTCACCGACCGAATATTCCCTTAAGAACGCTAGCTTTCGGCTTCACCCAGTCTGAGGTACACATCCGGCTGACCCGGCAGTAACAATCACAGAGGTGCTCCCTTTACCACCTAGCCGAACAATCGGGAACGTAGGGGTAAACACAGGAGCCAGGCAACCCAGCTTGGCCAAAACTTAAGTCATATCGATGCATATAATGGTGAATAAAAGGTACATGCGGAAGTGTGACACATGTGTTGGGCATAAAGCCCGTATAAATAAGCTTCTGCTAAAGAAGCCCCCGGGTATAATGAGCGCGGGTAGCGCGTCAAGTGTGTGCGAACAATTGCGTAAACGAGCCTCCAAAGGCTTCAAGAAAAGGGAGGGAGAAGGAGAGAAATAAAAGACAGCTAAAGTATAAAATTTGGATGGAGGAAGGAGACGAACTCGGAATCCGGCGCTAGGCGTAGAATCTTCGGAGATGGGCTGCGTTCCATGGGTTTGGCTCGAGTCGGTTATCCGATGCGTTTCGCAGACGGTACGCTCCGCCGGTCAGGACTTGGTCGATGATGAAGGGACCTTCCCATTTGGGCTTAAGTTTGTCCTTTTTCTTGTCCGGCAGGCATAGAACTAGTTCACCAACATTGTAAGCTTTGGCCCGTACTTCTCTGCTTTGATATCTTCGAGCCTGCTGTTGATAGAATGCGGAACGAGCTTTTGCCACGTCGCGCTCCTCCTCCAAGGCGTCCAAACTGTCCTGCCGATCGAGCTCGGCTTCTCTTTCTTCGTACATGCGCACGCGAGGTGAGTCATGAATTATGTCGCAGGGCAAAACTGCTTCTGCGCCGTACACCATAAAAAATGGTGTGAATCCGGTAGTGCAATTCGGCGTGGTCCGTAGCCCCCAGAGTACGGAGTCGAGCTCCTCTACCCAGTGCGTGTTAGATTACTTGAGGGACCGCATTAGTCTGGGTTTTATGCCGCTCATGATCAGACCATTTGCTCGCTCGACTTGACCGTTAGTTTGTGGGTGATAGACTGAAGCATAGTCGAGCTTGATGCCCATGTTTTTGCACCAGAGTTTGACCTCGTCGGCCATAAAGTTCGTACCGTTATCAGTGGTGATGCTGTGGGGGACACCATAACGGTGTACGACCCCTGATATGAAGTCTATCACCGGTCCGGATTCAGCCGTCTTAACAGGCTTGGCCTCTATCCATTAGGTGAATTTATCCACCATGACCAGTAGGTATTTTTTCTTGTGGGTTCCTCCTTTAAGGGGTCCAACCATGTCAAGCCCCAGACATGACGGCGGTGATGGGTATAGTTTTGAGGGCGGTGGGTGGCATGTGGCTTTGATTAGCAAAGAGCTGGCAACCGACGCATCGTTGGACTAAGTCCTGAGCATCTGCCCGGGCCGTCGGCCAATAAAATCCTGTACGGAAGGCCTTGCCTACAAGGGCCCGGGCTGCGGCGTGGTGCCCACCGAGTCTGGCATGAATTTCAATCAGAAGATTTCGCCCTTCCTCTTCGGAGATACACCTTTGAAGGACTCCGGTTGTGCTTTTCTTATAAAGCTCTCCCTCATGGACCTTATAGGCTTTAGATCGCCGTAATATGCAGCGGGCCTCGTTTTGGTCCTCGGGAAGTTCCTGCCTAGTTAGGTAGGCTAGGAATGGTTCCGTCCACGGGGCAATGACTGCCATTATTTCGTGGGCTGAAGGTGTTATTTCATTGACAGAACCACCGATTGTGTCAGAATGTTCGGTGTCGGGCGATGTGGTTGGGTCCGTATTGTTGTTTTTGGACTCCCCTTCCCATAGTATGGATGGCTTGAACAGCCGCTCTAGGAAGATGTTGGGAGGGACGGCATCGCGCTTTGCGCCAATGCGTGCCAATACGTCCGCCGCCTGGTTATTATCCCGGGCTATATGGTGAAATTCGAGCCCATCAAACCGAGCTGACATTTTTAGGATGGCGTTACGGCAAGCTGCCATTTTCGGATCTTTGGCATCGAAGTCTCCATTTATTTGGGATATCGCGAGGTTTGAATCCCCGCGCACCTCTAGGCGTTTAATGCTCATGGAGACTGCCATCCGGAGGCCATGTAGAAGGGCCTCGTATTCGGCCGCGTTGTTAGAGTCCGTGTACATTATCTGGAGTACGTATTGGACCGTGTCTCCAGTTGGGGACGTCAGGACGACGCCAGCCCCCAGGCCGGCCAACATTTTGGAGCCGTCCAAGTGCATGATCCAATTGGAATATGCGCCGTACTCTTTAGGGAGTTCGGCTTTAGTCCATTCGGCGACAAAGTCGGCCAAAACTTGCGACTTAATAGCTCGCCGTGGCTTATAGGTTATGTCGAATGGGAGGAGCTCGATGGTCCATTTGGCAATCCGGCCCGTCGCGTCGCGGTTGTTTATAATGTCATTAAGAGGTACTTCAGAGGCTACTGTTATCGAACACTCTTGAAAGTAGCGTCGCAGCTTCCGGGATGCCATGAACACCGCGTACGCTATCTTTTGGTAATGTGGATACCGGGACTTGCATGGAGTTAGGACAGTGGACACGTAGTAAACTGGTTTTTGAAGAGGGAACCTGTGTCCGTCCGTTTCTCGTTCGACGACGAGCACCGCGCTTACAACTTGATGTGTTGCCGCGATATATAATAGCATTGGTTCGCCCATGTTGGGCGCGGCCAGGACCGGATTTGTTGCCAATATGGCTTTTATTTCTTCGAGTCCGGCCGTGGCGGCATCAAATCCACTCGAAGTGTTCGGTCTTGCGGAGGAGGCGATAAAGGGGTAATGCCTTTTCTCCCAAACGGGAGATAAAGCGGCTTAGAGCTGCCACACATCCACTCAATTTTTGTATTTGTTTGAGGTCTTTTGGGATATCCAATTGTGACAGAGCTCGGATCTTGGCTGGGTTTGCTTCAATTCCTCTACCGGATACAATGATGTTGGGGAATGTAGCAGAAATTCAAAATTTTCTACGCATCACCAAGATCAATCTATGGAGATTCTAGCAACGAGGGGAAGGAGAGTGCATCTACATACCCTTGTAGATCGCTAAGCGGAAGCGTTCATGTGAACGGGGTTGATGGAGTCGTACTCGTCGTGATTCAAATCACCGGAGATCCTAGTGCCGAACGGACGGCACCTCCGCGTTCAACACACGTACAGCTCGGTGGCGTCTCACGCCTTGATCCAGCAAGGAGAGAGGGAGAGGTTGAGGAAGACTCCATCCAGCAGCAGCACAACGGCGTGGTGGTGGTGGAGGAGCGTGGCAATCCCGCAGGGCTTCGCCAAGCACCAAGGGAGAGGAGGAGGAGAGGCAGGGCTGCACCAAGAGGAGAAGTTCTCATGTCTATGGCAGCCCCAAACCTCAACTATATATAGGGGGAAGGGGCTGCGCCCCTTTAGGGTTTCCCCACCCCAAGGGTGCGGCCAGCCCTAGATCCCATCTAGGGGGGGCAAGGGGAGGAGTGCCTCCCAAGTCAAGTGGAGGCCTCCCCTTTAGGGTTTTCCCCTTCCCATGCGCATGGGCCTTGGGGGGCTGGTGCGCTGGCCCATTAAGGCTAGGGCGCCCCCTACAGCCCATGCTACTGTATTGGACGTGGTGGAACTATTTCCGGACCTCCGGACCCCTCCGGAATCCTCCGGAACCTTCTGGAAGCTTCCCGGTACAATACCGAAAAACCCGAAGTTTTTCCGAAACCCGAACAACAACTTTCCATATATAAATCTTTACCTCCGGACCATTCCGGAACTCCTCGTGACGTCTGGGATCTCATCCGAGACTCCGAACAACATTCGGTAACCACATACAAACTTCCTTTATAACCCTAGCGTCATCGAACCTTAAGTGTGTAGACACTACGGGTTCGGGAGACATCTTGAACATGACCGAGGCGTTCTCCGGTCAATAACCAACAGCGGGATCTGGATACCCATGTTGGCTCCCACATGTTCCACGATGATCTCATCGGATGAACCCACGATGTCAAGGACTCAATCAATCCCGTATACAATTCCCTTTGTCTAGCGGTATTGTACTTGCCCGAGATTCGATCGTCGGTATCCCGATACCTTGTTCAATCTCGTTACCGACAAGTCTCTTTACTCGTTCCGTAACACATCATCCCGTGATCAACCCCTTGGTCACATTGTGCACATTATGATGATGTCCTATCGAGTGGGCCCAGAGATACCTCTCCGTTTACACGGAGTGACAAATCCCAGTCTTGATTCGTGCCAACCCAATGACACTTTCGGAGATACCTGTAGTGCACCTTTATAGTCACCCGATTCGTTGTGACGTTTGGTACACTCAAAGCATTCCTACGGTATCCGGGAGTTGCACAATCTCATGGTCTAAGGAAATGATACTTGACATTAGAAAAGCTTTAGCATACGAACTACGATCTTTGTGCTAGGCTTAGGATTGGGTCTTGTCCATCACATCATTCTCCTAATGATGTGATCCCGTTATCAACGACATCCAATGTCCATGGTCGTGAAACCGTAACCATCTGTTGATCAACGAGCTAGTCAACTAGAGGCTTACTAGGGACATGGTGTTGTCTATATATCCACACATGTATCTGAGTTTCCTATCAATACAATTATAGCATGGATAATAAGCGATTATCATGAACAAGGAAATATAATAATAACTAATTTATTATTGCCTCTAGGGCATATTTCCAATAGTCTCCCACTTGCACTAGAGTCAATAATCTAGTTCACATCGTCATGTGATTAACAGCGATAGGTCACATCGCCATGTGACCAACATCCAAAGAGTTTACTAGTGTCTGTAAACTAGTTCACATCATCATGTGATTAAGACTCAATGAGTTCGAGGTTTGATCATGTTTTGCTTGTGAGAGAGGTTTTAGTCAACGGGTCTCGAACCTTTCGGATCCGTGTGTACTTCGCAATTCTCTATGTCATATTGTAAATGCTGCTTCCATGCTCCACTTGGATCTATTCCAAATGGTTGCTCCACTATACGTATCCGGTTTGCTACTCGAGTCACTCGGATAGGTGTTAAAGCTTGCATCGGCGTAACCCTTTACGCCGAACTCTTTATCACCTCCATAATCGAGAAACATGTCCTTATTTACTCCAAGGACAATTTTGACCGCTGTCCAATGATCTATTCCTGGATCATTCTTGTACCCCTTAGTGACTCATGGCAAGGCACACTTCCGATGCGGTACACGACATAGCATACTATAGAGCCTATGTCTGAAGCATAGGGGACGACCTTCGTCCTTTCTCTCTTTTCTGCCGTGGTCGAGATTTTAACTCTTAACTTCATACCTTACAACTCAGGCAAGAACTCCTTCTTTGACTGATCCATCTTGAACACCTTCAAGATCATGTCAAGGTATGTGCTCATTTGAAAGTACCATTAAGCGTTTTGATCTATCCTTATAGATCTTGATGCTCAATGTTCAAGTAGCTTAATCCAGGTTTTCTATTGAAAAACATCTTTCAAATAACCCTATATGCTTTCCAGAAATTCTACATCATTTATGATCATCAATATGTCAACAACATATACTCATCAGAAATTCTATAGTGCTCCCACTCACTTCTTTGGAAATACAAGTTTCTCATGAACTTTGTATAAACCCAAAATCTTTGATCATCTTATCAAAGCGCACATTCCAACTCCGAGATGCTTACTCCAGTCCTTAGAAGGATCACGGAGCCGGCATACCTTTTAGCATCCTTAGGATCGACAAAACTTTACGATTGTATCGCATACAACCTTTCCTTACGCAGACCGGTAAGGAAACTCGTTTTGACATCCATCTGCCAGATTTCATAAATGCAGCTAATGCTAACATGATTACTCGGACTTAAGCATCGCTACGGATGAGAAAAATCTCATCGTAGTCAACTCCTTGAACTTGTGAAAAACTCTTTGCCACAAGTTGAGCTTCATAGACGGTGACATTACTGTCCACGTCCGTCTTCTTCTTAAAGATCCATTCATCTCAATGGCTTGCCGATCATCGGGCAAGTCCACCAAAGTCCATGCTTTGTTCTGATACATGGATCCTATCTCGGATTTCATGGCTTCTAACCATTTGTCGGAATTTGGACCCACCATCGCTTCTCCATAGCTCGTAGGTTCATTGTTGTCTAGCAACATGACCTTCAAGACAGGATCACCGTACCACTCCGAAGCAGTACGCGTCCTTGTCGTCCTACGAGGTTCGGTAGTGACTTGATCCGAAGTTTCATGATCACTATCATAAGCTTCTACTTCAATTGGTGTAGGTGCCATAGGAACAACTTCATGTGCCTCGATACACCTTTGGTTGAAGTGATGGTTCAATAACCTCATCAAGTCTCCACCATCCTCCCACTCAATTTTTTGAGACGAACTTTTCCTCGAGAAAGGACCCGATTCAAGAAACAATCCCTATTGCTTCCGGATCTGAATTAGGAGGTATACCCAGCTGTTTTGGGTGTCCTATGAAGATGCATTTTGTCCGCTTTGGGTTCGAGCTTATCAACCTGAAACTTTTCCACATAAGCGTCGCAGCCCCAAACTTTTAAGAAACGACAACTTAGGTTTCTCCAAGCGGTGTCGTCTCAACGGAATTACGTGGTGCCCCATTAAAGTGAGTGCGGTTGTCTCTAATGCCTAACCCATGAGCGATAGTGGTAATTCGATAAGAGATATCATGGTACGCACCATATCCAATAGAGTGCAACTATGATGTTCGGACACACCATCACACTATGGTGTTCCAGCGGTATTAATTGTGAAACAATTTGCACAATGTCTTAATTGTGTGCCAAAACTCGTAACTCAGATATTCATCTCTATGATCACATCACAGACATTTTATCCTCTTGTCACGAAGATCTTCAACTTCACTCTGAAATTACTTGAACCTTTCAATAATCAGACTTGTGTTTCATCAAGTAAATATACTCAACATCTACTCAAATCATCTGTGAAGTAAGAACATAACAATATTCACTGCATGCCTCAACACTCATTGGACTGCACACATCAAAATGTGTTACTTCCAACAAGTTGCTATCTTGTTCCATCTTACTGAAACCGAGGCTTTTCAGTCATCTTGCCCATGTGGTATGATTTGCATATCTCAAGTGATTCAAAATCAAGTGAGTCCAAACGATCCATCTGCATGGAGTTTCTTCATGCGTATACACCAATAGACATGATTCGCATGTCTCAAACTTTTCAAAAACGAGTGAGTCCAAAGATCGATCAATATGGAGCTTCTTCATGCGTTTTATACCAATATGACTTACATGGAAGTGCCACAAGTAAGTGGTACTATCATTACTATCTTATATCTTTTGGCATGAAAATGTGTATCACTACGATCGAGATTCAATAAACCATTCCTTTAGGTGCAAGACCATTGAAGGTATTATTCAAATAAATAGAGTAACCATTATTCTCTTTAAATGAATAACCGTATTGCGATAGACATAATCCAATCATGTCTATGCTCAACGCAAACACCAAATAACAATTATTTAGGTTTAACATCAATCTCGATGGTAGAGGGAGCGTGCGATGTTTGATCACATCAAACTTGGAAACACTTCCAACACATATCGTCAGCTCACCTTTAGCTAGTCTCCGTTTATTCCGTAGCCTTTTATTTCGAGTTACTAACACTTAACAACTGAACGGTATCTAATACCCTGGTGCTACTAGGAGTACTAGTAAAGTACACATTAACATAATGTATATCCAATATACTTCTATCGACCTTGCCAGCCTTATCATCTACCAAGTATCTAGGGTGGTTCTGCTCCAGTGTCTGTTCCCCTTATTACAGAAGCACTTAGTCTCGGGTTTGGGTTCAACCTTGGGTTTCTTCACTAGAGCAGCAGCTGATTTGCCGTTTCATGAAGTATCCCTTCTTGCCCTTACCCTTCTTGAAACTAGTGGTTTCACCAACCATCAACAATTGATGCTCCTTCTTGATTTCTACTTTCGCGGTGTCAAACATCGTGAATACCTCAAGGATCATCATATCTATCCCTGATATGTTATAGTTCATCACGAAGCTCTAGCAGCTTGGTGGTAATGACTTTGGAGAAACATCACTATCTCATCAGGAAGATCAACTCCCACTCGATTCAAGTGATTGTTGCACTCAGACAATCTGAGCACAAGCTCATCGATTGAGCTTTTCTCCCTTAGTTTGCAGGTTGAGAAAATCGTCAGAGGTCTTATACCTCTTGGCGTGGGCACGAACCTGAAATCCCAATTTCAGCCCTCGAAACATCTCATATGTTCCGCGACGTTTCGAAAACGTCTTTGGTGCCTCTACTCTAAACCATTTAACTGAACTATCACGCAGTTATCAAAATGTGTATGTCCGATGTTTGCAACATCTACAAACAACGTTTGGGGTTCAGCACACTGAGCGGTGCATTAAGGACATAAGCTTTCTCTGTCCGCATAACCGCTCTTGTCAACTTTCAACTATATTTTCTCTAGGAACATATCTAAGCAGTGGAACTAAAGCGCGAGCTTCGACATAATTTGCAAAGATCTTTTGACTATGTTCGGGATAATTAAGTTCATCTAATGAACTCCCACTCGAGATAGACATCCCTCTGGTCATCTAAGTGATTACATGATCCGAGTCAACTAGGCCGTGTCCGATCATCACGTGAGACGGACTAGTCATCATCGGTGAACATCTTCATGTTGATCGTATCTACTATACGACTCATGCTCGACCTTTCAGTCTCTGTGTTCCGAGGCCATGTCTGTACATGCTAGGCTCGTCAAGTTAACCCTAAGTGTATTGCGTGTGTTTGAGGCCATGTCTGCATACATGTAGGCTCGTCAACACCCGTTGTATGTGAACGTAAGAATCCATCACACCCGATCATCACGTGGTGCTTAGAAGCGACGAACTTTTGGCAGCGGTGCAGTTAGGGAGAACACTTCTTGAAATTGTTGTGAGGGATCATCTTATTTACTACCGTCGTTCTAAGTAAACAAGATGCATAAACATAATAAACATCACATGCAATTATATAGTGACATGATATGGCCAATATCATTTTTGCTCCTTTTGATCTCCATCTTCGGGGCTCCATGATCATCATCGTCACCGGCATGACACTATGATCTCCATCATCATGATCTCCATCATCGTGTCTCCATGAAGTTGTCTCGCCAACTATTACTTCTACTACTATGGCTACCGGTTAGCAATAAAGTAAAGTAATTACATGGCGTTGTTTAATGACACAGGTCATACAATAAATAAAGACAACTCCTATGGCTCCTGCCGTTGTCATACTCATCGACATGCAAGTCGTGAATCCTATTACAAGAACATGATCAATCTCATACATCACATATCATTCATCACATTCTTCTTGGCCATATCACATCACATAGCATACCCTGCAAAAACAAGTTAGGCGTCCTCTAATTGTTGTTTGCATGTTTTACGTGGCTGCTATGGGTTTCTAGCAAGAACGTTTCTTACCTACATAAAACCACAACGTGATATGCCAATTGCTATTTACCCTTCATAAGGACCCTTTTCGCCGAATCCGTTCCGACTAAAGTGGGAGGCGGCACCCGCTAGCCACCTTATGCACCAAGTGCATGTCGTTCGGTGGAACACATCTCACGTAGAATGCGTGTAAGGTCGGTCCGGGCGCTTCATCCCACAATACCGTCGAAACAAGATTGGACTAGTAACGGTAAGCATATTGAACAACATCAACGCCCACAACTACTTTGTGTTCTACTCGTGCAAAGAATCTACGCAATAGACCTAGCTCATGATGCCTTCTTTGAGGAGCGTGGCGAAATTCAAAATTTTCTCGCATCACCAAGATCAATCTATGGAGATTCTAGCAACGAGGGAAGGAGAGTGCATCTACATACCCTTGTAGATTGCTAAGCGGAAGCGTTCATGTGAGCAGGGTTGATGGAGTCGTACTCGTCGTGATTCAAATCACCGGATATCCTAGTGCCGAGCAGACGGCACCTCCGCGTTCAACACACGTACAGCCGGTGGCGTCTCACGCCTTGATCCAGCAAGGAGAGAGAGAGGTTGAGGAAGACTCCATCCAGCAGCAGCACAACGGCGTGGTGGTGGTGGAGGCGTGGCAATCCCAGCGAGGCTTCGCCAAGCACCAAGGGAGAGGAGGAGGAGGCGGGGCTGCACCAAGAGGAGAAGTTCTCATGTCTATGGCAGCCCCAAACCTCAACTATATATAGGGGAGGGGGCTGCGCCCCTTTAGGGTTTCCCCACCCCAAGGGGTGCGGCCAGCCCTAGATCCCATCTAGGGGTGGGGGGGGGGGGGGGGTGGCGGCCAAGGGGGAGGAGTGCATCCCAAGTCAAGCGGAGGCCTCCCCCTTTAGGGTTTTCCCCTTCCCATGCGCATGGGCCTTGGGGGGGCTGGTGCCCCTGGCCCATTAAGGCTAGGGCGCCCCCCTACAGCCCATGCTACTGTATTGGACGTGGTGGAACTATTTCCGGACCTCCGGAATCCTTCGGAACCTTCCGAAGCTTCCGGTACAATACCGAAAAAACCCGAACTTTTCCGGAACCCGAACAACAACTTTCCATATATAAATCTTTACCTCCGGACCATTCCGGAACTCCTCGTGACGTCCGGGATCTCATCCGGACTCGAACAACATTCGGTAACCACATACAAACTTCCTTTATAACCCTAAGCGTCGCCATCGAACCTTAAGTGTGTAGACCCTACGGGTTCGGAGACATCTTGAGACATGACCGAGGCGTTCTCCGGTCAATAACCAACAGCGGGATCTGGATACCCATGTTGGCTCCCACATGTTCCACGATGATCTCATCGGATGAACCCACGATGTCAAGGACTCAATCAATCCCGTATACAATTCCCTTTGTCTAGCGGTATTGTACTTGCGAGATTCGATCGTCGGTATCCCGATACCTTGTTCAATCTCGTTACCGGCAAGTCTCTTTACTCGTTCCATAACACATCATCCCGTGATCAACCCCTTGGTCACATTGTGCACATTATGATGATGTCCTACCGAGTGGGCCCAGAGATACCTCTCCGTTTACGGAGTGACAAATCCAGTCTTGATTCGTGCCAACCCAATGTACACTTTCGGAGATACCTGTAGTGCACCTTTATAGTCACCCGATTCGTTGTGGCGTTTGGTACACTCAAAGCATTCCTCACGGTATCCGGGAGTTGCACAATCTCATGGTCTAAGGAAATGATACTTGACATTAGAAAAGCTTTAGCGTCTGAACTACGATCTTTGTGCTAGGCTTAGGATTGGGTCTTGTCCATCACATCATTCTCCTAATGATGTGATCCCGTTATCAACGACATCCAATGTCCATGGTCAGGAAACCGTAACCATCTGTTGATCAACGAGCTAGTCAACTAGAGGCTTACTAGGGACATGGTGTTGTCTATATATCCACACATGTATCTGAGTTTCCTATCAATACAATTATAGCATGGATAATAAACGATTATCATGAACAAGGAAATATAATAATAACTAATTTATTATTGCCTCTAGGGCATATTTCCAACAAATGAAGCCCAAGAGCTTTCCGGCTGGTACGCCGAAGACGCATTTTTCCGGATTGAGCTTAATGTCATATGTTCGGAGATTGTCGAATGTGAGCCTCAAGTCGTCTACTAGAGTTTCGACATGCTTGGATTTGACGACCACGTCATCTACGTATGCCTCCACTATTTTGCCGATCTGGCTTGCCAGACATGTCTGAATCATGCGCCGGCGTTTTTAAGCCCGAAGGGCATTGTGTTGAAGCAGAATGGGCCGTACGGAGTGATGAATGCCGTTGCGGCTTGGTCTGGCTCTGCCATCTTAATTTGGTGGTAGCCGGAGTATGCGTCGAGGAAGCACAATGAATCGTGTCCTGCGGTAGCATCGATAATTTGATCGATGCGGGGGAGGGGGAAGGGATCCTTTAGGCAAGCCTTGTTAAGGTCCTTGAAATCGACACATAGGCGCCAGGATTTGTCCTTCTTTGGTACCATCACCAGGTTTGGTAGCTAGTCCAGATGTTTTATATCTCTGATGAATCCGGCCTCCAATAGTTTGGCTAGCTCCTCTCCCATGGCCTGTCTCTTGGGTTCGGAAAAACGCCGAAGAGCCTGTTTGACTGGCTTGAATCCTTTTAGGATATTTAGGCTGTGCTCGGCCAGCCGGCGTGGGATTCCTGGCATGTCTGAAGGGTGCCAGGCAAAAATGTCCCTTTCCCGTAGGAATTCTCGTAGTGCAGCGTCTACATCAGGGTTTAATTGTGCCCCGATGGAGGCCGTTTTTGTAGGGTCCGTTGGATGGACTTGGAATTTGACTATTTCGTCCGCTGGCTTAAAAGAGGTGGACTTGGATCTCTTGTCGAGCATCACATTGTCCCTGTTCACCGTGGAGCGCAGCACAGTGAGTTCCTCGGCCGCTAGGGCTTCGGATAGTGCCTCGAGGGCCAGTGCGGCTGTCTTGTTTTCGGCGCGGAGTGCTATGTCCGGGTCACTGGCAAGAGTGATAATTCCGTTGGGCCCGGGCATTTTGAGCTCATGTACCCGTAATGGGGTATAGCTTGAAAAATTGTGAATGCCTCTCGCCCTAATAAAGCGTGATATCCGCTGCTGAACGGGGCCACTTGGAACGTGACCTCCTCAGACCTGTAATTATCCGGCGAGCCAAACACCACATCTAGTGTGATTTTTCCTGTGCAGCTTGCTTCCCGACTGGGGATTATTCCTCTAAAGGTTGTGCTGCTTCGCTCAATACGGCTCCAGTCTATTTCCATTTTTCGGAGGGTTTCCTCGTAAATGAGGTTCAATCCGCTGCCGCCGTCCATGAGTACCTTAGTAAGGCGAAAGCAGTCCACAATTGGACTGAGGACCAATGCGGCTGGTGCTCGGGCTGTTCGAAATTTAGGTTCGTCGCTGGCATTAAAGGTAATAGCCGTGTCACTCCATGGATTTATTGTTGCTACAGTAGACTTGACGGCAGTACTGCGGAGTGTTCGTTTTCGCATATTATTTGATGCAAAAGTCTCGAAGACTGTTAATACTGTACTGGTATTTCTAGGCTGGTGCTCTGGAGCTAGGAGCTCTTCGCCACTTTTCGCCACCTGCCGTAGTATCCAACATGCTCTAAGGCTATGAGTTGGAGTGGCGCCTTCCGTACTATGAATTTTACAGGGTCCATTGAGCCATCCCTCCGATGCGGTTCCATGCCCTTTAGGGTTTTTTGCTTTTTGGTATTTAACCCAGGTGCCTGGCGATGATGCACCCTTTTATTTTGGACTAGGGTTGTATTCGGGGCCGGATTATCCCAAAATTTGGTTTCGGTTTTCCAGGCGCTCTCCATCGCACAATACTTTCGTACTATGGACGCCAAGTCGGCAAAGCGTGTAATTTCACGACGACTTATGGCGTTTAGGATTCCCTTGTCCATGTAATTATTGTAGAAAAGTGAAATTGCGTATTCCTTGCGGCAGTCCTTTATCCTGTCCATAACCAGGAGGAATCTGGCCAAGTAATGGTGTACTGTTTCAGCGGGCTCTTGCCAGATTCGGGATAGATAAACTTATGTATGGGTGGGCGGGTGGAATTAAATTGAACCCTGTCCAATCTAAGACTCGAGGGCGAAAAATTTCCGAACTTGGAAGCTTGGGTTTTGGATATTGTCCAATGAATCCAGCCCATTGCCTGACTTTGGGTTCAGGACTTGATCGACGTCCGCCCCTCCGCGGGAATCCGGCATGGAGGGGTCGGGGATCCGGACGTAACTAGTCCTTAAGGTAGAAGAAGGGTCGCCGTACTGTTCCTCCACCACAGCAACATGGTGGGTAGCCTGGGGAGAGTTGATCTCTCTCAGATCGGTTTTAGGCCCAATCCGATCGTAGTCTGTAGCGACTCCCAGGGCAGCGATGCGATCCAAGAGCTCGTTTAAGGAGGAGAGCTCCATCGGATCTAGCTGCTCGGCAAGTTTGAGTTAACGCGAAGATTGCTTTCGATGACCCGAGAAGTCATCGTCGGTAGCGCTGACGAGCAACATGCGGTCATAAGAAAACCACCTAGCTGGAGAGTTTGGCCGGTGGCCAAAGCTCCTTTAGCAATGGTGTCGTCTTTAAAGACAGGATGAGGCATCCTTCCTGACGGCGACAACACAGAGGAACTCTCAATGAAAGCACCAATGTCGGTGTCAAAACCGGCGGATCTCGGGTAGGGGTCCCGAACTGTGCGTCTAGGCGGATGGTAACAGGAGACAAGGGACACGATGTTTTTACCCAGGTTCGGGCCCTCTCGATGGAGGTAAAACCCTACTCCTGCTTGATTAATATTGATGATATGGGTAGTACAAGAGTAGATCTACCACGAGATCAAAGAGGCTAAACCCTAGAAGCTAGCCTATGGTATGATTGTTGTTCGTCCTACGGACTAAAACCCTCCGGTTTATATAGACACCGAAGAGGGTTAGGGTTACACAGAGTCGGTTACAATGGTAGGAGACCACGACCACTCCGCCTTCAAACCATCCGTATGCCTATACTGAATTATCAACTAAAAAATTGCGGCTAGTACAAGTCGGATCACTGGAGACCACGACCCGGATTTCTTCTCTATTGATGAGTCGCCCGCGGCGGTCAAACCGCTGCTTGAGTCGCCTGACAGACGGGTGCAAGCCGCTGCCCCCGCGGACCGGTCTACCTTAACACGCCGGTGCTGTGCTCGCTCTCATGAGCCGTTGTTGGATCCTCTCGCCGCCGCCATGGATCACCGCGTCGCCGGCCCTGCGTCGCCGAGTAGCCTCCTGGAGCAGCCCCCGCGTAAAGCCACCCCGGCCTTACGCCGCCTCTGATGTTGTCGAGCTGCCATGCCCGCGACTCCACCTCGCCGATCCGTCCCTCCGCCGTGGCTCGCCCGCGATTCTTTGCGGCCCCATCTTGGCCGCCTTGAACCGCCGGCCCGCGGTGCTCGCCATTTTCGCCGCTCAGGCCGCCCGCGTGTTTCTTTCGTGACCTGCGTTGCCGCACGCCTGCATGACTGCGGCCCCAGTTGCCGCCTTGAGCTGCCTGCTCCGTGACCGCGACCCCGGTTGCCTCCTGCGCTGCCGCGTCAGTCGCTGGTGCTCCGCGCCGCACCGCGGTCTCTCGCCTCCGCCGTCGTGAGTTGTCACTACTACTCGAACCGGCCGCAGCCCGTGTTAACCCGCCCTCACCTCCTGCTCGCGAGTGTTTCTCTACGTCAAACCGTCTCCGGAACATATTGTTTTCGAGCGAACATGGACTCGCTGGCTTGCCGTGCCGCCGGATTACCGTGCCTTGCTCTAGCACTCTGCCCTGGCCGCTCCCAGGGATCAAGAAACTTGCGTTCAAAGAGCCGGTCTGGAAGGATCTACGTCGACTCCTGGATCATCAGTCAAGATTGAAGAAAGTTTCAGCAGCCGTATCAATGAGAGGATTGAGACGAGAAAACTAGAGTTGCCTGTTCTTGAGCCACCGTCGTTCGGGTACAACGACTGGACTTTTCACGGCAGCGATCGTACTGCTGCAGTACGCCAAGGCCGACAGGAGCTCCGTGCACGCGTGAGTCGTCCTAGGCCGTGATCTGATCCGCCGAGTTCCACATGCTGTCAGGTTTCAAGTCTCGAGAAGATTCGTGTCCGTGGGTTATTCATCGATCCGCTAATTGCTGCCTTCGCGTGCGAACGCATGCCAGAAATTAATCCACGTATTCACAAGGACCAAAGCTGATCCTGCTCAAGGCCATCAACTCAACTAGTATGACTTCTTATCACGCGTCTTTGTTCAGATTTTTTACACATCAAAGTGCTTCATCCAACTAGCGATACTACTGAAATGCAGCGGCAAAAGCGATCCTGATCGAGAAAAAGGGGTCAAGCGTCACGGCCTCGTCACGCCGCTTCGCTTGGACCGGCGGCCTCGAGTCTCCGCCTCGATTCTTATTCGAGTCGTTATGCGCATCACCTTGCCAGCTCCTCTCGCTGGCCTGCCGGTCTTCGCTTCATGCGGCCCTGTTTTGACGCCGTGGGCCGTCCTCAACGCCGAGGCTGCGCCCGAGCGGCCCGATGGCTGCTGCCGCCTAACCACGCCTCGGCGTCGCTCTGCCTCCTCTCAGCAGGTCCGCCTTCGGGCCGGCCGACCTCCACCATCGCCGCCTTGGCCTCACCCTGAGTTGCCGGGAGGGCCGAGCTCCGAGCCGCTGTCGGTGGCTCGCCTCTGCCGTGTGTCGCAGCAGCAAGCCGCCGACTGCCTTCAGCCACCGGACTCCGACTCCGAGTGGCCTCCGCTCCGACTCTGCGTCGCACCGGCGCGGCCGGGCTCCTGCGCGACCTCCCCACGGCCTCGTTTCCGCCGTCGCCCTGCCGATTGATTTGAGTTGCCTCCTCTGCCAGGCCTGCCTCCGAGCCGTTCACTTGGCGCCCGCGATGTCACGTCGGCGCCGACCTCTCCGCCACTCGTCAAGCTGGCACATGTAAGCCGCCCTTGAGTCATCTCCACCGTGGCCAGCGTTGAACCGTCGCCTAGCGAAGCCAACCCAGCGGCAAGTTGCGCATCAAGCGATCTCGCTTCACCCGTTCGCTTCGGCCGCGGAGAGCTCACTGATTACTGCCTCTTGTAGCTTTCCTGCAGTACAATATTCACAACGTCAAGCGAAGAACTCAAAGCCAAGGAACGAATTCAGCCAGCAGCCTGGCGCACATTGCAAGGCCAGGGTACGTCTTCACCCCAAGTCCTGAGGTCCAGCCTCGCAGGCGGCCAGTTGCGTGTGCACAAGACTGGTGGCACTACGTGAATCAAAGCACATCGCATTGGTTTGCTAAAAAAGACTCACTCACCTCTGAGGATAAAAAAGAGGAACATATATCTCAGTTAATTCCTACCCTGCGTACAGATCATCCGTCAACCGAACAAAAACAGGTGATATTCATCCAGATTTGTTTTATTAGCATATATAGTTTTTTGTCAAAAAACAATCACTTCGTTCTGTAATATTTTTTTATGCAGAACGACTATTAAAAGAAAAAGGATGGTGTTATACCGTGGATGCACGTTCGGCGGTGCTGCATGGCTTCACGGGCGCGCGTGTCGTGGTCCAGTTTACATCAAACGCGCCAGCTGACTCGCCCGTCGCACCGCCTTACAGCGCCACGTATGACTCGCCCGTCCGCCCTCGCGGCCGGTTCACGTGTCCGCGCCGGCTTACAACGCCGTGGCCGACTCACTGTCCGCGCTGGCTTACAAACTTCGCGGCCGACTCACCCGTTCGCAGTGGTTTGCCATGCCGCGGCCGGTTCACCCATGAACGACTCCAACTTCACCTAGCGATCATCAATTTCATGGCGGATTATTTCCGGCCTGGCACATCAGGTGATATCCATCTAAAATATATTTTATTGGTACATATTATTTTTTTGTCAAAGAGCGGTTTATCTTGTCTTGGTCTGCAATATTGTTGATGCAGGACAATTGTTCACTACATCAAAAGCGATGTGGTTAACTTGCCTGTCGCGCCGGTTTACAACACCGTGGCGGTTCATCTGTCAAGCCACCTCTAATACTGTGGGCGTCTCTACCGTCCATTTATTGCGGCTTTGGTCTACATCAACATACCGAGCCGCTTTTATGCTACATGAGCAAGTCACAGCTTAGGTAGCCCGGTTTTCTTTCAAAATGGAGGCAAATTATCATATACTATCAACCGCCGTCTACACCGGATGGCTCAATGGGCAGGCGCACAAGTCGCCGCCACTACAGTTTGGTTAACTTCAAATCGCCAGTTGGAAGGAACCATTGGCCGAGTTGCTGACACGGCTCGTACGGGATCATTTATAACCCGCCGCAGTCATCACAACCTTCCGTGAATTCACATCGTGTTATCAACACCAATGATATACAAGTTATGCCGGTTTATATCACAGTCAAATATGAGAGTTTCAAGCCAACTCCTCGAGTCACCTTGAGACTCGGGGGCTACGATGACATGACTAAGCAAATCTTGCCGGTTCTGCAAATTTAAGAACCCCAAGGCGATGGAGGGAAAGATAACCCGGTCCGGAGGCTCTTTGTTATTTGAAGGCCGTCGAATTTTTTGGCTTAGTAAGTATATAGCGATTACAAAATCCGGCTCAATGAAGAAGTTCGGATCATCGAGAAAAGGATTCGGTTTAAATCCGGCTCAAGGGAAGTCAGTCTCACTAAAGCTCTCAAGTATCCGGTTTACAATCCGGTTCAAGGGAAATATATTCTCCCGCAAAGCTCTCAAGCGCTCAAATCCGGTTTAAAAATTTCCGGTTTAAAAAGGAATTAACTTCTCGCAAGTTCGAGTTGAAAGGCCATCAGAAAATTTCCGGCTGAAAATGAAGATTCCGGTTTACAATCCGGTTCAAGGGAAAGATGTCTCCCATAAAGCTTTGAAGCTCTCAATATCCGATTCAAAATCCCGGTTCAACAAGGATTTATCTCTTGCAAAAAGTTAAAAAGGTGCCAAAGAGGACCTGCTGCCATGATGCGCGGTCCAAACATGGGTATCATGCCTTATTGGCTTATCATATTATTGATCACTTGGGGGCTTGGTCGTATCCGAACCATAGCCACGCCTCTTGATCGGCCTAGTGCCACAACATCACTTGGGGGCTTGGTGGGTATGCGAACCAATGCAACACCTTTTGATAGGCGAAAGCCACCGGATCACTTGGGGACATGGTCAAGTATGAACCGATCCACGCCTCTTGATCGGCCTAAGGCCATAGAGTCACTTGGGGGCTTGGTGAACCCGAACCATTGCCACGCCACTTGATCGGCATAATGCCACGGTTTTAGTTGGGGACCTGGCTGACTTGAACCGTAGCTACACCTTATTGGGAGCTTGGTCGTGTCCAACCATGGTAACACCATCGATCGGCTCGATAAAAGCCTCTTTTTGCAAACGGTTTTATCATTGCCTTTGCTTCCATATTTTTTCATAACTGTTATTTGATTTTTGTTGCGCTTTTAAACCGACATTGTTAATCCGTTTCAAACTGTCAATTACAAATTGGCGGAACACGGTCAAATCCTAATCCGGAGACTATCTTCCCGGTTTGATTTTATGTTGCCATCTTATTATGGAGTAAACCGGTGTTCATTAACCCGGCTTGACTTTCAATTACACATTGTCAGTACATGATCAAATCATAATCCGGAGGCTATCCGCCCGGTCTGGTTTGACTACGAGTCGCCAGTATTCTATATGGTTAAACCGGTGTTTATCACAACCCGGTACGGTTTTATCATAAACCGACACAGTATGAAAGGAGTTATCATTGCTCAAGATTGGGGTTATCACCCTTACTACAAAAGTTGGTAAACCAATGATGTGATTCAAAGTCACGGTATGATGTATTTCATTGATTATTCTTAAGTGCAGCCTTGGTTATAAACCTGGGTTATATGTTGGGCATTATGACCCGTCCGTGATAAACCGCCAGACACTTTAAACTTGTTGTATCACGAGAGACAGGTTGAATAAAGCATGATGATAAATTATCCGGTGTTTATTAACCGCCTGGCTTTAAGATGATAAATCGCCCGATATGATGAGGAATTATCCGGTGTTTGTTAACCCGACCTGGCTTTGGACTATAAGTCGCCAGTACCTATTTGGATTGCGCCATTGGAATCATGCGCTTATAAATCATTGGGTTATATTATTCAAATAGCCAAACTTGGCTGAATTTTCATTATGATATTGAATGAATAAGGTTTTCATACTGGATTATATTATCTTGAATAGCCAACATGGCTGGATTTTTTATGGTTATCAATAACCAGTATTATGATTAAGGTTTTCAAAGTGGCTTTAGCGCAATGGCTATCATATTATCAATGGATATTCTACAATGAAAGGAATAGGCCCAAGTTGCTGCTGACTTACGACCTGACACTTGGGGGCTACATTATTTCAGTTGAAATTACAAGAAATACACAAGTCTCATGTCGCTGCAAGCATGCACCATGACACTTGGGGGCTAATGCAAAGTCATTTTTTGCTCATCTTATTGAAGAACCGACTCATCATATCATAATGAGCCGGCCCTTGGGGGCTACCAATTGCTCCTGTCAAACATTCAAGGTATACAATCCTTAATCCATTATATTAAAGGGTTCATTGCTCGGTTGGTAAAACACAAAGCTCTTAACCTTGTGGACGTGGGTTCAAGCCCTACGATGGAAGCTACATTATAAGCCAGCCCTTGGGGGCTAGACATCACTGCTCAAATCTATATGATTATAATTACAAAGTCCCTGCTCATTATTGCATAATGACCCGGCCCTTGGGGGCTACACTGGTAGAAGTTTTTGAGCATCGAGCAATTACAAGTCCCAGGTTCTTTGCAAGCATGACAACCCGACACTTGGGGGCTACATAGTATGGAGTATTCAGTTTTTACTAGTCACCTTTGGGATGAACAACATGGATTTCTTTGAAAGTGGCAGTATTTATATTGAAGCAAAGTCTTAAGCCACCACTTTGTTACGCTCAAAGACTTGGGGGCTACAGGTATTATATTATTATCGAAGAAATATTTTCAAATTCTCCGATTGAGCAAACTAGGTTGACCGGCGTCACCAATCATTATGACCACAATGGCTGCAACCCGGCGTCATTAATAATGATGAACCGGCGTTGGCAACAATCATGAACCGGTGTCTGCAACAATCATGACTCGAAATTATCAAGTTTTTTAACCCGACAGGTCTTTGGCAATGATAAAACCGGCAAGTTACGCATCTTCAAACCGGTTGAATATCGGATGAGTATTTCAAGACCAATATTTCTTAAACCGGGCGCTTTGGAAGCCGACTCAAGTGGATTATTCTTCACAATATTTTTTCTATAAGAAGCCAACATCAGCAATTTGAGTATGAAGCTGGTTATTGACCCGGATTTTCTAGAAGGAGGAAATGACAAAGGACTTAAGGGCGATCGGTGCGGTCTACAAGAATTCTTAACCGGAGCACAACCTGCCAAATTTGTTCTAGTGTTTATTTTGCAGCATAAGTTTACCATGGATAAATCCAAGCTAAACTTGGGGGCTAATGTCGAGGATATACCCGTGGGCGTAAACCGGCGAAGTTAACCCGGCGGACTAGACTGACTCACTGGTAACCCGCCGAGCTTGGCGGTTCACGGGCTACCCGCCCGGTCTTGGCGGTTCATTAGTAACCCAAGGCGGGTCGGAGGAGCGACAAGACCGGTTTCCCAACTGGCGGTTCATGAAGGCAGTTCATACTATGGTGGGCCGGTTTAAGAGGAAAGGCATAAGGAATATTTGTCTTACAAGGAGTTAAGACCTGGACTTGTATCCGGTTATTATTAGAGATAGACTAGTCCTAATCCTAATAGGACTCCACATGTAACCCGCCCCTTCAACATATATAAGGAGAGGCAGGGCCCCCCAAAGAGGACAAGCTACAAGCAAACAAGAAACAATATCTAGGGCTAGACACAAAGGGGGAGCCGGCTTATGCGGCGACTCTCGATGAGCATAATGAGACCTAGCCTCAAACAACATGTAGGGCTATTCCGGATGATGTTTCCCGGGGCCCGAAGCTGTCTAAATCCTCGTCTTGTATGATGATTCGCCTAGCGTCTCTCGATTCCGCCCAACCCCTCTCAAGCTACCACATAGATGCGTTGGCCTCGCGACTAAGTCCTCACGCTAAGGACATCTGCCGTGACAAATCCACGACATATCCGTATCGCCAAGCTTGCCTTCCACGCAAGGAAAGTCCCATCCGGACATGGGACGAAGTCTTCAATCTTGTATCTTCATAGTCCAGGAGTCCGGCCAAAGATGATAGTTCGGCTATCCGGACACCCCCTAATCCGGGACTCCCTCGGAGGAGGGGAGGGCGGGTGGGGAAAAGGTGGTGGAGTGCGGATTAGCGATGGCGGCGGGGCGTAAAATGCGCTGCTGCTAAGAAAGTAGCAGCGGCGCACTTCGGTACAAGCGCCATCGCTAACCGGGACCAAAAGTGTGCCCGATTTGAAAATTAGCGGCGGCGACCTCGGAAAAACCGGCGCTCTTGCTACAGCTATAGCGATGGCGGCGGCTTGCGGCACCTGCTGCTGCTAAATGGAGTTGGGTGGGCAGCCGGTCGATATTTGTAGCGATGTGGAGTTCTGCCGAGCGCTCTGCTAAACACTTGTCGATGGCGGGTTTTCCACACCCGCGCTACTGCTAATTAGCAGCGCTCCTTTTTAAGCCACGCTGCTGCTAAGATTCTGTGTATAGGGTTTTCCCTAGTAGTGCTACATCATTCTCGAACCCATAGGGTCCGCACGCTTAACGTTCGTTGATGATATAGTACTATATGAGTTATGTGAGTTGGTGATTGAATGTTGTTGGTCCGGATGAGATCACAGACATGACGATGAGCTCGGAATGGTCCGAGGTAAAGATTGATATATAGGATGATAGTATTTGGTCACCGGAAAGGTTTCAGAAAGTACAGGGTATTTATCGGAGTGCCGGAAGGGGTTTCGGGAGGCCATCGGTAAGTGGTGGGTATCGTGGTTCTAAGTCTGACAGTAGAATGGGGGGTAGGAATGGAGAGGCAAGATCCTAGCTATGGAGTAGTTGTATACGCAAAGGATTTACGAGTTCGGGCCCTTCTCGGAGGAAGTAACAGCCCTCGTCTCGGAGCCGGAGGCGGTCATTTGGATTATATGCGTATGAGTTACGGGTGCGAACCCTTCATGCCTGTGGAGGGTGGCTTATATAGAGTGCGCCAGGACCCCAGCCAACCCACATAGCGGAGGGTTTAAGGTACATTAAGGTCAGGCGTTACTGGTAACGCCATACATAAAGTGTCATCATGACCATAAAGACTACTTAATTACAGACCGTTTGGATACAGAGTGGCTCTTGAACTCCTGGTGGTCGAGTGAGTCTTCATGGTCGAGTGTCTTTAAGTCTTTCGAGTGGAATCCTACCAGGTCATTTGAAGGCGATTTCTTCTAAGAATGTCCTTGGCGAGGTACCTTGGACAGGTTCATGACCCTACCCTAGGTACATGACTTCATCATTAGCCCCGAATGGATCGAGGTTTGAGTGAGGAAGGAGTTGATAATCTTTCCGACCTGTTTTTTGTCTTTGCGAGTGTGTCTTACTGGATCAATAACTTTTTAGTGATGGTGTCAACTTCTCTTTCGATCGCCTTGATCCATTCTTTACATCGTCGAGTGAACTTTATGAACTTGGAGATTTCCGGCTGACGGATCGGAGGAAATCTGCTGTCGACAATGCTTTCTGCTGTTAAGCGGATTTAGCGGGATCTGAATTTCGGGAAGCCTTGAAGCGGGAAGGCCGCGGTACTCGGATGGGATAAAGGCGAAAGGCGCCTCGATCTCCAGCGCCACCTTTATCGCCACGTACGCATCGCGGCTGTTCTTGAGATTTGACAGGATTGCCCGGGCCTACCAGTCAGCCACTCAGAAGCGACTTCATATAAGGCGCCGGGTGGGGTTTTTTTGAACAGTACGCCTTCATTTTCCCCCTCCCCCGTTCCCAGATTCATCTGCTTTCGCCCTGATGCTCGGCGCTGCTGCTCTGTACTGCCTTGGCGACAATGGTGAAGGAGAAGGCGGCGGTTTTGGAGTGGGCGAAGAAGAAAGCGGCAGCGAAAGCGAAGGGGAGACCGACCGATCGGGCGGATCCTCGTCGCGGTCCAGCTACCGCGAGTTGGGTCGAGGATATTGGATCCGCTCGACCATCACCCGAAGGACCTCGACGACCTGGCCAGCGAAGGACTAATCCCCACGGGTCGCCAAGGCTTCCGAGAGCGGAGTGGCAGCCTCAACCTCAGGAGGGTGAGTGTGTCCTCTTAGCCACCCATGTCGATCGCGGGTTTTCTCTACCGCCAAATCTTTTATTTCGAGGGTTTCTAAACTTTTTTGGAGCACAACTCCATCACTTCACACCCAATTCCATTGCTACCTGGTAGACTTCGGCACGGCTGCGGAGTGTTCATTTTCGCGTATTATTTGATGCAAAAGTCTCGAAGACTATTAATACCGTACTGGTATTTCTGGGCTGGTGCTCTGGAGCTAGGAGCTCTTCGCCACTTTTCGCCACCTGCCGTAGTATCCAACATGCTCTAAGGCTATGAGTTGGAGTGGCGCCTTCCGTACTATGAATTTTACAGGGTCCATTGAGCCATCCCTCCAGTACGGTTCCATGCCCTTTAGGGGTTTTTTGCTTTTTGGTATTTAACCCAGGTGCCTGGCGATGATGCACCCTTTTATTTTGGACTAGGGTTGTATTCGGGGCCGGATTATCCCAAAATTTGGTTTCAGTTTTCCAGGCGCTCTCCATCGCACATTACTTTCGTACTATGGACGCCAAGTCGGCAAAGCGTGTAATTTCACGACGACTTATGGCGTTTAGGATTCCCTTGTCCATGTAATTATTGTAGAAAAGTGAAATTGCATCTTCCTTGCGGCAGTCCTTTATCCTGTCCATAACCAGGAGGAATCTGGCCAAGTAATGGTGTACTGTTTCAGCGGGCTCTTGCCGGATTCGGGATAGATCGCTTATGTTTGGGTGGGCGGGTGGAATTAAATTCGGAACCCTGTCCAATCTAAGACTCAGGGGCCAAAAAATTTCCGAACTTGGAAGCTTGGGTTTTTGGATATTGTCCAATGAATCCAGCCCGCTGCCTGACTTTGGGTTCAGGACTTGATCGACGTCCGCCCCTCCGCGGGAATCCGGCATGGAGGGGTCGGGGATCCGGACGTAACTAGTCCTTAAGGTAGAAGGCGAATTGCCCGTCTTGTTCCTCCACCACGACAGCGTGGTGGGTAGCACAGGAGAGTTGATCTCTCTCGGATCGGTTTTAGGCCCAATCCGATGCGTGATGCATGGCGACTCGGGGCAGCGATGCGATCCAAGAGCTCGTTTAAGGAGGAGAGCTCCATCGGATCTAGCTGCTCGGCAAGTTTGAGTTAACGCGAAGATTGCTTTCGATGACCCGAGAAGTCATCGTCGGCGCGGCGGCCGAACAGGCGGTCATAAGAAAACCGCCTAGCCGGAGAGTCTGGCCGGTGGCCAAAGCTCCTTTAGCAATGGTGCCGTCTTTAAAGACGGGATGAGGCATCCTTCCTGACGGCGACAACACGGAAGGAACTCTCAATGAAAGCACCAATGTCTGTCAAAACCGGCGGATCTCGGGTAGGGGGTCCCGAACTGTGCGTCTAGGAGGATGGTAACAGGAGACAAGGGACACGATGTTTTTACCCAGGTTCGGGCCCTCTCGATGGAGGTAAAACCCTACTCCTGCTTGATTAATATTGATGATATGGGTAGTACAAGAGTAGATCTACCACGAGATCAAAGAGGCTAAACCCTAGAAGCTAGCCTATGGTATGATTGTTGTTCGTCCTACGGACTAAAACCCTCCGGTTTATATAGACACCGAAGAGGGTTAGGGTTACACAGAGTCGGTTACAATGGTAGGAGACCACGACCACTCCGCCTTCAAACCATCCGTATGCCTATCTTGAATTATCAACTAAAAATTGCGGCTAGTACAAGTCGGATCACTGGAGACCACGACCGGATTTCTTCTCTATTGATGAGTCGCCCTTGGCGTCAAACCCGCTGGTTGAGTCGCTTTGACGAGCGGGTGCAAGCCGCTGCCCCGCGGACGGTCTACCTTAACACGCCGGTCTTTGTGCTCGCTCTCATGAGCCGTTGTTGGATCCTCTCGCCGCCGCCATGGATCACCGCGTCGCCGGCCCTGCGTCACCGAGGAGCCGCCTGGAGCAGCCCCCGTGTAAAGCCACCCCGGCCTTACGCCGCCTCTGATGTTGTCGAGCTGCCATGCCCGCGACTCCACCTCGCCGATCCGTCCCTCCGCCGTGGCTCGCCGTGGTTGCTGCGGCCCCATCTTGGCCGCTTTCGAACCGCCTGCCGCAACAGTGCTCGCCATTTTCGCCGCTCAGGCCGCCCGCGTGTTTCTTTCGTGACCTGTGTTGCCGCACGCCTGCATGACTGCGACCCCAGTTGCCGCCTTGAGCTGCCTGCTCCGTGACCGCGACCCCGGTTGCCTCCTGCGCTGCCGCGTCGATCGGCGGTGTGCTCCGCGCCGCATCGCGGTCTCTCGCCTCCGCCATCGTGAGTTGTCACTACTACTTGAACCGGCCGCAGCCCGTGTTAACCCGCCCTCACCTCCTGCTCGCGAGTGTTTCTCTACGTCAAACCGTCTCCGGAACATATTGTTTTCGAGCGAACATGGACTCGCTGGCTTGCCGTGCCGCCGGATTACTGTGCCTTGCTCCAGCACTCTGCCCTGGCCGCTCCCAGGGATAAAGAAACTTGCGTTCAAAGAGCCGGCCTGGAAGGATCTACGTCGACTCCTGGATCATCAGTCAAGATTGAAGAAAGTTTCAGCAGCCGTATCAATGAGAGGATTGAGACGAGAAAACTAGAGTTGCCTGTTCTTGAGCCACCATCGTTCGGGTACAACGACTGGACTTTTCGCGGCAGCGATCGTACTGCTGCAGTACGCCAAGGCCGACAGGAGCTCCGTGCACGCGTGAGTCGTCCTAGGCCGTGATCTGATCCGCCGAGTTCCACATGCTGTCAGGTTTCAAGTCTCGAGAAGATTCGTGTCCGTGGGTTATTCATCGATCCGCTAATTGCTGCCTTCGCGTGCGAACGCATGCCAAAAATTAATCCACGTATTCACAAGGACCAAAGCTGATCCTGCTCAAGGCCATCAACTCAACTAGTATGACTTCTTATCACGTGCTGTTCAGATTTTTTACACATCAAAGTGCTTCATCCAACTAGCGATACTACTGAAATGCAGCGGCAAAAGCGATCTGATCGGAAAAAGGGGGAGGGGTCAAGCGTCACGGCCTCGTCACCGCCGCTTCGGACCGGCGGCCTCGGTCTCCGCCTCGATTCTTGTTCCAGTCGTTGTCTGCATCACCTTGCCAGCTCCTCTCGCGCTGGCCTGCCCGTCTTTGCTAGCGCGGCCCCTGTTTCGACGCCGTGGGCCGTCCTCAACGCCAGGGCTCGCCCCGAGCCGGCCCGATGGCTGCTGCCGCCTAACCACGCCTCGGCGTCGCTCTGCCTCCTCTCAGCGGGTCCGCCTTCGGGCCGGCCGACCTCCACCATCGCCGCCTTGGCCTCACCCTGAGTTGCCGGGAGGGCCGAGCTCCGAGCCGCTGTCGCTGGCTCGCCTCTGCCGTGTGTCGCAGCAGCAAGCCGCCGACTGCCTTCAGCCACCGGACTCCGACTCCGAGTGGCCTCCGCTCCGACTCTGCGTCGCACCGGCGCGGCCGGGCTCCTGCGCGACCTCCCCCACGGCCTCGTTTCCGCCGTCGCCCCTGCCGATTGATTTCGAGTTGCCTCCTCTGCCAGGGCCTGCCTCCGAGCCGTTCACTTCGGCGCCCGCAGTGTCACGTCGAGCGCTGACCTCTCCGCCACTCGTCAAGCTGGCCTGTCGCAAGCCGCCCTTGAGTCATCTCCACCGTGGCCAACGTTGAACCGTCGCCACAACGAGCCAACCCCGCGGCAAGTTGCCGCATCAAGCGGTCTCGCTTCACCCGTTCGCTTCGGCCGCGGAGAGCTCACTGATTACTGCCTCTTGTAGCTTTCCTGCAGTACAATATTCACAACGTCAAGCGAAGAACTCAAAGCCAAGGAACGAATTCAGCCAGCAGCCTGGCGCACATTGCAAGGCCAGGGTACGTCTTCACCCCAAGTCACGAGGTCCAGCCTCGCGAAGCGGCCGATTCGCGTGTGCACAAGACTGGTGGCACTACGTGAATCCAAGCACATCGCATTGGTTTGCTAAAAAGACTCACTCACCTCTCGAGGATAAAAAGAGGAACATATATCTCGATTAATTCCTACCTGCGTCACAGATCATCCACAACCGAACAAAAACAGGTGATATTCATCCAGATTTGTTTTATTAGCATATATAGTTTTTGTCAAAAACAATCACTTAGATCTGTAATATTTTCTTATGCGAGCGACTATTAAGAAAAGGATGGTGTTATATCGTGGATGCACGTTCGGCGGTGCTGCATGGCTTCCGGCGCCGGCGTGTCGTGGTCCGATTTACATCAAACGCGCCACCGACTACTTCCGCCGCACAGACCGCTTTACAGCGCCACGTATGACTTCCGCTGTCGCCCTCGCGGCAGTTCACGTGTCGCGCCCGGCATAACGCCGTGGCCGACTCACTGTCCGCGCTGGCTTACAAACTTCGCGGCCGACTCACCCGTTCGTAGTGGTTTGCCATGCCGCGGCCGGTTCACCCATGAACGACTCCAACTTCACCTAGCGATCATCAATTTCATGGCGGATTATTTCCGGCCTGGCACATCAGGTGATATCCATCTAAAATATATTTTATTGGTACATATTATTTTGTCAAAGAGCAGTTTATCTTTGTCTTGGTCTGCAATATTGTTGATGCAGGACAATTGTTCACTACATCAAAAGCGATGTGGTTAACTTGCTGTCGGCGCCGGTTTACAACACCGTGGCGGTTCATCTGTCAAGCCACCTCTAATACTGTGGGCGTCTCTACCGTCCATTTATTGCGGCCTGGTCTACATCAACATACCAGCCGCACTTTTTGCGCATGAGCAAGTCACAGCTTGGGTAGCCGGTTTTCTTTCAAAATGGAGGCAAATTATCATATACTATTAACCGCCGTCTACACCGGATGGCTCAATGGGCAGGCGCACAAGTCGCCGCCAGTACGGGTTGGTTAACTTCAAATCGCCCGGTTGGAAGGAACCATTGGCGAAAGTTCTTGACACGGCTCATACGGGATCATTTATAACCCGCCGCAGTCATCACAACCTTCTATGGATTCACATCGTGTTATCAACACCAATGATATACAAGTTATGCCGGTTTATATCACGGTCAATTATGGAGAGTTTCAAGCCAACTCCTCGAGTCACCTTGAGACTCGGGGGCTACGATGACATGACTAAGCAAATCTTGCCAGTTTCAGCAAATTTAAGAACCCCAGGACGATGGAGGGAAAGATAACCCGGTCCCGGAGGCTACTGTTATTTGAAGGCCGTCAGAAAATTTCCGGCTTAGTAAGTATATGACAGTTACAAAATCCCGTCTCAATGAAGAAGTTCCGGATCATCGAGAAAGGATTCCGGTTTAAAATCCGGCTCAAGGGAAGTCAGTCTCACTGAAGCTCTCAAGTATCCGGTTTACAATCCGGTTCAAGGGAAATATATTCTCCCGCAAAGCTCTCAAGCGCTCAAATCCGGTTTAAAAATGTCCGATTCGAAAAGGAATTAACTTCTCGCAAGTTCGAGTTGAAAGGCCATCAGAAAATTTCCGGCTGAAAATGAAGATTCCGGTTTACAATCCGGTTCAAGGGAAAGATGTCTCCCATAAAGCTTTGAAGCTCTCAATATCCGATTCAAAATCCGGTTCAACAAGGATTTATCTCTTGCAAAAAGTTAAAAGGTGCCAAAGAGGACCTGCTGCCATGATGCGCGGTCCAAACATGGGTATCATGCCTTATTGGCTTATCATATTATTGATCACTTGGGGGCTTGGTCGTATCCGAACCATAGCCACGCCTCTTGATCGGCCTAGTGCCACAACATCACTTGGGGCCTTGTTCGTTACCGAACCAAGGCAACACATTTTGATAGGCGAAAGCCACCCGGATCACTTGGGGACATGGTCAAGTATGAACCAGATCCGCACGCTCTTGATCGGCCTAAGGCCATAGAGTCACTTGGGGCTTGGTGAACCAGACCATTGCCACGCCACTTGATCGGCATGATGCCACGGTTTTAGTTGGGGACCTGGCTGACTTGAACCATAGCTACACCTTATTGGGAGCTTGGTCGTGTCCAACCATGGTAACACCATCTGATCGGCTCAGTAAAGCCTCTTTTTGCAAACGGTTTTATCATTGCCTTTGCTTCCATATTTTTCATAACTGTTATTTGATTTTTGTTGCGCTTTAAACCGACATTGTTAATCCGTTTCAAACTGTCAATTACAAATTGGCGGAACACGGTCAAATCCTAATCCGGAGACTATCTTCCCGGTTTGATTTTATGTTGCCATCTTATTATGGAGTAAACCGGTGTTCATTAACCTGGCTTGACTTTCAATTACAAATTGTCAGTACATGATCAAATCATAATCCGGAGACTATCCGCCTTGATGCAGTTTGACTACGAGTCGCCAAGATTATATATGGTTAAACCGGTGTTTATCACAACCCGATGCGGTTTTATCATAAACCGACCACGATATGAAAGGAGTTATCATTGCTCAAGATTGGGGTTATCACCCTTACTACAAAAGTTGGTAAACCAATGATGTGATTCAAAGTCACGGTATGATGTATTTCATTGATTATTCTTAAGTGCAGCCTTGGTTATAAACCTGGGTTATATGTTGGGCATTATGACCCGTCCATGATAAACCGCCAGACACTTTAAACTTGTTGTATGCGTAGAGACAGGTTGAATAAAGCATGATGATAAATTATCCGGTGTTTATTAACCGGCTGGCTTTAAGATGATAAATCGCCAAGATATGATGAGAAATTATCCGGTGTTTGTTAACCCGGCACGGCTTCTGGACTATAAGTCGCCAAGACCTATTTGGATTGCGCCATTGGAATCATGCGCTTATAAATCATTAGGTTATATTATTCAAATAGCCAAACTTGGCTGAATTTTCATTATGATATTGAATGAATAAGGTTTTTCATACCGAATTATATTATCTTGAATAGCCAACATGGCTGGATTTTTTATGGTTATCAATAACCAGTATTATGATTAAGGTTTTCAAAGTGGCTTTAGCGCAATGGCTATCATATTATCAATGGATATGATTTATTCTACAATGAAAAGAATAGGCCCAAGTTGTCACGACTTACGACCCGGCACTTGGGGGCTACATTATTTCAGTTGAAATTACAACAAATACACAAGTCTCATGTTGCTGCAAGCATGCACCATGACACTTGGGGGCTAATGCAAAGTCATTTTTTTCTCATCTTATTGAAGACCCGACTCATCATATCATAATGAGCCGGCCCTTGGGGGCTACCAATTGCTCCTGTCAAACATTCAAGGTATACAATCCTTAATCCATTATATTAAAGGGTTCATTGCTCGGTTGGTAAAACACAAAGCTCTTAACCTTGTGGACGTGGGTTCAAGCCCTACGATGGAAGCTACATTACAAGCCAACCCTTGGGGGCTACACATCACTGCTCAAATCTATATGATTATATTTACAAAGTCCCTGCTCATTATTGCATAATGACCCGGCCCTTGGGGGCTACACTGGTAGAAGTTTTTTGAGCATCAGGGAATTACAAGTCCCAGGTTGTTGCAAGCATGACAACCCGCACTTGGGGGCTACATAGTATGGAGTATTCAGTTTTACTAGTCACTTTGGGATGAACAACATGGATTTCTTTGAAAGTGGCAGTATTTATATTGAAGCAAAGTCTTAAGCCACCACTTTGTTCTGCTCAAAGACTTGGGGGCTACATGTATTATATTATTATCAAAGAAATATTTTCAAATTCTCTGATTGAGCAAACTAGGTTGACAAGCGTCACCAATCATTATGACCCTGTGGCTGCAACCCGGCGTCATTAATAATGATGAACCGGCGTTGGCAACAATCATGAACCGGTGTCTGCAACAATCATGACTCAAAATTATCAAGTTTTTATAACCCGACAGTCTTTGGCAATGATAAAACCGGCAAGATTCTGCATCTTCAACCCGGTTGAATATCAGATGAGTATTTCAAGACCAATATTTCTTAAACCGGCGCTTTGGAAGCCGACTCAAGTGGATTATTCTTCACAATATTTTTTCTATAAGAAGCCAACATCAGCAATTTGAGTATGAAGCTGGTTATTGACCGGATTTTCTAGAAGGAGGAAATGACAAAGGACTTAAGGGACGATCAGTGCGGTCTCTACAAGAATTCTTAACCGGAGCACAACCTGCCAAATTTGTTCTAGTGTTTATTTTGCAGCATAAGTTTACCATGGATAAATCCAAGCTAAACTTGGGGCTAATGTCGAGGATATACCCGTGGGCGTAAACCGGCGGAAGTTAACCCGGCGGACGATTTACTCACTGGTAACCCGCCCGAGCTTGGCGGTTCACGGGCTACCCGCCGGTCTTGGCGGTTCATTAGTAACCCGGGCGGCGGGTCGAGGAGCGACAAGACCGGTTTCCCAACCGGGCGGTTCATGAAGGCCGGTTCATACTATGGTGGTCATGTTTAAGAGGAATGGCATTATGAATATTTTTCTTACTAGGAGTTAAGAACTTGACTTGTTTACGGTTTTTATTAGAGATAGACTAGTCCTAATCCTAATATGACTCCACATGTAACCCACCCTTCAACATATATAAGGAGGCGGGGCTCCCCAAAGGGGACAAGCTACAAGCAAACAAGAAACAATATCTAGGGCTAGACACAAAGGGGAGCCGGCTTATGCGGCGACTCTCGATGAAACATAATGAGACCTAGCCTCAAACAGCATGTAGGGCTATTCCGGATGATGTTTCCGGGGCCCAAGCTGTCTAAATCCTCGTCTTGTATGATTATTACGCCTAGCGTCTCGATTCCACCCAACCCTCTCAAGCTACCACATAGATCGTTGGCCTCGCGACTAAGTCCTCACGCTAAGGACATCTGCCGTGACAAATCCACGACATATCCGTATCGCCAAGCTTGCCTTCCACGCCAAGGAAAGTCCCATCCGGACACGGGACGAAGTCTTCAATCTTGTATCTTCATAGTCCAGGAGTCCGGCCAAAGATGATAGTTCGGCTATCCGGACTCCCCCTAATTCGGGACTCCCTCAGAGGGGGAGGGGGAGGACGGGTGGGGAAAAGGTGGTGGGTGCGGATTAGCAGTAGCGCGGGACGTAAAACGCGCTGCTGCTAAGAAAGTAGCAGCAGCGCGCTTTCGGTACAAGCGCTACTGCTAACCGGGACCAAAAGTGTGCCCGATTTGAAAATTAGCAGCAGCGACCTCAGAAAAACCGCGCTACTGCTACAGCTATAGCAGTAGCGCGGCTTGCGGCACCCTGCTGCTGCTAAATGGAGTTGGGTGGGCACTGTCGGTCGATATTTGTAGCAGTGTGGGTTACGCCGAGCGCGCTACTGCTAAACACTTGTCAGTAGCGGGTTTTCCACACCCGCGCTACTGCTAATTAGCAGCAGCGCTCCTTTTTGAGCCACGCTGCTGCTAAGATTCTGTGTATAGGGTTTTCCCTAGTAGTGCTACATCATTCTCGAACCCATAGGGTCCGCACGCTTAACGTTCGTTGATGATATAGTACTATATGAGTTATGTGAGTTGGTGATTGAATGTTGTTCGGAGTCCGGATGAGATCACAGACATGACGATGAGCTCCGGAATGGTCCGGAGGTAAAGATTGATATATATGATGATAGTATTTGGTCACCGGAAAGGTTTCGAGAAAGTGAGGGTATTTATCGGAGTGCGGAAGGGGTTTCGGGAGGCCATCGGTAAGTGGTGGGTATCGTGGTTCTAAGTCTGACAGTAGAATGGGGGGTAGGAATGGAGAGGCAAGATCCTAGCTATGGAGTAGTTGTATACGCAAAGGATTTACGAGTTCAGGCCCTTCTCGGAGGAAGTAACAGCCCTATCGTCTCGAGGCAGGAGGCGGTCATTTGGATTATATGCGTATGAGTTACAGGGTGCGAACCCTTCACTGTGGAGGGGTGGCTTATATAGAGTGCGCCAGACCCCAGCCAACCCATCGTAAGCGGAGGGTTTAAGGTACATTAAGGTCAGGCGTTCTTGTAACGCCATACATAAAATCATCATGACCATAAAGACTACTTAATTACGCACCGTTTGGATACTGAGTGGCTCTTGAACTCCTGGTGGTCGAGTGAGTCTTCATGGTCGAAAGTGTCTTTAAGTCCGTCGAGTGGAATCCTACCAGTCATTTGGAAGGCAGTTTCTTCTAAGAATGTCCTTGGCGAGGGTACCTTGGACAGGTTCATGACCCTACCCTAGGTACATGACCTCATCATTAGCCCCCGAATGGATCGAGGTTTGAGTGAGGAAGGAGTTGATAATCTTTCCGACCTGTTTTTTGTGCTGCGAGTGTGTCTTACTCTGGATCAATAACTTTTTAGTGATGGTGTCAACTTCTCTTTCAGTCGCCTTGATCCATTCTTTACATCTGTCGAGTGAACTTTATGAACTTGGAGATTTTCGGCGGCGGATCGGAGGAAATCTCTTTATCGACAAGTTGCTTTCTGCTGTTAAGCGGATTTAGCGGGATCCGAATTTGGAAGCCTTGGCGAAAGCGGGAAAAGGCCGGTACTTTCCGGATGGGATAAAGGCGAAGGTGCCTCGATCTCCACGCCACCTTTATCGCCATGTGCAGCCTTGCGGCTATGCGGGATTTGACAGGATTGCCCGGGCCTACCAGTCAGCCACTCGGAAGCGACTTCATATAAGGCGCCGGGTGGGGGATTTTTGAACAGTACGCCTTCATTTTCCCCCTCCCCCGTTCCCAGATTCATCTGCTGCGCCCACGGTCTGCTCGGTAGCTGCTTTGCTCTGTACTGCTTTCATGGCGACAATGGTGAAGGAGAAGGCAGCGGTTTTGGAAGCGGCGAAGAAGGCGACCAGCGAAGGGAGACCGACCGGTCGAGGCGGATCCTCGTCAGCGTCCAGCCTGCCAGCGAGGTTGGGTCGAGGAGATTGGATCCGGCTCGACCATCACCGGAAGGACCTCGACGACCTGGCCAACGAAGGACTAATCCCCCACGGGTCAGCAAGGCTTCCAGGAACGGAGTGGCAGCCGCAACCTTAGGAGGGTGAGTGTGTCCTCTTAGCCACCCATGTCGATCGCGGGTTTTCTCTACCGCCAAATCTTTTATTTCGAGGGTTTCTAAACTTTTTTGGAGCACAACTCCATCACTTCACAGACAACTCCATTGCATATCTCGCCTATTTCGTGTCCTTGTGCGAAAACTTCTTGGGTTGTCGGCCATGACCGGGGCCTCTTCAAACATATATTCACTTGTCGCTCTTAGACGGTGAAAAGGCTAGTCCGAATGACGAAAGAACCCAAGTAATCCAGAGGTGTGGGGGTCTTGGGGTCCAGATGAGGGGTAAGAGCGCCTTTCCAGCCATGACCCTTCTCGACTCAGTTAGAGGGTGGCAGTCGACCTGGTTCTACTGCCAAGACCAGCCGACGACAGGGCAGTCGACTGGCCTCCCTCCTTTCTCCATGGATCGAGTGAACAGGCCATCCTTTCTGAGAGTGCTTCCGGAGGAGAAGCCCCAAGTGAAAATGTTGATGGAACGTGTAGTCCAGCTCATTCAAGGACGGAGTGACCGACATGGATCTTCTAGAGGTTTTCCTTCGACAAACAAGATTCAGCCACTCCAATACCGAGGCCACCCGATGTGGTTGTACTCTGGTACCGAAGACACCACTTGGGTTCACCCAGAGGAGGTCGACGATGCCACCTTGGAGAGGTGGATGACTGCCATCACAGGGAACAAAGATAACCCTCGTGGAGCTAGGAGGATTCCACCACTCGACCAATCTTACGAACCCGGATACAGGTATGACCACTTATCTCCATTTGTGATCCTGCTTTCATTCATTACTGTTTTCTTGCCGCAATCGGCGATTGACCTTTGTCTTGTTTTGTTGTCTTCCGTGCCACCACCGAGATGTACTTTCGATGCTCAACGGGGCACAAGAACAAGTCGAAGAAGAAGAAGGAAGCGGGGCGAAAGCCGTGGAGGAATGGAGTCAGACGGTGAGGAGGACGAGGGAAATGACTACTGGTGAAGAGGAGGAGGAGGAAGAGGAGGAAGAAGTCGATCCTCCTCGCTTTCGGAAAGGCGGTCCAAGCTGACACATGATCCGCGGTCGGCCTTAGCGGTAAGGCTATCGCGCCTGTGGGGACAGTCAGCAAGCGTCCTCGACGACCTCTCCAAAGACCGGCGAGAAAGCGCCGAAGCAGCCCCGAGCAACGCCATCAAAGCCGACGAAGGCCCTGCCCAAGATGAGGATGGCCATTCCCACCATTTCTGGGTAACAACAGAACTTGTGTTTTCCTGTTTAACACGAGTGTACTTTTGGTCGACTCGTTGACTGATCAACTGATTTCTGAAATCTGCAGCGCTGCCACCTCCGAGACCTCAGCTAAGCACGAAGACCAGGAAATGGAAGATGTCGCCACCTCCAACCTTGGTATGATCTCTGCAGTTTCGCCTTATGGTCGATTGGATTTCTGTTTTTACCTTTGAATCTTTCTTGTAGTTCCACCTCATGTCATTGATCTCCCTGACGACGACGATGAAACACCGCTGAGGAAGAGGAAGAACAAAAAGGTGCCTGATGGCAAGGTTGCTCAAGTTGTATCAGTGCCTGAGACGCTGGTTCACGAGGGGGGCAACACCTCTCGGGCTTCTGTGTCTTTTGCTATGCCGCTGACGAGTGTCCAGGCCTTCATCGCCGATTGCTGATCCGCCTTCCCTTTTGCCACACACCACGTCCGGAAGACCAAGTGAGTGCTGCTAAGGAGGCCATACGCCAGTGTGGATCATGATGGAGCAAGTGAAGGTGGTCCGGAAGCCAAGCCAGTGACTTATGATGCTAAGCTCAGCCCTTGAGAGCAATGTCCAAGTAAGTTGGTCGCTGCTTGTTACTGTTAGGATATGCTACCCAAACTTCTTCTTTCTCAAGATTTTCACATCTGACACCCACCTTGGGTGGGTGTAGTCGATTGGATTTTTGTCTTTGGTGGGGGCATCTTTGAGTGCACCCACTGGGTGTAGTCCCGAGACTATGGTGGATCGTGGGCGATCGACTATAGTCTTTATACTTTGAACTTCTTCACTCGGTGCAGTGGGCCATGTCGAATGGAACCTTGGAACCAGTGGGGGCACGCTTAGTGCACCCAGGTGTAGTCCCGAGACTATGGTGGACTCTTGTGGCATCGACTATAGTCTAAAGAACTGTTTTTTATGACCGCGTGGCTGATCACGACAGCTTAGCTATGGTCTTAGGATCATAACCTTTTACCTCTTTCCGGTCGAGTGAACCGAATTAAAAACCAGTGGGGCACGCTGAGTGCACCCTTCGAGTGTAATCCAGACTCTTGCCGAATGTTTTGATTCATTTGTAGTCTTAGAAATGCTACAATTTTTCCTTAGTCACTGGGAAGTGACCTGTCTTTGATGTTTTGTCGATTGACTCTTCGCGAAATCTTGCGAGCTTGTAGCTTGCTATCTTTGAGTTGGAGAACAAACAGATCTAGCTCAACCTTGACTTGAAGCTTGCTCGGAGAACTTGCAAAGGCAAAGAGACGAAGAAAAGGTATAGGTGGTGAGAACTTGACGATCGCTCTTTGTCCTTGTCGGTGTCAAAACCGACGGATCTCGGGTAGGGGTCCCGAAGCTGTGCGTCTAGGCGGATGGTAGCAGGAGACAAGGGACACGATGTTTTTACCTGTGTTCGAGCCCTCTCGATGGAGGTAATACCCTACTCACCCGCTTGATTAATATTGATGATATGGGTAGTACAAGAGTAGATCTACCACGAGGATCGTAGAGGGCTAAACCCTAGAAGCTAGCCTATGGTATGATTGTTGTTAGATCCTCTGGACTAAAACCCTTCGGTTTTATATAGACACCGAATAGGGTTAGGGTTACAGTCGGTTACAATGGTAGGAAATCTACATATCCGTATCGCCAAGCTTGCCTTCCACGCCAAGGAAAGTCCTATCCGGACACGGGATGAAGTCTTCAATCTTGTATCTTCATAGTCCAGAGTCCGCCAAAGATGATAGTTCGACTATCCGGACACCCCTAGTCCAGACTCCCTCGGTAGCCCACGAACCCGGGCTTCAATGACGCAGCGAGTCCGCGGCGCATATTGTCTTCGGTGATTGCAAGGCGGGTTCCTCCTCCGAATACTTTATAGAAGGTTTTGAACACAAGGATGAGTGTCCGGCTCACGCAAAACAAATTCCACATAACACCGTGAGAGAGAATAATTTTTGCACAGATCTTGCTGACGTTTTCCGCGGCGTGACATCACACCACGACCAGGCTTTATTCAAATCGTTTTTTACTGTCCCACCTCAGCACGTTTAGCGAGGCGGTTTCCTTGGCACGTCTTATCAAAGCGTAGATCGCGCCCCCTTATTCCGGGATTCTCATCAATACGGACGTAGGTAACTTCCAACCCGTGCCGATTGGCACGCTCCTCCTATCGAGCGAGTCCCAATCGACCGCAGGAGGGCTCTTGATATTCAACCTCTTTATAATGAGACCAAGGCCCTCTTCTTTTCCACCCTCCATCGGATTAGCCTCGCGCTTTGAGTTCTAGCACCCAAAGCTTGATTTAGGCGCTTGGACCTTCGACGTTGTCCGGCTCCGACCAGCTCGGCCGATGGGTGCCTTCTTCCGTCCACGAGAAGAAGATGCGCTAAAGCTGCGAGACGCCGGTATCTAACCGGCGAGATTTCGCATTCCCACTCCGAGCAATGAGAGCGTGGTGTTGTGTCTCACTTCCTTGAGGTTTAGGCTTCCGATGGATCCCCTTTGTCTTGGGGGTGATGTTTTATTATGGGCTGGATTTCGCATGATTTGAATCCGAGTCCATCCTCCACATCTCGTCATTCATTGTCGATGTGAAGCCTTCCTCCATATTACCCCTCACTTTGGATTGTGGCTCCAAGACCTTCAAGGTGGAGCCGAAGATGATCGAGGGCAACAAAGCGGAGTGCTGGGCGGTCATAAGCAAGTGTCTTGATGCTCCATGGCTGAGGCTCTTTTCAAGAGGAGTTCGGTTTGTGGCAGCAGGAGTGGTTTTATATCACCGCTCGAGGCACCAAATGGATAAGCGCCACCCGCCTTCCGCTCAGTCCACCACAAAGTACGGCTGCATCATGGGTCAACCGGGGCTCGGCTGAGGGCCGTCCAAGGTCGTTCCACTGTGCGAGGCCGTATTCGAGACCTCCAAGAAAGAGAGATCAATCTGGTCATAGTCGCGCAGGTTATGCTTATTCGGGCGCTTCTGCCCTCTGCAAACATCGCCCTCTCGCGTATGTGGGAGTTTAATCCGAGGACCACGAGCTCTCCAACATTTTATGGGCGCGAGCCTTTGTGGAGATGTATAAAGCTGTTCTTCTGATCACAAGAGAAGTGTCCGGACTTGACCGAGGACGCATGAGTCTAAGCTGCAATCGCCTTTGGATACTCAAGTAAGTAGTCCTGTAACCGGACAGGTTGTTCATTCATTTATCATATATATGCCCTTTAAGGGAGCCGTTTCTTGAACAGGAGTGGATAGCCAAGGCAAAGTTGATAAGGTGTCCGGCTCCCCTCCTGGAGACCACGCCGGATCCCATACTGACCAAGATGTTGAAGGCCGCGCCTTTTAAAGAAGGCGAAGGGGGGGAGCAAGGATCCTACCCTCCAAAGGGAGAGAGATAGTGGCCCGCTCAAGAGAAGACCCCGGAAGTCAAGGCCTCAAAAGCAGGGAAAGAAGTCTTCGTCCAGAAGTCCGGTGCCGGGAAGTACCTCAGCCGCACTATTTCTGAGAGATCAGCCCTCCAATGGCCCGTAAGTAAAAGGAAAGAGGTCTTGTGAATAAAGAACATCCTACATTTATTTCTCTCAAGATAACCGAAATTGTACCTTGTAGTTCGGATCTCCAGCCCTTCTCGTGAGCTTCGTCTTAGCAGGATCTTCGTCCCGGAGATGAGAGAGGCGAAACGCCTCACCTACTCGGCGCGCTTTCATGCGGCGCGAATGGCCTTCGAAAGGTGTATGCGTCACACGGAGAGAAGTTTCTGAAGTCCGGCGAAGGGCGGAAAGGTCCCGGCGCCAACCGGGCGGCGTCTTGATGGAGGCTGAAGGATCTGCCTTGGTGCGTCTATCTCCAGAGAAGATCACCGTGCGCTAATGGCTATGGTAATTGGAAAGAATTGCATCTGCTGAGAGCGGATTGCATAAACCGCCGAAGCTTACTTGTCGACGGGGTTTGAGGTACGAAAAAAATGATAGTACCTTCGGCGATTATGCATATAGAATCGCACTGTATAGATAAGTAGCCCGAGACTACAGTATATTGTTGTCAAAAGCGTGACATCATGCCGAGGATCATAATCTCGAGTATTAACATGTCGCCCATTCCTATATGCGTAACAGGTGGCGGGAAATAGGTCCGTGTGGCCAGCGGATCTGATGTGATCATTGCCGAATCGAAGCGGCAACGCGGCTCGACGGCCGAGGCGGATCACGGACATCGCTGCTGGTCAATAAGCGGTTTAGCTGAGTCGTTACAAGGTGTGCGGCTTTCTCCGCGGACACACAGTAAGGGAAGTTTAAGCGCCCATGCGCTTCACTACTTGTATGCGTTTTGATGCGTATGGTGCCGCCTCTTTGTGGAGAGGTACTGCGGGCGTAGAACTTCGCCGAGCTAAAAGCAAGCCCGGAAGAGGTAATGTCGGCGGCGCTTTTAAAGGCGGCCAAGAGCTGAAAAACTGGCTGAGCAGGCTGCTCAACTGCTTAGAAGCAAAGAGGAAATGGCCAATATGGTCACGAAGCTAAAGAATGCTACCGACCGCTCACGGGGTTCTTTGAAAAAGAAGCGTCAAGCGGAACAAGAGGACGCTGAAAAAGGCCACCGCCGGGAAAGCCAAGGATGCCCGTTCAGCGATAGGAGAGCTGCCAAGGAGGAGCTGAGTCGGGCCTCGTTGATATTGCGGCCGGAAAGCCGCCGTTTTACTGCTGCGGAGGAAATACTCTGAGATCCCGAAGTATGCTCGGTTGGACAAGCTGTGGAGTTCGGAGGATGCTTTTATCTGGACTTTAGCGGCGAAGCTGCGGTGACGCGAATTGAAGCACTTCTCTGTGGCGAAGAGCGCGCTGTAATGGAAAAGCTATATTGGTGCGCGAATTCCATAGTCCGAAAGGCGTCCACTTCCGTTGACCACGATCGGAATTGGTCAAATGGGCCGAGCTGAATCGATTGTCCGGACTTGCCGCATGAAGCATGTCACTTGACTCATTTGTGGCCAGCGTGACCCTAGCGAAGAGTTATTTTGGCTTAGTCTGCGGCAGTTCCTTGGTGCGGTACAGCGTATCGACGCAATGGAAGTGGTCGGGCGTGTATTGAGGGGGCGCGGGTGGCTCTTGCCCGTGTCAAGGCATACTGGGCTGAGATGAAGGCTACACCGATATTGCGTCCCCAGATTCGGACGGAAGCTTCGAGCATTTACGGTCGAGCGCTATTTTGAGGAAGTACTTGGTCGCTACCGCTTAATAGAGCGCGTAGCGATGTTTGAAAGGATGTTAGTGTTTGAATGACATGTGTAATTTTATGAAACAATGTTTCGATTTAATATAAGAGCTTTTTGTACTTGTGCCTTCAAGTAGCAAACTTTACCTCCTGTCTGACCCGTTGATGGTTATATGTATATAACTTTGAAAGATGGTAATCTTGACGGCTTTCCCATTTACGCCTACTCATTAGTGCTTGAGGAAATTGTTGGTAAAGAAGTCGTGCTTTCACAATTTTCATAATCCAACGTCTTGGTCCTATAAAGGAGGTGGTAGAGAAAGCAAACTAGGCAAACTCGGACTATAATGCTTTATCACTTTCACTTAGCCATAGGAGGTTCGATGGTGGGGCTACTATATAGCCCACAAGGCACCGCAGACTCTCCCGAATTTGGGGTGCTGTGATGTGCACTGACGGAAACAGTCATACCGTTAATGCTTGAGGAATTCTAAACATTCCGGTGAGTCATCGAGTGGTTGACTAGTCTCCCCGCTATATCATGGACAGTCAGTTTTTGGCTTTCTCATCTTTGAGGTGCTTTCGCCACGGCCGAACCCAGGGCACAATCGCAGTAGTTCTCCTGGTGCCGCTGTTAAGCCGATACAGAGCGGAACGTAAGGCAGCAAAACACAGGAGCCGGGCAAACCCAACATTTGACCAAAGACTTGATCTCTTTGAAGCTGATGCATATAAAGGCTCTAACTCGAGACGCCGAATACTCCCTAAGGTATTAACCGGCCTTTTATAAAGCCGGGCGAACAATGCCTCTTTTGGTAACAAAGCCCCTAGTGTCCAGGTGTACGCGGCGAGATTCTAACGCGGCCGATGCCAAAACGCCTTGACCTCCCTCCTCTCGGTTAACATAAGAGACCTGGGGATGAGTAACAACAAGAGATACCGAAAAGCGTTTACGCAGTGGTCTTAATCTGAAAAGAATCCTTTTGCAACGGGTCCTGCTTTGCCGCACGCCCTGCGTCTCGCGTGTGTCCTCATGCAGTTCGCATTCTTGGTACGGGTATGGAAGTAACGCTGCCTTCATGCCGTGAAGCAGAGAGAGGAACTTAGTTTCTGAAAGAAGATCGTGCTAAAATGTAATAAAAATGAGAGTATGATTCAAAAAATGAACAAAATTGAGCTTTATTGTCTCTTGTTGTACATGCGTGGAACCCTTGTAAGGAGGGTACGCAGCAGCCGGTAAAGCTTTATCATGTTTATTTATGCTTGGGACTCGCCGGACATTATTAAAGTCCGGGGTCCGAACGACCTGCTTTAGGACGCTTTTGGCCAACATAATTATTATTGGTGTGAGGTAACTGTTAAGGCAGTCCTCACAATCTTTCCTTGAGGACAACACGCGACGCTTCAATTTAATGAAATGGATGCCTCGTGGACCCGGAGCATTTTAAGTTTAAGAGATGCATAATCGCGGTATTGCGTTAAAAGCGAGCGGAAGCTTACGGCGTCTCGATGAGTGTTTGATGGGCTACTTTTAAATGGGGCGATGGAAAACCAATCTTTTCGCGGGATTTTAAGTTATCGGGGTGAAACCCGAACACATAACTTCCAGACTGTAGGGAAGCCCGATGACAATGGGCATATGTGCTCGGCATTATTCCTTTGGAAGGAAGTGTTAAGCTATGGCTAATCCTCGTTTTGGGTTTATCCCCATGTTAAGTGGGATTGTGTCACGATATAGCAGGTTTAAATAAAGCTGCCGCTGTCACATTAGGACTTGGCGTAAATTGAAAACCGTCGATTATAGGTTCTAGTATCAAGGCAGTCCATCCTGCGGCTTCCGGATACTTTCGGAGTAGTACTGATGAGTTTCCAATGTAATTGGTTTTGACAACTGATTATTTGGAACTCGCTGGAGGTAACGTTTAAAGCGGCGTAATTCAATGTGGGTGCCGCTTATATTTTCCCCTTTTGTTACTTGGAAGTAAGCCATTTCTTTGTTTTGACCTCTTGTGGGAAATTCTTTTTGTTTTCCGGAGCTCTTTGCTTAGGTGGTGCTCGTCATCATCCCTCACTTTGATATGTCGAAGCCCCTTGTGATTCGGGCGTTGAGTCTGCCGGATTCGCTTTGAAGACCCAAAGCAATCTCTGTGGGTATGGTTTGCGAGCTTCCCACGAGAGTCATCAGGATTTGGGTATCTTAAGTCCAAGATTTTGTTTAGTTGGATAGCTCATCAGCTGTATTATCCTTAAGGGGCAGTTTTTATTGTTCTGTCATGGAGCTTTTGAATCGGCGTTGATCGCCAAGCTCTTTTGACTGCTCCCTTAATCAAGTGGCTGGTCCTTGTATTGCGCTGCGGTTTCCATTCCCATCCCCCACTTTCGGATGTACTTGGGTCATTGGTATCAAGCATCTTGCCTAGCTACTTATCCTCTCCCGCTGCAATAAGCGGGTCATGAGGAAACATTGTTAGTGCGGCCATTGTTCTTGGCTTTTCCTGGCGGTGTCTGGCGAGCCATTCGCCTTGGGCGTTATGTTTTAAAAGCTACTAAGGCTTTCAAGGCGTCCGGGACAATCGGGACTATTTGATTCTTTTTGGTGAGAAACCTGTTCCTTAATTTTCAATGACTCTCCGGGCTGTTGGGTTAAGTGACTTAAATGCGCTCATGGGGCTTCTGAGGCTCCGAGACATAGGTTCCACGAAATTGGTCGAAAAAGCATCCTCAAGCTCTTCCCAACTTCACCAATGGTGTTTTCGGGGAGGCTTTTTAAGCCAATGCCGGGCTATGGCCTTTCGAGCTTGAGGGGTAGTGGTATTTTATGGCGTGAGATCATCCTCCTCTGTGCCATGTGTTTGTGGAGGATATAATCCCCCTCCAATCCAGACTCCGAAAGTGCATTGTTCCGTCAGATGCCTCTATGTTTACTGGTTTGAATCCTGGGCTTGAAATTCATGATCCAAAGCACGCCCATCGGTGAAACATAGAGGTGCTTGGCATACTTCAGATGTTGGGTGTGCCGTGATGTTCGGATATTCGGGACGTGTTGTATTGCTTTCGCCCTGAGATCTCTTGTCTCCTTTGCCCGTAGATCGATCTAATTGGGCCATCCTTTTGGTCTTGCGGATCTCATCGCGGATCGCGTCTTGTAAACTTGTGTCAGGTATGGCTACCATTTACACGCTCGTTCTGCCATGTGGTCGCCTATCCGACCCGACGGCCTCTTTTGTTTTTTGATCGTAGGGGCTTCCCTCGGCCTCCTCATCGAATTCGGGCGATAGTTTGCTCTTTGGGTAGCTCTTTGCTTGGTAGTGATGCGCCGCCATATTTGTTCCTGCAGATGTTGAGTACCTTACTCCATCTCAATATTCGGAGTGAGTGCGTCTTTCCGCTGTTCCGCCAGCCTGCTGTTTACCTTTTTCAAGCTCACAGCGCTAGTAGATGGCGAGGAGCTCTTTGTGGAGGTTCTTTCCGATCCAATCGACGCGTGTCCGGGCGTGAAGATCGTCCGGGGCTATCGCTATCTTCTTAGCCGGGACGGGTTGTTTGTCCAAGTTAGCCTGTTCGATTAGGTTGCTCAATAGCCGCTGTTGCCATCGGCCGGCTCACCCTCGCTCTAAGTGGCTTCCAAGTTTATTAGGGCGCTATCTTTGTTGAGGTGGGGCTTTGGCCCGAAGCGCTTGCCACGCTGCTTTGGCTTGCTTTCAGGGAATTATCTTTTTGCGTCATTCGAATCGCTCCTCGTTATCGCTTCCCTTTAGGTGTGTCCACCATACTATACATCGTAAGGTGAGGGGTGGCCTCCAAAGGCTAATGGTGCTGGTTCTGTATTCATCCTCCGGCAGCGTCGTCCATACCGCTTCGATGTCTCGAGTGAATTGATCGGTGCATGTCGGTTAAATTATCGGCGATAGTAACGTACACCTAAGTTGGGTGGTGGGTGGGCGGTTGAATTTCTTCAGTCGTCTCAATCCCAACCTTCCCTTACTATAGTTCGCCAGGCCCCCCCTAACAAAGAGAGGTACTTAATGAGTTCAGGAGATATCGCCAAAGGGCGAAAGTGTCGAAAGATGTCCGCGGGTGAACTCCATAATCGCGCCAATGATTCGACCGTAGGGGCGCTAGAGGTTTGGAGTCCCAAAGGAGTCCTACACTGGAGTCACGAAGCCGCAAAGCGATAGGGATGGTGTTCGCCTAATCGGGCCAGAGAGATTTCAGCTACCGAGGCGGTGTCTGAACCAACCGCCCTCGATCGCTAAAACCGGCTCCCGATTAAGGGTCGAGCGGCAATTTGCGGCGCTCTCCAGTGGCACCGTTTTCGGGCTACAGAAGCCAGACTGCATACCTATCGAGACAAGGCGGTATCGCCGGGTTGCGGGCCTAAATCCGTCGCTTAAGATCAAGTCTCGGTATGGGACATCGTACGTGGTAGTTCACGCTTTCTAAATTCGACTCCGATAGCTGTGGGCGAGGCTTAATCGGGCTTCCGGATACCTAACGAATTGGCCCGTTCAGCGGTAAAGCCGCCGAATTTAAGATCTCGTCTGGGAGAAAGTTCTCACCCTCGGATCACACAAGGTTTAATGCATCGAAGCGAGCCATCGGGCCTATAGGTGACGACAGCAGGAACTCTCAATGAAA